>JAUPMG010000019.1:9668142-9686311 GCA_031762675.1 Pachysandra terminalis
TGTACACATAACAGGAGCATAACAAAGATCTTCATAACAGAAGATCCCATACCATCATATTTAACAAGTAAAAAAACAAAAATTACTGGATGAAAGTTTGTTAATATTTTCATATAAAAAATATAGCAAAATCTGTAATCATAATACCATGAATAATCATGAATTAAAAGCAAAACCACCTTTCTATCAAGATGAAAGCTTGTTAGTATTTTCTTTCATCAATCAAGTGAAAAGCAATCCTTCCACCCTAACATGCATGCATCATAACAACGACACTCATGTAACCATGTGTACTTGTGGGGAGGTTCAGGTCTGCTTCACTTACTAATTATGGTGTTATCTTTTAAAGTTTTTTTTTTTTTTTAACTAACCAAATAAGGGGTATAAATGTTAATTCATAAATATAAGGAAGAACTTGAAACCATAGTGTTAAGTATCAACCGATCTCGATTCGGGTCGGTCGATACAACTCAGGATCGGCTTGGGATGAGTCACGACCTCAAGCCGATCCTGAAGATTGCTAAAGTTCTCTGACTTGGTCTGAAACCGAGTCAAATCGTTCGATCCAGATGATCTGACTCGGTTTCAGATGAGTCAAATCGGACAATCCAATATGGATCGTCTGACACCTCTACAAAGTTTTATGATTTAAAAAAAATAAATAAATTGAGCCATGTTTGGATCGGGTCAGGACGATCCCCGATCCGATACCGAGTTTAAACAGTATGCTTGAAACCAAACTTAGGTTTCTTGGAAACAACCGATTCAACTCGAGATTGGACCGAGACGATCCTTGAACCAATACCAAGTTTAAGCAAATTTAAGTTTTCGGGTACAACTAAAATAAGCTAAAGTTTAGGTGAGAATATAAAATTAAAAGTATAAATATAAACTTAGGAATCTCGGGCGAGTAACCGAGCTGTCCAAAACCGAGTCAATTGGATGAGTCTCAAGAATCTAACCGATCCGAGTATGTCGCCCGGATTTTTCGAATTGCCAACACTGCCTAGTAAGTGGTGAAACGCTGGGTCCACCGCATGATAGTTTCCGCGTCTCTTTTTGACTCCTTTCTGTGTGAAGTCACAAAGTGTGTGAGGAATTTGAATGTAACACCTTCCGGCTTCTACTCACCCCCAATCGAACAAGACCTGGGTCCCACCATTGAACCGTACTCCAACGCAAAACCCGTCATTTAGTGGTGGGTGGGTCCGGAGCCGGACACATTCATTTATAATACGGACATAGACACCGGATGAAGCATATAATATAATATAAAACAAGCAGTTGGTGGTGACCCCGCTGTCAAAGTTTATAAATAAAATAAGGTTTTCTCCAAGGATTGAAGAGACGTTTCATGTTAGGGGCCTTTGGGATTGTAGGGTTTATTTAATGAGGAGATTTCTTCTAAGCTTTAGTACAAATTGAAGTAAAGAAAAAAATCTCTCTTTTTTTTATTATTATTATTTTAAATAATTAACCACAATTTTGATTAGGATCTCTCCCTAAAAAAACGAAATTCATTATTTTTCTTATAAAAGAAATTCAACTTATTAGTCTCATTCCTACTAAAAAAAATAGCTTCATTTTTATTATTTTCTTTTGTTAATTAAAAATAGTCTCATTTCTACTCAAACTTTATAGATGGACAGGTGGCCCACAAGTCAGGCACCCACCAATGTCCCACTCCTTATATATTTATTGGATAATAAATAATTATTTTAGATTGCTTGAACATGAAGGCTTCGCAGGGTGCATACGAAGATAAAGTGTTTTTTTCGCTAATCCCTAAGCTCGCTCTGGTTCTAATTTTCAACCGCAAATCCTAAAAGTATAAAAGAAAGTAAAACATCAAGTAGAGAAACAGAAAACCCACATTGCTCTGATCTTCAAAGATTAAGAATATCGTCCAAAAAACTACTGCAAAACCCTAATAAAATCGATAAAAAAAACCAGTAACTGGAAACGAGTTCAATGTCTTAACACCTATTGAAGAAGAAGCAACGAATCAGAGAAAAGCACCATCTTCTCAGGTGATGATATTCACCAGATCATTCAGAGAAAGCAGATAACCAGAAAACAATGAAAAGAACCCCAATCAACTATAAACAAATACAGAGATGGTTTGAGCTACACAGTTCAGATAAAGGGGGAAAAATAGAGTACGCAGAACTGAAACATCAAGAGAGTGAAACTGTGGAAGAGAAGAAATATGTTATACATACCGTCTTCGGCAATCACTTTAGTGAAATGAGCTAAGAATAGCAAACACAACGAAACCCATTTGTTCCAGCTCGAGCTTGGGATCATCTTCGAAGTGAAATCCACTCTCTCTGTAGTTCACACTCTCTTCTTTGGCTCTCTATCTGAGAATATAAGCATACAGAGACAGTAAAGAGGAAGAGACTAAGACAGGAAAATGACTTTTTATCAAAGATTCCAGCTTTAGGATCAAGTAGTAAATTACTTTTATTTATTTAAAAATTTCCAAATTGACAAAAAGGGGCTTCCTTTCTCTTTTTTTAAATGGAAAAAGCTCCTCTCGGCTTACAGCGTTCTCACTGATTTTCTTCCACGTATAGCCGTATTTGACAGTAATGGAAACTCTCGTGACTCTATTTATTTTGTCTATTTGATAAAAAAAACAAAGAAGAAGACTAGTTTAGTTATTTTATTGGTAAAATCTAGGGTTCGGGGCTTAGAAGTTAGAACCCCAAATAAGTTTTGGACACCAAATTCAAACATGTAGCTTACTTTAAAGAATGATTTAGTTCAGAAAAGGATTGAGGTAGGTTGTGTTTCACTAAAAGAGTTCAAATGTATGTGTTGGATATTTGTGTACGGTCGACCCGGTTGGGTCGGTTCGAGTCCCTACTTACATGGGACGTCCATACTTGTTTTAAGTGTAGGACTCTCCTATTAGTTAGCATATAGTCTTAGATGTTGTTGAGTTGAGTTTCTTATATTTAAGAAACTCCACCTCATAATGTATGCATCATACGTGAGTTTCATAACCTAGAGAATCTCTCTCTCTCTTCATCTCTTCTTCTTCTATTGAGATTTGGTTTTGCTTTTGATTTTCATACTTGAAAGATGGTTTATTGAGTGTGGACAATATTATGTGTGGTTCAAGTAATCACACATACCGACGTGAGATGTTTTTCGATTCGATAGAAATCTTTCGATGTAGATTCAGGTTTGTATGCATCAAGGTACATAATCCGATTCATCTATAACCTTCATTGGTATCAGAGCCGCAGTAATTCATCTTCATTGGATTGAGGTATGTCGAGAAACCTCATCTAAGAAGCAATCTGATTATTCTTTTATAGAAAACATCAAGTATAATGCATAGTTACATCGATGATCATGAGAGGATCTTTTGTGCAACTATAGATACATTTAGATCATCATCATTTTGGAGCGTTTATTATTATTTTTTAACACCTAAACAATTATGGGTCGAAGAGAATAAAAGTATATTTAAATCGGATTAAAACCAGATATATAAAACTCATAAATCGCGATTTTTGGTTAGCCGAATTGGATTGCTTGGTTAATCGAAGCAGTCATTCAACAGATCTTATGAGACTGCCGTCAATAGAGGAGAGGGCGGGAGAGAAAGCGTAGACGAGGAAAAGAGGGAGAAGAGAGCTATTTTGGCAATTGGCCTTTTCTCGGCAGTCTTTATTAGACCGCTGCTAATAATAGGCCTTTTATCGGCGGTCTTACTAAAGATCGCTGTAATAAGACCGTTGACGTAACACGTATTCATCGATTGTCTTTTTCTGACCGTCACTAAAATCCGTCGACAAAAGCTGTGTATTTTGTATTGCATATTCTCTATGTTTTTTAATAGTGAAAAATCCACATGAGAAGCCGTGGACGAAGACATATTATCAAACAACGTAAAAATCGATGTTCTCTATTTCTTTCTCCTTTCAATATATGTTTGTCGATAACTAGTGCAGTCCATACAATACGCGATGGTTTAAACAAGCGATTGGGACACTCCACATAAATATAAGACCTTATCCAATTCTAGATATACTAGAAGGAATAGACGATGCATGACACGACAAAATCGAGGTTGTCCCGTGCTTGTACCATGTCCCCCCTCGTTTAAGCAGCTCAATTTGTGATAAGCAGATGAAACCAGGTCAAGCAGCATAACAAAACACATCTAAGAAATCTCAAATTTGCATGAGAAGGGAGAGATTATGGAAATGTGATGGATCAATCTTAGTAATTTTGATCTCTCACTCCACTACGTATGTTCTTCTTAATTAGTCATTCAATTCCACGTGTTTGTGTTTTAAGGGTCTTCTTATCTAGTTGTTGTTAAACTGAAATTATACTTGCTTATTTGGAATCACAGATCATCTTGACATTTTGAGGGGATATGATTAAGGATTTTCTCTTGGAGAACAATTAGAAAACTTTTCCCCTATTAGGTAAGTTCTTTGCCACTTTGTGTGTGTGTGTGACTGTGTTTCCCTTCTTTTTCATTACATTTCTCAACTCCATTGTTACTCGTATGCTTTTCTCTGGTAATTGAAGTACAGAACAAAGTCAATACTTTAACAATGCAAGGAACCACCACCTAAGACTAAGAGGCCTGCCCATCAAATGTTTGAGAAAAGTTCAAAGAAAACAATATTTTGTTCTCTAATTTCTATCTTTGCAATCCTAGCTAGCACTTTAATGTGCTCATGCCATTGGGGATTTGAGCTGTATTAGAAGTTCAAAAAATCTCTCTCAAAAGTTGATACTGAATTCTGGGATGTGTCTAGTTTATCTTCATCAAAGAATCTATTATAAGAAGTAATTTTGTGTTTATAGCTAGCAGTATAAGGTCTTAAACAATATTCATTTCAACATGTAGTTCAGTTACTCATCTTCTGGCATCTTTAATATGATAATGCAGCTACAAATGCACTTCTTCTCAAACACAGAAGTGGGATTTATGCTCATATCCTACCAATGGAGGAAAGCTAAAATGTCTTACTTAGTGGCTCAATGGTTAGTTGTCACTGATAAATTAACCCTTACCACCCATTTTAAAAGAGGTGAGTTAATTGAAAAAAAATTCTACTCAAAAGACATAACTGCTAGTCATTTGACTTCATAACTTTACTCAAAGTGAAAAAAATTTCTACCCTAATTCATTATTTGACATAGTAAAAACTTCTTTTCTTCCATGGACATAGGCTGTGCCGAACCACGTATTATTGCTTGATCCCGATCAACACATATAGGGGGTGTCAAATGGTTTGATTTAAATGGAAAACTGATTGAACCAAATCAGAAATCGCTTTGGTTTGGTTCTTTTCTCATTTGGTTTCTGTTATAGTTAAAAAAATAGAAAACCAAATTAGTTCATTTGATTTTATAGTTATGAGTTTGGTGAAACTGAACCAAACTGAAAATCGAACTAAATATATGTAAATCGAAAACTGAACCGAACTAGGCCAATTATATATATTTTCCACAGTGAAACACTTTAACAATTTATTTGGCCTTTAAGTTTTGGTTTGGTATTTCTTTTCAAACCGAATTTGTTGTAATTTTAGTACAGAAAACAGGGTTAATTTTGTCAAAACTAACCAAACCAAACCAGGCTTACAAATTCGGACTTTTTTTCCGGCTGGGCTTAGGATTAAATGAACATATAGTCAGTTTGGTTTTCGATTTTACATATTGATTTCTATTTCAGTACGGTTCAGATTTTGGTTTACTTCACTATAATTCAGTTTGGTCTTGGTTTGACCACTAAACCGGACCAAACTGATAGAATTATACCCCTAGCATCATGCATGCATGCACCAATAAGAAAGTAAATAACTTTATGAAACAATTTATAGTGAAACAACAAACGGTTTAATTCATTTCTTATTACGGATCCCGAGACAGTGCTCCAATAGTTTTGCAAATCTATAGGTCTCCTCTATTGTCTTTTCTAGTTCCTTATTTAGGGCTATTGAAGCCCAAACAGGGCCCAAAAAATTTGACTCAAACCCAACCTGTCCCTATTAAAATTGCAAGCTGGGCCGGGCTTGAAGTTGATACCCCTATTTGGAACAGACCTTACTAATTTGGAACCTATATGTTAGGTACCTCGCAAAAGGTACCCTTTACATCCTTTGTTGCAAGATGCCGCTATCCAAGGGTTTCTCCTAACCACATGCCTGTGGTAAAAATCTGCAGTAACCATTTGATGGGTCCTATTAAAAAGATGAATTTCATCAAAAATCAAATGCTTAAGAAGCTGGCTACGGGTTCTTAAACCCCAAGACCTTGGATAAATGTGTTATGTTTATAATGCTTAGGAGCTCATGTGACTACACACTTAAGGGCATGTTACAAGTAGCTTCTTACAAAAAGGACTTTGGAGTGAAGGGCTTTGTCAAAAGCCAGAGGTTTCAAATGGGACCTATATGGTTCAAAATATTATCCACGTAGCCGGTCAAAGGTTTCTCCGAAGAGTCTGGATTTATAACATTATTACTCCACATGGCAAAAAAAAATTTATATATATATATATATATCACTTGACACTTAAACCTCACGAGGTAGACTAAAATGCCTTTTACTAATGTCGAAGGATTTAGAAAGTTATGCGTTCTAATTGGGATGCAGATCTTATGTGAATCTCACAAGAGATTGACATGTGGGCACTATTAAGAAAAGTGACCTACAATTTTTTAAAATCCTAAAAAAATTGTAAACTTGGGGCCACCAATTTAATCGGCTTTTACTTGTTAAAATAGAAGCCAGTGAAAGTGATAGGCCTGCCTAGGACACGTGTCATCCTTTTGTGAGGTTCACAAAAGGTTTCCTGTGAACCAGATCACATAAGATCCTGATCTCTCTAATTGACTACTAAGGCATGCCTCCACTTAAAATCAGGGAAGACAATTATTAAGGAGATTGATCCCCGTTTCTTTAATGGATTAGATGGAGCGTTTAAGAATCTTCTCAAACTCATGTTTCACTACGATCTTCTGAAGGCAAAACTCATGTCCTACTAAACACGTGTCCCACTAGAAATAGGGATGGCAACGGAGCATGTTCGGGGTGGGTTTTGACAAACCCAAATCCACCCCTAAAGGATTCCCCTAATACCAAACCCTATTGGAATGATAGCGGGGCGGAGCGGGTTTGACCCGGTTAATTATTTTTTTTAAAAGTAAATTATTTTATTAATTTAAATTTTTAATATTTTAAATATATTTAATAATAATATATAGATTTATACATAAAATATATATATTTAAAACATAAAATACATATTTAAAATATAAAATATTTATTTAAAACGTAAATTACATATTTAAAACATAAGTAAATAACAACGGGGCGGGATCGGGGCAAGATCGGGGCGAGTTCGAGGCGGTAGTGGGGCGGCTTGAGCCAAACCCTAACCCACTTTATGGGTTACCAAACCCTAACCATTAGGGGCGGGGAGGAGCGGGTTACCCGTTTAACCCGCCCTGTTGCCATCCCTAACTAGAAAGGTAGATTTGGTCAGACATAACTAAATACTACTTAAAAAAGCTTTAGAATTATCTGTGGCTTTTCCTATGGCCTTCACTGTAACATGGCCTCTCATTGGTTTGCAAAATGGCATGTATGTAATTTTAAAATAAACCCAATTGTATTTAAGGTTATAAATAAGTCAAGTCGAGCCGAACTTTGTCCAATTCAGCTCAAGCTCATAAAAGACTTGCAAAATGCTTTGTTCAATCGAAATGCATTAATATTATAGTTGATGTTTTTATTATATTTAATATACCGAGTTCATCTATTGTGCCAACGTTTGCTTTTCTGCATAATGGAGAACTTTTATTTACAACCACTAATTTTTCTTTCTCTTTTTTTTTTTTTTTTTTTTTTTTTTTTTTGTGTAAAATCCCAACCATTCATAACCAACGTACTAATGGTTAGTAATAGACATCTTCTTCTTCATGTAAACCTTTCTGTTTTATGCCGCGTTCGATAGTAAAATTCTTCTAATATAATATAATATTAATATATATGTTTAATATTAATATATAGTATTAGATATAAAATGTATAATTTCATAAGCCAAGCTTTAATTAAGTCAAGCCTACCCCAATTCCACTTAAGCTCATTAACAAAAATGAGCTTTTTTTTCAGGTTCAGGTTTAGGTTCGACTCATGAGACTAATTATAGAGTCCAACTCATCCGGGCTAGACGAACTCGGCTCATCGACAATCCTATTGCATTATCCTTTGTTTAACCCAATTATAACTCTGTCATAGAAAAGTGGTGAGCAATACATGGAATGTGTGATGCCTACGTATCAAGTCTGGAGTTCGAAGCCCACTAAAAACACTCGTGATCAGGGCTTTACCTCTAATGCTCCCGCTCCGAACGTAGACCAGTCTCACACCTATGTGGGTGTGGGACACCACGTGGTTAAGACCAAAAAAAAGAATTTTGCTATATGGCAATCAACCCAACAATTATAACGTGCGAGCACATGATCTTTTGAAGATTTGACAACATCTACCCACTTCCAACAAATCTCACAACTGTCCTTAGAATCTTTGGCGAATCAGAGAAAAGGAAAAAGAATCTGAACTGCCAATCTCGTACAATTATTACTGTTAAAGAGGGTGGCACCACTTGTCTCTCTACGGCTGAAGCAGTGTGACAGACTGTGGTTCACTGCCCAACCCCTCATGCCATGTTCCTTTTTTTTTCTCTTTTTTTGCCTTTCTAGTGGGAGAAAGAAATAACAGAAAGACCAAAATGCTGAAGCTTGACAAGACCACGCACTTGTTAAAAATCTAAAATATAGCCGTTTACCAGTTAGAATGAAATCTAAAATATAGCCGTTTACCAGTTAGAATGGTGGAACATCGATGGAGCGTGCGCGTATATACCCGTAATGCATTTAGATGATTTTACATTGATAGAGCGTGCGCGTATATAAACGTAATGCATTTAGATGATTTTATCTTTTAATGATAAAATAAGCATATATGTAAGCACACGTACGATCTAGCTGATTTTTCAACATTCTCGCTCCAAATGAAATGCTCTGGAATTAGAGACCACAACATCCAAGAGTCCTCTACCTAACTAAGAGTTTGTAAAGATATTTTCAAAAAATTAGTTGGAAAATGATGAAAGGAAAAAATAAAATAACACTTTCCTTAGTTTTTCCTTTATTTTAAAGAGAGAAGTTCAGAGTTTTTTTTGAAAATAAGTTATTTTAAAAAAAAATAGAAGTACTTTCTAATGAACCTATATTTTTCAATAAATCAAATACATAAATAACCTTGGAAAGTTTGTTTTCATTTCTTTTTCTATAGATTTTAACTAATCAAACACAACTAAAGGAAAAAACGCAAAACTCTTTGCTAAGTTGTGAAGTTGTGAGATGGTGTAATTTGAAGGAACTTAGAGGTAGACAAAATGGAGACCTGGCATAGAGTATTTACTGTTGACAATGAGTTAATTTGTTGGATTTGAGTTCTTACATTATCTAAGTCCAATTTCAAGTAGATGTATAAGTAGTCTTTGTAAGATTAAGAGTTATCTTAATCTTTTCTAGGGATGCAGGCCCTATTAAAAGATAACAATAATTCGAAAGAACCTTAAATCCACAAAGAAGAAGAAAAGAAACGAGTTCTTTATTAATTTCTAAAAAAAGTCTACTTCTACAACCCTAACATTACACACACATTTATATATATATATATATAGAGAGAGAGAGAGAGAGAGAGAGAGAGAGAGAGCTTGCTTTTACAGTCTTAGAATCCCTAACATCTCTCTCTTACACATATATAGATAGATAAATTAGGACTCAAAAGATCCTAAAATATGCTAAACTGAAATGATCCAAATTATGAGCGCAACTATCATTGTGTAAAGTTAGGGTGTGCATTTTGACCTTCAACCCACCTTGTTCTACAACTCAATGTAAGTATATGCTACTCGTTATACATTAGTCTCCTCCACTTGAAGAGAATTCACTCTCGAGTTAATAGTTGGAAGCACATGTAAATCAGCAGGATAATACCTATTGGTGCCTTTTTGGACAAGCCAGTACACGTACAAAGAGAAGCTTACGTGTGACAAGCCAGTACACGTAGTGTTACGATTTGATTTACTTTGATTTATGTAATTGAAAGTTGATTGTAATTCCATTGATATAGGATTTAGATTGATTGTTACCTTGTATATGCCCTTAGACTCAAGATATAAACTTGTGAGCCTATTATAGGCTGCTATATATACATGTAATATTACTTTGTAAAAAACATCAAAAATACAAAGAATTTTTCTTAATTCCTTTCAATTTTTCACATAGCAAAGAGAAGCTTATGTGTATGCCAGATAAGTGGGGAATGTAGATCTACATGTAGACCTAAGTGAATATACTAATAGTATCATATCTCTATGAAATATTAATAGTTCTAGGTATAAGTCATATTGGCCACATGAAGCTCTCCATCTTCAATAAGTGAATTCCATTTTAAATAATCATTAAAATAATATAATTTTGATTCTTGGAAGGTTCATTTGTCCTTTTATTTGGGCAATAGTTTATGCACTTGTTTTGCATAAGTTATGCCGATTTGAGGAGCGTGCTTGTTAATTCACAGAAACAAAAGAAGGGACATTTCTTTGTTGAGAGTGTGATGGCTTGATTGGTAACGCTTAATGTTTGTTGTATGAACAACGAAACAAAGTTAACAAACTACCCTCCATTCACAGTATGGCACTTTCAATGCAAGGGACCACACTTTTTAACTTTTTCTTAACCTTACCCAAAATCTAGAATGAGATTATGAGATAATTACAATGATTTTGACAAACTCACTCAAACTTCTTTCCCTCCACACATGAAACACAAATTAATGAAAAAGAGAATGCAATATTATAATTACTTTCACCCCAACACATATCTTAATTACTTCTTCTGCTGCTGCTTGTACTGGTTCGGCACATCATCTTGATCCCCCCCCACCCAACCCAAGTGAGAAGAACTGCATGCCCACCACTAATGGGTGTGGACCATATATGAAGGACTTCTGATCACAATGAGGGAAATTGAGAAGACTCTGACAGCAGTCCACATTCATTGGTACATGCAATTAGCAAAAGCCAAGTCATGGATGGCGTGACCACTAGTAGATGGCAATGAACTGACACAATTGGATGGATTTGGTTCCGGAGGATGAAGGTTTAGACTCGGGACTTAATGGGTATGTGCTGTCCTATCACTACTGGCATGGGATATACCACCAAATCCATTTCTTTTCAAGTCATTATATCTTTTCCTGAGTTGTTCAAGCAGAACAAAATGGGAAGACTTAGAGTAGACCTCAGATTTGGCCAGGTATGAAAGCTCACATCATAAAATATTAAACAAAAAAAAATGTGTCAAAAAATAACGGCCATGTTTTTTCACATGGAAAAATGATCTGACAATATAGACGGTCCATTTGATAGGAAACCCTTTTGATTAGTCATGTATTGTCATCTATATAAGCTCCAATACTAGATGTGTACGTGCAACGCTTCAAAGAGAGAAACCTATTGTTAAACTTTACTCAAACGTGAAAGTTTATTTTAGAAATTCCACTTCTCCATGTGTATATTCGGTCGACCCAAATTGCATATCAAGTTTCAATCTCAAAGACATTTACCACATAGCATAAAAAGCTTAGCAGAATGTCTATCACGTATATACACAAGAGATATTAACCAAGGTTCTCTTGTCAAATAAACAGTCTGGATTGGCCAAATCAATTTTGCATGTGACAAAAATGGTCCTATGACAACAGCCAATAAAAATTGTTTATGAATTAGCAGAATCCTACTGATCCAAAGTTCTTTTACCAAATGAACAATCTAGATTGGTCAAATCAATTTTGCATGTAACTATTGATGTGTGGCTCAACTAGTAGCAAGCTGGGATCTAGTGGACGTCTCCAGAGGTAAGTATGGAGTTCAAATCCCACTAGAAGCACTCGTGGCCAAGGATTTACTATAATTGTTCCTACCCCGAATGTGGACTAGTCCCACATCCAAATGGGTGTGGGGACACCACGTGGTTAAGACCAAAAAAAAGAAAAATCAATTTTGCATGTGACAAAAATGGTCTTGTGACAACAGCCAATGAAAGCTGTTTATGACAGAGAAGCATATCTATTACCTACATGCATGCACAAAAGATATTAACTGAAATGCCATTGAAAATAATGACAATATTTTGTCATTAGAACTAAGCAATCTGAGTCGGGACGCAGGACCCCCAAACCTAACCTAGTAAAATAATTGTCTCACTTGGCCATAAACCTGGAAAGATTGGCTCAACTTGGTCATGAGTTATGACTCGTATTAAAGTTTCCTGACTATGATCAGGGGCAAAGTCAGGATTTTATTTTAGGGAGGCGAGATTTGATTAGTTGTTTGGTTTTCAAGTCCACAAAAATTAGAAAGAAAAAAAAATCATCGAGTAAAAAAAGAAGAATTTACATTAATTTATCAAATTCATAAAAAAATATCTTTAATTAAAGCTCCTTCAAACTTGTATGTACTTAATCTCTAATCTATCAAAAAATAAAAATTAAGATAAAAAAACAGTTAATTCTTTGAAAATCATTGTTTTAAGTGTTTGGATCCGGCCCTGTGTAGGTCCGCCCCAGACTTGATAGGAGAAGTCAATATCAGCAAATTTGAACACAGCCCACCTTAAGGCATGTGCTCTATAACTACCCCATTAGCAATACGCCATCTGAATAACTTTTGGTTTTTTGAAAGTATATATAAACCAATCATAAGTTTCCCATGAATGCAAAACACTTGTAAAAATTTTAGAGGTCGACCTATCGCCGACTTAAAGCATGTGGTTAATATTAGGTTTAGGTTAAGGAGCTAATAAAATTGCTTATCAACATCAAGACTGTCCCTAGGAATTTAAACTGGCGTGTCCACCGACATAGGTTCGAGTTATGTTAGGCTTATTGCCATGAACATTCTGATATACATTTGGATGGACGGTCAATGAAAACATAATGGGAAGATGCACAAAGACTTGGTTTCTGGCAGAGAACCAGAATCTGGCAAGTTGAAACGAAATTGTTCTACGTACTCTGGTTTTTAAGATAAAGCCAAAGGAGGACCACGAAGATGAGAGAAGTTTATAAGGCCAAGGACGTGTTATGGAGGATCACCACATTGGACCACTGAGACCGACTCACCCACCCAACAGTCACGAGAATTCAATTTCGTTTTGTGTACCAGAAAAATAGAAAGGGATAATTATATTTTGACTCCATCAGGTTTTTGATAATTGTAGTTAAACCCCTTGAGGTTTTTGAAACTACAATGACATCATTTATCGAAAGCCTGAAAGACCAAATCGGCCCGTTCTGCCATGAGTATGAGTTAGTTTCAACAATGGGGTTGAGTCAGTGATTCGAAGATTTCCTTTCTTTGATTTTGATTTGCGTAGAAACTTTGGAACTATGATCCTAGTTGAACCAAAGAGAAACATTCCCACGATATCGTATAATTACTTAACTTAGGTACCATATGATTAGGTAAGGCCCAGTAAAAGCCTTGTACTGCTTCTTCTCGGTCAGATATTGATACTGAGTCATTGACTAATATACCCTTTAAAAATCGTTCTTCATCAATTGTTTGATGTGTTTTTTCTTTATTTTTCCTCTTTAATGAATGATTCAAGTGTGACGCTGGAGCTTTTTAATTGAGAGACTAAGAAGGATATTTTAGACCCAAGGTTTATTCATTTTATCTAACAATCATTCAACCTTTTATAAGGGGTATATCAGTCAATGACTCAATGGCGTTAGTTGACCGACGCTCTTAGGTTTCCGACAAAGGGTGTCATTGTCAGAAACCTCTGAAAGTCAAAGTCGAAATTTCTCAAATCAAAAAGCAGAAATGACCATGGGGAGAGGAAGTTCTATAATCATACGAAACATCAGAAGAAGAAAAGAAAAAAAAAAAAAAAAAAAAGTATTGCAATGATTAATCAAACTACAGCATATTTACGTAGTTGTAACTGTCATAACTGTCACATTAATTATATTATCATATATGTATATGTACGTATATATGCGTAGACACAGTAATCACAGCCATGCAGTTTAGTAACAGTAACATGATTCTAGTGATATCCAAAGACATGGATGGGGTTGTGCTACTATAGATGCTTATGTGAAGATTGCCACTGAAATTATGTGTATGAGAGAGACCTAACAAGAACCACAAATTGTCCACGTCATTCAACTGTTGTAAAAGGCAGTATATGCCTTAAAAGAAAAACTGAAAAAGTGCTGAACAAATTGATTGGATTAGAATACTCAGCTTAGTACACTATCATTCTTTCATATTTATTTAGAGATTAATCATCAGATGGACTGTTTTTGACCAATTATGTAGTGCCGTGCACCTGATCATTATCATTTGAATTTTATTTCCTAATAAATAGACAACACAAGTGAACTAAAAAGTGAAAGTTAAAAAACTACCAACCAAACCGTGAGTCTCTCTAGACCAGAGAGAAAAGCAAATCTTGCATCTTGGAAACTCTGACCTATTCATGTGAACTTTATGTAGTAGTTTCCTTTCCACCACCTACATACATAACATAGAACCTCTTGAATTTTCTTCAAGATAATATCTACTTTTACTTTTGGGGGTGGAAAGGACAATTTAGACCTAAAGATTATCTTTTTCATTTCATTAGGAACAAGTGATAATACCCAATTACATAAATCAAGAATCCAAGCCATCCATAAGCTTGATGAAGAAGATCCTCTGCAGATTGAAACACATCTAATCAAAAATGGAGCAGTGATGCACCGTCCAGGCTTATGTTTATCCAAGGACAGCATGCTTGTTTGGACATATGGACCTTTATTATGGTTCTGATTTTAATTTCATAAGCGAACATAGGCTTTTACTAAGAGAGCTAGAATATGGGTATTGGTCCATGTGGCGTCCATAAATCCATCGCTGCCCAGAATCTAAGGTAGTTGTCTGGGTTAGTGTTGGATTTGAAATATCATCATCTCTCACAGCCTTCATGACTCTTTTGTTTCCATGGCTTTCTCACCTATATATGATTAACACCACCACAAAATTAATTGCTGATCGAGCTCCCACCATCTTATCCAGCACCATTACCATTCCCTGTCTCTCCCTAGGAAGATCACATCTCTGCAAATGCATTACAAAAAACTCATGTCTGCCACTTTCAGGGCTATCTCCAATTCAACTCTCATGTCTTGTTCTTCCTCGTGCTTCTCCTTTTTTCCACCTTTCTGGGCATACACAGCTGAATATCTCATTCTTTTCACTTTCCTTTAATTAACCTGTGATTTGGTGGCGATTATCGTTTCCATCCAGTTCAAGCAAGAGAAATGAACCTTAACCTGTTTTACCAACTCCGCTGTTTATAAATAATGGTTTCCCCGATCCTTACCCCATGAAGCTTTTTTACAGCCACCTCGACTGTTGTGGTAAGTAGACTTTGTGGAAGTGAATAAAGAAGATGTCGTTTTCTTGTGCAAAATCCTTCTTCCAACGGTTCTGTAGCGACGAGTTCCAAATGCAGAGTGGTAGTCATGGCTTCTTCCACAGTGATCTCTTGCCATCCCTTGGAGCCAGGATTAACCAGACAACCAAGCTTAGAAGATACATCATTTCTCCTTATGATCCCCGCTATAGGTGATGTTCCTTTCCAAAAAAATATTTTTGACCAAATGAATATGGAGAAGAAAATATCATATAAGAAAAGTTACCTCTTTTTCATATTCTCTTCTTCTTTGTTCCAGGGCTTGGGAGATGTTTCTGAATGTTTTGGTCATTTACTACGCCTGGATTTGTCCATTCGAGTTTGCATTTCTGACTTACAAGCAAGACACACTGTTCATCATCGACAACATTCTCAATGGCTTCTTCGCCATCGATATCATCCTCACCTTCTTTGTTGCCTATCTTGACAGCCAATCTTATCTTCTGATCGACAATCCAAAGAAAATTGCAGTCAGGTAAACAATCAGTCTTTAATCCCTTCTTCACTTCAACAATAAAAGAACCAGATAGGTTTGTTTCCTTTTGATCATTCCTGTCTTTTAACAGATTGGTTTCGGATGCTCTTTAAATAATCTGAATCCACTTACAGGTACATATCAACATGGTTCGTCTTTGATATCTGCTCAACAGCACCATTTCAACCTCTCAGCCTCTTGTTCACAGAACACAGCAGTGGCCTTGGTTTTAAACTACTCAACATGCTCCGACTCTGGCGTCTCCGACGAGTCAGCTCCCTCTTCGCCAGGTCCATCACCCAATTCAAATCTGCCATTGGTTTCTAGAAATTTCAAACTGTTATGGTGGAAGCACAACAACTCTTACTAAACTCATTTGCTTTCCTTCAGACTTGAGAAGGACATCCGCTTCAACTATTTCTGGACTCGCTGCACAAAGCTCATATCAGTAAGCTTCTAAAAAAATTTCTTCTGTTAGCTCTCACCACCTATTCATATCTATTGGCTTCATAAGATTGAACAACAATACCTCTGAAATTACAGGTAACTCTGTTTGCAGTACACTGTGCTGGATGCTTCAATTATCTGATTGCAGATAGATACCCGGATCCAAAGAGAACCTGGATTGGTGCTGTAATACCGAATTTCAAAGAAGATAGTCTTTGGGATAGATATGTAACTGCAATATACTGGTCTATTACAACACTAACTACAACCGGTTATGGGGACTTGCATGCTGAGAACACAAGAGAGATGCTGTTTGATATATTTTACATGCTATTCAACTTAGGATTAACATCGTACCTCATCGGGAACATGACAAACCTTGTCGTCCATTGGACTAGCCGCACCAGAAGCTTCGTACGTTCTCCTTCGCTTAAAGAAAGCTTTTTCTACTGATCCTAATCTCGTTATCTGCTACAAGTGAATTGAAGATTAAGCAACACTTATGATTGCAAAAATGAACCAAACTATACCCTAACATCCAACCTAGAATTACAGTACAGACAATTAACAAACCAATTGGTTAGAATAAAACTTGGAAATCTATGGATAACCAAACTCAAAACTCTTTTCCCATATACTCTCTTTTCAAAAAAATTCATGATACTCTTTGATAGTTTCCATGAGAATGCTTCAAACACAGAGCCACAACCTAGAAAATAGGAGGATGGATCAATCAACAAACAAGTATTGCATCGAAAACAAAATTAAAAAATAAAAAATATATAAATTTTTTTAATATATTTTCTATTACAGCAACTTCCTTTAGAATTTACTTTTTTATGATGCGTAATATAATATAATGGTAATATTATTTTAAGCATCGACTTTTTACAGTCAGCTCATTCAAATTATAAATAACTTATATAATTCATGAGAGAGAATGCATTCTGCAATGTGTTTAACCTAATTCCCCCCCTCTTTCAATGTTGCAGAGAGATAAGATCCAGGCTGCTTCAGAATTCACAGCAAGAAATCAATTGCCCCCACGCATACAAGATCAGATGTTGTCACACATATGCCTCAAGTTCAAAACAGAAGGATTGAAGCAACAAGAGACCTTGAACGCTCTGCCAAAGGCCATTCGCTCTAGCATTGCATACTATCTGTTCTTCCCCATCGTCCAAAATGTCCATCTCTTCCAAGGGGTTTCTAATGACTTCCTTTTCCAACTGGTATAGCTTCGTTTAACTTATTTAATATCCATGTTTCATAATTTCGGTTCCCTGTTTATTAGATTGGATACTCTATGCTACTGTAATTATCATCAACCACAATAGGCACAACCCATGAGTTGAGCAATTCTTTCACAACATTTTCTGAAGATACAAAAGACAAAATGACCTTCCATTTCATGCAAAGGTTTCAGAAATGGAAGCTGAATATTTCCCTCCCAAAGAAGACGTGATTCTCCAGAATGAAGCACCAACGGATCTTTATATACTGGTTTCAGGAGCAGCGGTGAGTGAGCTTGGAATTCATCTTACTAAGCATCTGCAAATCCTTAAGGATGAATCCTAATTTACGCATTTTGGTTGGGAATTGGTATGTGGTTGCAGGATTTGATAGCAAGCAATGGTGGACATGATCAGGTGCGTACTCT
>JAUPMG010000019.1:9709905-9720023 GCA_031762675.1 Pachysandra terminalis
AATCCTTTCACACATGTGGAATATGGATTGCCAAATGGGCGGTGGAAGTCAGGAGGATGCGCATGAATTTCTAAGGTTTGTCAAGATTTACATGGAAATTTCTCTGGGATGTGGTGCCTGTTTCTACTCTCATTTTTTCCAAAAAAAAAAGAAAAGAAAAGAAAAAGGGAGGAACAGAGTTCAAACTTTTTTTGTGCAACTTAAAGCTTCACAATCTGATGGAGAATGGGAATTGTTTACTTACAGTTTTCAGTGTTTCGATTTGATTTTTATTTTTATTTTTAAATATATTCAGGCTTCTAATTACATCAATGCAATCTATATGCCTGGAGGGTCTGGGTGGCGAGAAGGAAGTCGATTCAAGATTACAAGAAACAACATTTATACAACATACTTTTGGTGGTCATCTTAGATCGAAGGTGATTTATTGTGGTTTTATATCATTATTAGTTATTCTTTTCATACCTAAAATCGTTGCTAGCAAGTTCATTTCGTTGCATTCAGGTCAAATGTATGAGGTGTCATCATGAGTCTGAAAGATATGAAAACATTATGGATCTTTCATTGGAAATACTTGGTTGGGTGGAGTCATTAGAGGATGCACTAACTCAGTTTACCGCACCTGAAGATTTAGATGGAGAAAACATGTATAGATGTGGAAGGTTTGTTGACTCTTAGTCTCTTGTAGCTGCTATCATGTCATGTAATTGTAATTTAGTCTCTTAAACAATTTAACTTTCCTTGTATGTTCTGATAAAAACAGGTGTGCTAAATATGTTAAAGCTCGAAAGCAGTTGAGCATACACGAGGCGCCAAATATCCTGACAATTGTTTTGAAGAGATCCCAGGTATTAGTTTCACGTTAGTTATGACAGTGAAATCTATTCCTTTATGTCAATTTGTTGTCCTTGGTTTGAATCTTTATTTGTCCAACAGTTTGGACAATAAGTTTTCAGCTTTTGACTCACTCGTATGAGTCGTATCTGATTGTGTTGAGGTGTCTTAAATTTTAAGGATTTAGCAGTGAAGTCACTTATGTAACTATGTAAGCGACTTATCCAAGTCATACAATCTTCATAGGCTGCCAACTCAGCTTAGTTGCTTACATGGTAATATATTTGTTATTTTCGTTTTTTTGTAGGACTCAAAATGAAAGCAAGATTCAAATTCTTTGTCCTATTTGCTCTTAAAATATACCCTGACAAATGATTTTCTCATTGTTAACCTTTCATGGAAGGTGCATTATATTTCCTATCTGCCTTTTTTTGTGCAAGTAATTGACTTGTCTGATTCTTCCATGTGGGTTTTGCTTCAACAGAATGGAAGATATGGAAAAGTAAATAAGTACGTAACTTTCCCGGAAATGCTGGATATGATCCCATTTATGACCGGTACTGGTGACAGCCCTCCTCTTTATATGCTGTACGCTGTTGTTGTGCATTTGGATACATCAAATGAGTCTTTTTCTGGCCATTACGTGTCCTATGTGAAAGATTTGCAAGGTACCTGGTTCAAGGTAGATGACACTCAGGTATATTGACTTCCCACATTTCAGTGTACTAGCATTGGTGCACTTGCGTTGCATGTGGAGATTGATTTCCAAAGGAACTGCCTTTTTCTTAAATTTTTTAACAATCATTTTTATTGTTAAATTAAAAATTCATTTTTAATATTAATTATATTTAGGCGCTATTTTATTTTTAGCAGATTACTTTTGAATAATTAGAATAGTTTTTTTATCATGATGAAGTCTCTGAATTAGAATTATTTATGTAAATTCGTATAAAAATTTATGTGGATTTGTAATTCTTGTTTTCGAAGGATTTTGGGTGTTTCCTAGTGTTTTAATACGTAAAATAATTTAAAATTATTATTATATCAATATTGATATTATTTTTTGAATACTAAAAAAGTTTTATATTATTTTAGAGTTCTAAAATTATAATTATTTAGAAAATTGGTATATGATTTTTAATGGATTTCTAATTAATTTTTAGAAGGTACTTCGGGTGTTTCCTAATGTTTTTAGGTTTTTCTATGTATGGATATTGGGCTAGGACTCTTTTTGTGCATTAAGGATTTAGAAACAAGCATTCATAATTTTTTTATTTTGGGTATAATTAAAGGTGACAAATACCAGAGAATATCTTTTTTTTTTTCTTCTCCTTTCCTTATTACCAGAAAGAGATTGTTAAAAGAAATAGTTGTTTCATTACAATAGAACTCTGTTTTTCGTTTTAGCAACCCTTTTTAATTTTCAAATCAAAAAAGTTAAGCTTTAGAAAAGGTAATTATTATTACATTTAGAAGTCATTTTATTTTTGAAATATTAGTTTTATATTATCATGAAGTCTTAGAATTATTTATGCAAATTCGTATAAAATTTATTGTACCTATAGTTCTTGTTTTAGAAGGTATTCCTAGTGTTTTAGTTACTAAGTTAAAATTATTATATTCAATTATTTTTTCATAAATTAATTTTTAAAATATTAAAGGGTTTTCTATTATTAGAGAATTTTAGAATTAATATTATTTAGCAAAATTCGTATATAATTTTAGTTGTATTTCTAGCTGTCATATAAAAAGTATTTTGGGTGTTTCCTAGTGGTTTTAGGTATTTCTATGTATTAATATTGGGTTAGGACCCCTTTTGTTATGGATGTAATTAAAAGTTATTAATTTAGAGATGTATCCTTTTTTTTTCTTGTTACTAAAAGGTTAAAACAAATAATTGTTTTATTTCAATAGAGTTCTCTTTTTTTCTTTTCTTTAAGATTGGGACTTAAGTAGGACATGGAGTTTTGGAAATATGGTTTACTTTAGAATCCTAAATAACAGGAAAGATTAAAAATTCCTCTTCAAATAAGTGTATTTTGGGTATGTGAAATTGGAAAAACATTGTTTCTTGTGTTTTAATTACTGGGTTAAGATTATTATATTCAATTATTTTCTTGAGCTTATTTTTAGAATATTAAAACAGATTTATATTATTAGAGAATTTTAAAATTAAAATTATTTAGGAAAATTTTTAGACAATTTTTAAGATACTCTTAATTTTTTTTAAGAATGTATTTTGGATATTTTCTAGGCTTTTAGGTATTTCTATGTATGGATATTAGTTTATGACTCTTTTTGTGTGCTTAGGATTTAAAAATAAGCATATATAAAAGTTTTTGTTATGGGTGTCATTGAAATTGAGGAATTTTAGAGATTTATCCTTCCTTTTTCTTGTTAATAAAAAATTAAAAAAAAAAAGTTTTATTACAGTGCATCTCTCTCTCTCTCTCTCGCGCTCTCTGTCTCTCTCTCTCTCTCTCTCTCTCTCTCTCTCTCTCTATATATATATATAGAAAGATTTGTTCTATTGATTTAGGACTGTATAAGAGAAGGAATTTTGAAAATACGGTTTACTTTTTAGAGTCCTAAATAAAACAAAAGATTTAAAAAATCCTCTTCAAATAAGTGTATTTTTGGTATGTGAAATTGGAAGCACGTAAGGTAATTAGTGCTTTTATTACTAGTGTAGATATAGATTAATTGGAGAGATTATGAAATTAGTATGTATTTGGTGTGACAGTAAAAGCCTCTGGCTGCCTAGTATGAAAACCCAGGTTCCAGTCTTGTCACAACCGCTTTGTGCAAAAAAATCCAAAGGTTAGGTCTGTTTCCAATCCACCCCTCCCGGGACCCTACTTTGTAATCCAGACCTACACCGGCTTTCTGCCCTTTTTCTTTTAGGTAGATGCTTAAGTAGTTTGTTCATGGTTAGGGACGGTAATCATAGGTTAATTAGGTAAGTGGTCCCACTTTCCCCTATTTGAGCTCATATAATAGAGGCTTTTTTTGTGTTGGGGCATAGTTAAGAGTTGACACAGACACTTATGTCAATGATAGCTTGAAGTTTTTATTGGTGATATCGTTTTCCATTAACAGGTGCAACCAGTGTCGGTGAACCAGGTGATGTCGGAAGGGGCATATATTCTATTTTACTCCAGGTAAACATGTTTTAGTCTATGCTACTTCATTTCCTATTCATGTGTTTTCAATAGGTTGTTGATTGAAATTTTTTCATTAGGTCTTGTCCACGCCCTCCAAGAGAATGTTCTAGGAGAAGTAAACTGTTCCAAGCTCCAACTTCAGCAAAGCACTGCTCCAGCATTCAAAAGCCTTCAAGACCAGGACAAACTAAGTCTGGTGGCCAGTATTTCGACCCAGAGCTTTCCAACCAAGCTTCTAATGGCATACCTAGCAGGAGTCAAAACAGAAATATACTGCCAGTATCCGAAACTTATGCCGAGTCAATAAGCATGGAGTTTTCGGATGCCACATCAAGTGATTGGTCTCTTTTCACGAGCTCAGATGAGGCATCATTCACCACCGAGAGTACTAGAGACTCATTCAGTACCATGGATTATGCTGATACATTTAATGCTGATCCCATTTCTTCAATATTCAACACCTTCTATGCTCAAGAATACCCTTCACACAGTATTGTTTCCTGCAGAAGTTTCTCACATACAAAGACACAGGTAAGATTCTTTTCAGAGGAAAGGGGCTTTGTTTTAGACTCATCCCTGTCAACTGAACCATTTGACAGTGTACAGAATGGAGAGAATCCGAATCAGGTCAGCGTTTCTTTGACCAATGATTTACCATCTGTTAATAACTGTAGTATGTCTGTAAAATATGGGAGCAATCTCAATCATAATTTTGTTCGAACTTCTGGTTGCTGTGAACTCTAATTATTAGAATCTTGTATTTCTGAGAATTCCCATCTGATTAAATAAAACATCTAGCCAGATACAAGCAATGCCTCAAATATTTAATTTTCAAATCCTAAATTACTCATTTCTTGTTCGTCTATATATATACACGCATACACGAACGCATGCACATTTGTTTTTTACCTTCCAAAAAAAAATTCTCTTCCGCTACAAATTGCATTTTAGCTTACCATTTTGCTAGTCACATGCACTATGCAGCCTCAGGTTGTGTTCGGCCTGGCTTGTGCTTTTGGATAAGCAATTATTGGATAAGTGACTCGATGGGAGCACTTGTCCACAGCAACAATAAGCTGTTTACTTGAAGAAAATAGCATTTGGTAAATAAGGTTGTTCAAGTGCTTATGAAAGTTTAGGGGTAAAATAGGTATTATGAAAATATTATTAAAGTTCAGGCAACATTTATTTAAGTACTGAGAGCAGCTTCTTCTTATGGGTAGCCTTCCTCTACTGCTTATGGGTAAGCACTTACCCATTAGGTGTTACCAAACACACTAAAAGGTGCTTTAATAAGCTATAAACTGAAATAAACACTTGTATAAATCTTACACTCACTAAAGCCTGGTGGAATTAACTTATTTTTTGTCAATATTTTTCCAAACTATCCTTCTCAAATAAGAAAAAATAGGGACATCAAAGTAATTAGAATTGATGGTGGTTAAGCACTTCAGTGATCTATTGATTGCTTCAGTTTTAAGAAAGAAATTATGGCCTGTGTTTTAGGAATGAATTATTATTAACATATTCCCTAAGGGCGTGTGTTTACTAGCAATTAATGCATAAAAAAGGCTCTCATCACGTCGGTCCATTATCAATTCTCAATAAGAGAAAAAGAAGTTTTTTAATCTTCTTCAAGTTAGTTTATTTTATTCTCTTTTTTCTCATGAACCGCATAAGGCTAACTGGTTGTTCCAATTAAGGTCAGATAAGGTTTAGGGTTGGTTGTGGTTTAGGATTTTTAGATTGATAGGTGACCGATTTCAAGGGCATAACGTGGCACCATGTGATTAATGCGGAGCCTTGCATGGTTGTATTGCTGGCGAGCCTGACATAATCTGAGCTTTTGTTGATATGATGATGCTCCCTTCCGTCTTTCTCGGTCGAGGAAAGAAAATTCTGCTTTGGCAAATTTCCAGGTGTCATTTATCGGTCGGATGACAGTTTGTTTTGTCAGTCGATAGGGTTGGAAGGTGATTCAAAACTCATTCTTCTTCTTTTTGAGTTGTTTCACATTGGAAATTCACTAAAATCTCAAGTGAGTTTCTTATATGCATTTGCAAGTTCCTTGCGGGTGGAAAGCTCATTTAGAGATGTGTGCATGTGTCGGTTTTCCGAGGTACTTTTCACACGTGCCGATTGACTGTGATGAGGCGAACCAGGCTGGGTTGGTGTAGGCTCTATCTTTTTGGAGAAAATTTATTTGAAATTTAAAATTTTGAATTTGATTTAATTACAAAACTGATTTTGCCTTTAATTTCAAAACCGTTTTTTTTTGTTAAATGAATAAACTATTTTGTGTTAAATGAAAATCCGTTTTAGCATTTATGTTGGGCTATTTTGGAACGTTTTGGTCCAAACGACCAAGGCTTTTACTCCAGCCCTTTAGGCCTAATAAAGGTTCAAACGGGCTAGTCCCTTCGGCCTATAAATGGAGGCCTCAAGCAACAAGTCGAAAGAGCTCTCCCTCTTTTTCTATACGATTTTTGCAAATTTCTGTAACTGCAGAATTCTTTGTTCTTCAAAATTCCAGTCAAGTGCTTTATTACATATACTTAAACCTCTTGTGCTCAACATTAAAAACAAGAAAAGTAGAGTAATATATGTAGATTACATGCCTTTGCAAGGAAAACCTCATCAACTTTCACCATTTTCTGTTGCTGTCACTTTCTTCATATTGCAAGGTCATCTTCCATTTCAAACATCATCCATATCTCATTTACTCTATTTTCAAATTCAAAAGGGGAGTTATACTGGGCAACAGTGTAAACCGATGTAGGATCACCAGCACGGCCCTTTTCGATCGCAGCTGACCAAATAGAGCCGGCAAGACTGGCCTTCAAAGCCGCAGCTTCTTCTCCAACATCCGAGTCTGACACGAATCCACTGAATTGTCTGACTGCTGCATACACAGGACCCCATTTTTGGACATGGAGGCCTTTTGCTGGAGGTGGATCAGCTTGATTCACTTTAGGGACATAGAAGCTAACTACAAATGATGATGCACAGAAGGGTCCATCACTGGGGGAGACTTGAGAGAGCACTGGAGCAGTCATCTCTATCTTTTCATGGTAATTGTTCTTCCCTTGAATGTAGTCGAATAGCCTGTTAGAATAAAAATCAGGAAAGATCAGACGTAGTTTTATATGGATACTACCAGGAGATAGAGTCAAAATCGAAATAAGTCGTTATGATTCAACCAGAGAACGTATAATTTATAGACTCCCAAACAAAGATAAAGATTTGAATTATGTATTAACAAGGCTAAACTGTGTAATGGGGGTGATTGAATCATAAGAACAGTATGAACAAGAAGTTACTAAATTGAATTAGTAAACGAATTGAGTATGAGAAGTGTGAAGTTTGAACTCTCTATAGCTCTCATAGTCGTGGGAAAACAAAGTTCTAAGGAAAATCATAAGGCTTCTTAAGCATTGTATCTGTTTTTGGCTGTTTAGGAAACCTTGAAATTGCTACAAATAGCTTGGTTTGTGCATAATTGAAACCCAAGTACCCTTATATCACAATCATTAAACAGAATTCAATCTATTGGAGGACTAGTCATCATTGTTGCAATAAGCAGCTTATCGTCTGCAGATGCAAAAAACTTTCTGTTTACCTTGAAAATACCAGCCCCAAAAACACTCTTAACAAGGATACTACTTTACACCCCAAGATTACAATTCCCTTAAAACAGTTTCTTAAGCTAACAAGTAAACCCACATTCCCTAGAATCAGGTTTTAAATAACCTAAATTTCGATCTGGAGGACCAAAACGAAATTTCGGTGAATTTTACTATACTGAACTCAGCATAGTGCAGGCCAGTTGTGAACGGTTGAGATTTTAACAGGCTATTCGACTACATTCAAGGGAAGAACAATTAAGGGAAGTAAATGTTGGCACTGTAGTAGACTAAGGCTGCGTTTGTCCCGGCTTGTGCTTTTGAAGAAGCACTCATTAGATAAGTGACTCAATAGTAGCACTTATCCACAACAACAATAAGCTGCTTACTTGAAGAAAATAGCGTTTGGTAAATACATTTATTTAAGCGCTTATAAAACTTTAGGAGTAAAATAGGTATTATAAAATATTATTAAGGTTTAGAAATAACATTTATTCAAGTGCTTAAGAAAATTTAGGTGTAAAATAAGTATTATGAAAATATTACTAAAGTTTAGAAATAGCTCCCGGCATCAGTGATAAGAGAAGCTGTTCTCTGCAGCTTCTCCTTATGAGTAGCCTTCCTCTACTGTTTATCGGTAATAACCCATTAGGTGTAACCAAACACACTTTTAATTTTAAAAAAGTGCCTTAAATAAGCTATAAGCTTAAATAAGCACTTATAAAAGCCGGGCCAAACGCAGCCTAAAAGTTCCTAGTAACTGAATTTGCCTAATAACCAGAGATGTTCTCAGCTGATTACATATAAAAGCAATGAATAAATCAAATACAAAAGCAATTAGTATACTTGGAAGAAACAGTAGAAAATCTTACTGTAAAAACCCGGTTCTCGTAGCGTCGACAAGAGAAATATCTTCGATAGGAGAAGTTGATATCCACACCGGTGAACTATAGCGACGGATCTCATAACCATTTCCGATGTGAATCACATCAAAGCTTGGACACTCGATACGGCTGCACGAAGGAGGGATTTTTCCGATGATCTTATGGTTTTCTGACCAAAAAGGACCCGAGTCTGAAAAGAGACTTAAGAGAAGGGATAGCTTGAACAGATTAGCAGCAGCCATGGATAGAGAACTTTATCAGAGATTCAGAACCAGGTGAAAGGTTGCAACTTCCAACCTTTAAATGAATCTGTACTTGGATGAGGGGCATTTTTGTGGTTATGTAGAATATTAAGGGCCTTTTTTTATTTTTTAAATTTGCATTGGCTAGTGTGGTTCCACGTGTAAGGAACGTTATCTTTGGTAAAATTAAAAATCTATATTTTCCAATGATATTTCAAGATATTTATTTTTTTTATAAAAAAATAAAGTTTTAAATTATCCAATATATTTTATATGGAAAATTATGTATATTTTTAGTAGAAAGCAAAATTCTTTTTTTCTTACTAATTTAAATTCACATATTTAAAAATAAAAAATATTATATTATTAGGTCGAGCTTTGCTAAATCTAACCAGTAATCTAATTGGGCTGGGTCTTACTTACAAGTGTAAAACAATGGACCAGTATATTTTCTCCAAGCCCGCCCAAAATGTTTTACCGGGATGAAAGGTTCGGTTGGGTCGCCACCCCTAATATCCCGTTCAGGCATAATAAACCCGTGGGATTTCACAACAAAAAAATTGAAAAAGAAAAAGAAGTCGACTGTCTCAGTTCCCTCTTAGTCTCTCTATGACGACAGGTCGGCGTTCTTCTTTTGGCATCGAGGGTATCAATCAATTTCTTTTTCTCTCCCTTTGACACTGTCCGACTGTTGGAATTTTTTTTATCGATTGACTTAGGATTCTTACTACAGATTCGGGTTTGTGTGGATTTGTGTGCACGGAGGTACGTGATCCCGGTCGTCTACAACCTTCAACCACGAACGCCGATATTCTTCTTCCATCCTCGACGTTTCTCCTACCCCGCTCCTCCACGTCTCTCTGCCAAGCTCGACACAAAAGGTATCCAAAACTGTGAGAATTCCTCTTTTTTCTTTCTCGTTTTAATGTTCCGAGATAAATTGGACGCAACACCTGCAACTCAAAGTTATTGATTCTGATTTCATAGGATAGCTTGAGACATGGTGGGAGACAAAAGAGAGAGAAGGGAAGAAAACAACTTTCTAATTGGATTTTATAGAAAGCATTCAGCAATGAAGAAAGCGATTGAATAGTGTTCATTCAGATTCGATACCCGAAACTAGTTAAGATCGAAACAAGGTGTTTTCTAGAATCCCAAAACTCAGAAACATGTCTTTGAGAACAACCATCAAACAGTTTCCGTCCCTTTTCGTCCTCCGAACTATCACTACAATTTCCTCCGTTTCATCCCATTCAGCCCAACTCCAACCACAAAGAAACCAACCACGTGAACTAATGCAGCAACACCAATCACAAGAACAGCAAGAACAAAATCCTTACTTGCTCATGAAAGAAGATCCCATCCAAGTAT
>JAUPMG010000019.1:9758517-9774662 GCA_031762675.1 Pachysandra terminalis
GTAGATTTCCGCTGCAGATTCAAATAATATCAGTTTTTATTTAGCCCTATTTGGCTAGATATCGTTGCCACTCCCAAACTTCTGTTTGGAGTGATGGTCATGTTCTTGAATTTTGGATTTCGATAGGGAATTCCGGTTCGGGATGTGACAATTTTACTGACTAAATTACCCATTTTTGTTTCTATTTATAACCTATATGTACAACTAAGCACGTTTTTTGATAAAGGTTGGTTTAGGCACACTTTGTATAAGACCCATTAATAAATATATTTTAATAGTATATAGTTAATTTTGAGAAAAAAGAAAGGGAAAAGGTTTGGTAAACCCATATGTTAGTAGTAAAACTAAACGTTTGATAAACCCATACGTTAGTAGTTAAATTTGAGGTCATATGGGCTTAGGATTCTACAATATTAATGTAAAAGACTCTTTATTATTATAATTCATTTAATCAATGAGACTCTTAATTAATATAATAAAATATCTTTGTTGTATAATTGGTTAATACAAACCTATACGAAAGAAGTTTCTGGAGTGAAAATGGTTTTGTAAATGAAGAGGCATTGCCGTGTTTGCACTTGTAACATGTAATGCTTGAGATGCCAATTTCATATTCCATCATTTTGAGCCCAATGCAACAAATGTATGTTTTCCGCTCAGGGTTCTGCGGAATTGACAACCAAACATGAGCATGTGAACAAGTTGAATAAGGTGACCATGAAGAAAACACTGAAAGTTCGTATCAAAGTGGGTAATGGTAATCTGTCGTCAAGAAAAAAATGCAGTAATCTGCAGTGGTGTTGGCCTTGATATCATCTTCGTCACTGGATGATAACCCCATAGAAAGTAGAGGGATCTCTCTGGAGTCTTGACAGGCACCAGATGAAACCCCTACAAGCATTCTTCATGTGATGACTTACTTCCCTGTTTTTTCTTATTTATTCTTTTTTTATTTCTAGATTGACCTGAAATGATTCTGCCCTGTTCCTTTTTCTTGTCAAGGTGTTGGAGCAGAGACTATGACATCCCAAAGAGCTTGATGCCATCACTTCTTCCTGATAGTCTACTTCGCTTAACAGAGGAGCAAGTGCTTGTGAGAGACTATATAGTTGAGCCAGGCAGCCAGAGTAAGCAAGAAAGTTCTTCCATATTATTGGTAGCTGCTTCCTTATGTGGGGATGGGATAGTTTTTGTAGACAAGGAAATAAAGGCATTGGAAAAAAGTGAGAGGTTAGTTGGACTGAAAAATGGGAATGATAAGGATGCTTTGGAATGGCATCCGTGCACATTTGAAGAAGGAACTACACACTGTGAATCCAGTAGGCAATGGGCTTTCTAAAACATTTAAGCTTACATGTCCATCAAACTTAAAGAGTGTACCGTTGAGGTTAGCAAGTGCCACAAGAAGCGACTTCTACCATTTGGTTCTAATAGTAACCACCTTCCGAAGATAATGCATTTTAGTTCTTCCTTTTTTTTTTTGGGTAAATTTAGTTCTTCCTTCAAGATAATGCATTACCGACTATTAGAATATATAATTGAGTTAGTATGAGGTATCAAAGTAAGATCTTATGGGTAATAATAAGTACTTTTGTTCCCATACTTCATATTGTTCTCTCTCTCTCTGCACACACGTACAAACATAAAAATACACACCCGCAAACACACACACACACACATATATATATATTTTCAATTTTTAAGCCCGGTCTTTGCACCGTTCTAACCATGGTGTAAGGGATCGGAAGGGGACGATCCTCGAGTCGGTTCCGATCCGAGAAGAACCCCAAAAAAAAGGATCGTTCGATCCATGAAATTTTTTTTTCTTTTTTAATTAAATGTGGCTATTCGTCTCAGCCGATTCCGAGTTGGATCGGCGATCCAACTCGGGATCGGCCGAGAACGATCCCGAGCCATAAACCGAGTTTAAACACTATGATTCTAACTGGTTTCTAGGCTTGCATGGAATGAACCGGTGTAATGTCAGTGAGGACGATTGGAAGAGACAACAAAAGCTTTATATGCGTTGTACCAAATCCCGGTTCTCGATGGTCAGAATATATAATCTGCAAAGTCATCCTCGTGGATCTGCATCAGGAGTAACCTTTTCTTAAGTCGCATCTACTTTTTTATAGTTTGTTTTTTACTACTTTACCTTCTTTAACTACAATAATTTTCAGATTCCTTAGCTATCATTTCAGTAATATAATCAATGGTTATATTTTCTTTTTATTAAAAAGTTAATAAACAAAATTATTTATTTTTTATATATCATTTTATTAGCTAAATTTAGTTACCCTTTTTGTTTCTACTACATATAACCTACTAGTACAACTAAGTACGGTTTTTTAACAAAGGTTAATTTAGATACACGTTATATGAGACCCATTAATAAATATACTTTAATACATATATAGTTAAGTTTGAAAAAATACACCATTTAGTAGTTCAACTTGATGTCATATGTGCTTAGGATTCTACAGTATTAATATAAAAGATTCTTTGTTATTACAATTACTTGAATCTCTAAGATTCTTAATTAGTATAATAAGTATACTTGTTACATAAATAATTAAGTTTAGAAAAATAAAAAAATTCATGTCCCAACCTACCAAATTATGGATTGGGTTTCTCGTGTGATTCTGATTTGAACACGAAATAAGCAATACTAACAAAAAAATGCTACCAGATGATGAGAGGGCGAGATGTGATTGTTTCCTCTAATTCTAATCTCAATAAAAATTATGAACGCGAGTATAATCCAATTGCAAGTAAAAGTAAAAATTATTGTTTATAAGATTTTTAATTTTAACTTTATTTATATGATAATTGAATTTCATATAGGATTTTATATGGTCAACTCAACAATTTATCTTTTTTATAAAAAATCTATTAGTGTTTCAAATAATTATAAAAATATAACTAGGAAAGGATAAATTACATATACAAGTTATTTATTGAAATACGAATTCTTCATAAAATAAAAGTTAAAAATTATATTTATAGAACCAGAAAGTTACATTATTTTATAATTATTTCTTGATAAAGTTGAACAATAATTAAAAACACACTCATTTATAAATAATTTAATTTTTTTATAAAATCATCATTTCTAATTAACATAAGTTTACCACTTGCACTATTACTAGTCCACTTAAAAGAGCACCGATCAAAGCTCTTGCATGGGCATGTTTGACCCGGATAATAATTTTATTCCCGGTTAGGGTATTTACTATGTACTCCTCACTATTCAAAACAAGCTTGAGCCTGCTTTTAAACGGACGTGGATCCTTTATTATGAGGCTCGTGATATTGTGATATCCAGCGTGATATGCTAAATACACGGGAGGGCAAAGAATGATAATTTTGCTCTCATAAAGTACAGCACTGTAGGCAAAGAATGATAATTTTGCTCTCATAAAGTACAGCACTAGAGGCAAAAGTATCATTTCATCCTCGGGTGTATTTGACATATCACGATGGATATCACCGGGCATCATAATAGAAGATCCACACTCCTTTTAAACCGGGTCGATCGGCTTAAACAGATGAGTTGAACCTCCTCCTCCGCACTCGTTATAGTTCAAAACATGTGCAACATAAAAGTAAGATACCTTACCTCAATTCCTGCGTTTCCTTTTGTCCTGATAACACTCCATGCATAAAAAAAAAAAAAGTTTTTCTTTACTGACAAGGCAGAATTTCTCATTTATAACCGGAAATAAGAGTCATAGACCACCACTTCTACCAAAAAAGAACCTGATCCCAGAAAACTCCTGTACAGAATCCAGCCATGGAAGCTACGTTTTGTCTTGGTCGCCAACCTCTAATCGCATCACCCCTTCTCCTCACTTCAAACCTCAGCAATCTCCCAGTAATTAACGGGAATGTTGGTATTCGGTATTCTTCCCTTTCGCTCATGAGCGGCTACATGAGCTCCTCATATACCCACCTGATTCGGCCAGTGACCTGTACACTTGATAGGTTTCCAAAGCCTCGAAGAAACAACAATGGCGACGATGATATTAAGCCCAAGTCTATGGTAGGGGCGGCGGCGGTTCTCGCTTGTGTCCTCGGAATCATCAGTTGCAGTTCCAGCAAGTACAAGGCAATGGCACAACCCCTTATTCCTCCAAGTGCTCCACAAGCAAAGGATATTACAAACGAGGGCCCGCCATCTCTAGATGGGAGACATGCACTGGAGTCTTTGCTGGAAGTGTTTCATAACAGCATGTCACGTGAGGTTGGTATTAGGCCGGACTTTTGTCACTAGATACAAAATTGTATTTTTTTTTTTTTTTGCTGAGTAAATTGAGAAGGATTTATATATTATTAAAAACTATCAAACAGGCACAAAATGATATTGGGTTGTCCATGCAATGTCAAGTGAAATTGGGACCAAACCGGACTTCGATGGAACTGTTTCGGAACACGTCAAGTGAAGTTGGTACTAAACAGGATTTTGGAACCATACAGGTTTTCTCATCTACCCATTAAAATTGCTTTATTTCCTTTTTTTCTTTGGTAAATTCAGACGGATTTACACTAACGAAGAAAAAATAAAGAAAAGGGTATGGAAGGAAGTTTGAGTCTCTCTACAAATGTCCCAATAGAAAATCCAGGCAGACATCACTATACTCATGTGTACCTGCTGATTCAGATAACAAGTAAATGGCACCATTGCTTCCCTGTATTTGTCGTAGTATTTGTATATTCGAAAGGCTTTAACCCTAGCAGAAACATCTTCAAGAAGGTTTTCCAAGTGCCATGGTGGTAAGATTTTTTCTTCTTTCGTAGGTGAACAATAAACTCTTGAGAAACTTTCCAGTATCAGCTTTCAGCAACCCAGTCAGATTGTAAGTCCGAGACCCTCTACGATAGCCCATAGTTCAGCCAATGTGCCTTCCTTCCGTATCTCTAACGAGTCCACCTGCTCCAGACCAAGATATGATCCATCAGGGTTAAGTTTTAAAGAAGGCATACACCTGCAGGGCGACCACCTGATCCAGATTTTGGTCTTCTTCGCCTGCTTGGATCTTCCTTGTTTCACATGAAAAAACTTCTAAATTCAGTAGCAAACGCAAATGCAGCAGTAAAAACCTTTGATTCTACATATTGCCTTCCAAATCTGATGACTAATATTGGAGATAGGGCCATAGGGGTGAGGAATCGGCACAAATTATGAGGTGAGACCTTCGGGTGCTAACCATAGGACGCGGATTGTAATATCATTCACAAGGAAATAAAAACAATAAGGATTACCTTTATTAAATACTCAGTATAGAAGCAAAAGAAAAACAAAATTACATTACGTACACACGAGACTTCAAAAGAGTCACATGTCCCAACGTAATCACACAAAGTAATAAAAGGGCATAAGCCTTTACATTCAATAATTACCCTGATATACATAAATATGAAATATTGGGACTGAAATGAGACTGGACAGCATCTGATCCTCATCCATCCTCATCAAAGCTCAACCTGCAACATAATAAGTCACGTGGGCTTCGAATGCCTAATAAGTGACATATCTGTCACCAATCCTCATGGACCATCAGTAAACAAAACCAATGGACAGCAATATAGAAATACAATAAATAAGAGCGCATATCATATATAGATTTATGGATGATAACCTCGCAAGAATCCTACCCTTATTTAAATAGGACTTTCACCCATGGGTATAGTCAACCCAACCAGGAATCCTCGCAACAAAAATCCCATGCTCACCTCTCGGGTCCACTTAACAATCATATCAACCTAGTATGTCTGAAATAATTACCTTACGATTTTCGATGATAATTTCCATCAAAAACTATCCATGCACCCATATACGGGGATATTCTGTTGGAGACCACCATAGGCTTCCTAATCAGTGTACAAACCAATCTGATCCAATCCCAAGCCATTACTTTAGGATTCAAATGATAATCCCCATCAGAAACTATCCATACGCCCATAAAGGAGTCGCAACCCCAAGTCATGATTTGGTCGGAAGGCTGGTTGGTGGGGCTAGATGTGCCATGAAATCAAAGTTCATACCTCGCAGGTGGGCCAAGCCCATTGACCTTCCTTCGATTCCAATGGACCACATCCCTGCTAAATAGACACATCCCCCCTCCAAACCACCTAAATTCTCAGAGTTATGCCCTTGTCGGCAGCATGGCCGGTGTGCCGGTGCCTATCGACGAGCATTTACTTGTGTATTTTGGCCCCTATCAACAGCACGACCGGTGTGCCGATGCCTGCCGATGAGTCTCGGAACAACAATCCCAGATTATTTTTGAAGTCCCTGATTGTCACAAATTCAACCTAATTCAAATCCAAAGGCACAATAATCATGCATTACCCTAATTAGTTGGGGTTGGAGACATAAATCCTATTCTGTCAAAAATCATTTCTCTAGCCGGATAACGTGTATTTAAATCATTTATGAACAATTCCATTCAAGTCTTTTCTCTTCTTCCTTTCACCCTTTAGGAAACTCTAATATGCACCCTCCCACAGGCACCTCCCTAGGTTTTCCTTTTTACATGCCAAAAAAACCATGCATCTTAAACTACTTTATCATATCTCTTATTTGGGATACCCTTAGGCACTCTCAGATATGCTCATTCCTTTTCTTAGTCTTTCCATACACCCATCTCAACAACCTCATCTGAACAACACTCATTTATGAAAGTATTGCTTTGTTGTTGCTCAACGTTATACTTCACACACCATAGCAAGTATACTAGGTTTCTTATAAACTTTGTCTTTTAGATTGAGTGAAATATGTCAACCACATAACACTCTAGAAGCGCCTCTCCAATTAAGCCATCCAGCTTTAATCTATGCGCAACATCCCATCAATTGCCCCGTATTTGTGGACAACTGGTCCAAGATAATGGAGGAGGTTATTTTTAGGAATTTCTTGGTTCTCACTTCTAATTACCATTGCTTCACCATTGCTATCTTTGTACTAAAGCTACATTCCATATACGTAGTCTTAACACAACTTAATTTGAAACCTTTTAAATCCAAGGTATCCCTTGATAATTCTAGGTTTTTGTTTCCTCCTATTCAATTTGGTTCACCGAAACCACATCTTCTAATAATTTACACCAAGACACCTCTTCTTGAATATAAGCTGTCAATTAATCCATATATTAAAGCAAATGATAAGGACAAATAGCTAACCTTTGATGTAAACCTGTCGCTACTGGAAGCTCATCTATCTCACCATATTAAATCTCTAGGTGCTCTCCCTTGTACATATCCTTAATGATATCAATACATTTGATTAATGCTCATTTCCTCCTCAAACCCACAAAATTAAATCTCCAAGAACTCTATCATATGCTTTTTCTAGATTAATAAAAATCATATGCAAGTCTCTCATCCATTGGCTAAGTAAAAAATAGCCTTGATGGTAGACCTTCCTAGCAAAAAACCACAAAATCATGTTTCAAACACTAGGCTTATTTCTCTTAATCTTTGCTCAATTAATCTCTTATAATTTCATAGTATGACTCATAAACTTATTTAAAAAGAAAAATATTAAGAACTTTATGATTGGTGATATTTAGGCCATGCTGTAGTTAATATGCAATTGGACTAAGTTAAGATATTCTATCAATCTAATAACGATCTAAACTAATTTCTATTTGCAAAACTTAGGAGTACTCCAGTGAACTTGGCAACTAACTTTTCTCTTAACTCGTGTATCTTTGGACTTGTTTTTATTTCCAGAGGCAAGCATTTTCTATGTTAAAGTGCGGGATGGTTAATGAAGCCGTGGAAATGGTGAAACAGAAATACGACATAGCCGAAAAAGAGGACGACCCTGATATGGCCTACCTTTTGGATATGTTATTAGTAGAAATTCTCATTTGTGAGGTATGTCCTAAACATCTTAATTATATAATTGCTTCTCTACGACATGGCCAACAACACTCCTTTAATTGATACCGATTTCCCTTGAGAATTCATATTTTGTGTGCCCATTGTGTGCATCCTAATGAAAAGATTGATAATTTTAACTTTTTCCCTTAACAGCTTAGGCTACCTCAAGTCCCTTAAAAAAACTTATTGAAAATCCAATTTCCTTGTTTGCATAATAAATGTTCCATTATTTTTCCCTTAATTTTGTACACTATTATTTTTTTCACATTTTTCACCTTCAAGCTTGGAAAAATAGTAAAACATATTGCAGAAATAAAAATAAAAAATTATAAAATTATAATAATATTTTTTTAACTCTTTATCTTTAAGGCAGCAATTGGATAATACTTTTTTAGTTACTTATTATTATTAGTCTCTCGGGAGATCATGTCACTGGAATAAGAAATAACATCGTATGATAATTGTTAGAACTCACGTGTGAATATTGGCATTTTTGGCAAATAACACACATATTCTAAGCTAATTCCAAAATTGGCCTTGTCCAGAATGCTTCTATTTTCAAATTAATTAACTGCTAAAATCATGTGAATATGGTTTATACTGATTCAATATGAAAACGTTATCCCTTTATTATGGATAGTATGAAGACTATATCCTACAGAAGGTTGTTGCTTGCAATTGATATGTTTGTGACATTTAATTGATTGGATTACCAAATCTATTCACTACACATCAAATTATTAAGAGTGAAGGAAGCTAATGAAAACAAAGGCATAAAACATCAACAAGAAATGTGGTTTTCCTTTTATAAGTTTGCATATATAATAGCTAAATCAACTGACATAATCGAGCTTTACGAAAGAAAAAGAGTTTGAATCAAAAAAATATTATCATTTTATCTAATTTATAAGAAAATATAATGTAAACACAACTCAAGAATTATAATCTTTATTTTTCTCTTCTTTCACTTCAAGAGCTCATTGTAGAGAAGATAAGTGTATCTTCCAACATCAAAGCATTACCAAAATAAAAATGGAATGATGCACTAAACCATTTACTTATTCTATTTCCAGGGAAAGTACGAAGAGGCCCTAAGTCGCAAATGTCTCAAAGATGAACCAGTAATCCCTTCAGATTCTCGCCATTCTCTTTATAAGGTACGCTGTTAAATATATCTAAAAAAATTGATTTGCCTATGTCCAAAAATATGTTTAAGATATTGCATTACATTATGTGTTTGTTATTTAGCATTGAATTATATTTAAATGGGATCACATATAATGAGTTACATTCAAGGCTAGATCCTATGTAAGTACTTGAGGTGCAATTGCATCAATGAAAACCAAATTAAGTAGGAAATTCTTAGAAAACCAAGTAGCCTAGCAGTCCGCCCTTGGCCTAGAAATTGTTCGGCGACCCATTCGGCACGCCGAGGAGGCCACCGAACGTCGTGAACAGGCTAACAATAGGGGTTTTTTCTTCTAAACTTTGTTTCTCAATACACAAAACCATCCGTAAGCATTCTATCATCCATAATCTAACAAAATCCTATCTCCAACATGAAAAATACATTATCAAAGTACAATTAAGCATTCAATCTATTTATCAATCTTCAAATACATGCATGAACTTGAAAAAGTATGGAAATGTTTAGAAATCTAAGATGAACCTAATTACATTCGTGAAATTCTCCACTTACCTCTTCTAAACAAGCTAAAATCAACACAAGTTTAGAAATGCAAGCCCTTCTTCTCCACTCTCAAGCTCTCAAGACAACCAAAACCCAATTGAGACAAAAACATGAGATTTTGTTTCTCATTCAAACAAGCCAACTATGCCAAGTGTCATCATCCTAGCCCTTCAATTTTAACCACTATAATCCTAGCCTTTAAATCATAACTACTTTAATCTGAGCCATACAAACACAACTACTCTAATCTCAACCATACACCTCATTCCAAATAAGATTTTACTGTTTTGCCATTAATCCAAACACACAAAGGGTTAAACTATTATGTATAGCACTAAGACCAAACAAACATCACAAGCATGATCGCATGGTCGGATCTAATCCGATTGGAAATCAAATCGAGAGGTAGAATCACCACAAGGATTAAAATATAATTAGATATAAATTAGGTGGTCTAGGCCGTTACACTAGGAGTCATCACCAATTCTTTTTACGGTGTGATTGGATACCGGGGCCTTAAATTCAATGACATGATAAATCAAAAACTAATCACTCCACTAGATGCGTAACAAGAGATCAATGCATTTAGAAGTTTGATTATGAGAATGGAGAAGGTGTTAGGCATCCCACCTCATCTGGTTTAAACTTGTTACTTACTCCTTGATTCTCCATCATTCTCTCAAGCATTTGATTTGGTTTGTGATTGACAAAAGATGACAACTATGACTTATGAACTTTATTTCTTATGGACTCAAATCTAGTACACAAAAACAATCACACATGTCCTAAGATTATCGACATTCTAACCTAAACTGGAGTCTACATGAAGGGTTGAGGTGTATGCATCTAAAAGCCAATGGGAACCCAAAACCGATAAGCCAACGTCTACACATGGATTTCTCCACATGCTTCTTGAGTTGTTTGGTATTGGGATGGAGCTTTGGGCATCGAAACCGGGGACAATGGTCGCCCAACCATAGGCCTACTATCTTTGGGAGCGTAAGGTTTGCCGCCAGAGACAATGATCGCACGTTTGCAAACTTACTGAGCTCCTCTTAAGATTCCAATTTTCTGTACCTTAAAAGAGAAAAATCATCTAGGGAACCCATAAATCCACCACACCTGAAGTTCTGGAGAAGTTAAAATAAACAAACAGTTAGAACACAAGCATATATGGTGTGTGGGAGGGAAGAGGTTCTTACTCAGTTTCTCCTTTCTTCTTCTTTTCCATTCATTCAAACTCTAACACTGACATGATATCAGAGAATAGTGCTTGATCTGGTTCATCCTTTTCTCTTAGAGATCAACGTGTTACTGTGCACAGGTATTGTTCATAGAGTGGGGGAAAAAGTTAGATTGAGTTATTTGTGTATAACAACACCTATAAAAGTTTGTTGCATGTAAAAGTATGTGGATGAGTTCTAACTCTCTTTGGAAATGCGTTAAACAACGAAAGTGGGATCTGGTAATGATAGTTATGAGGTTCACGTAGTTTGTGTGATTGGTATGTAATGATTTCCTTGGAGTGGTGAGTCCTGTCAAAGTTTTTGGAAATGTCTTTCATTGATAAAACACTAGTTCACTAATAAAATTGCCCCTTTTATTTTTGTCCTGATTCCATCCTCTCTTTCTACTTCCTATTTTACTCTCTTAATTTTCCCTTAATCCCTCATATGATTCTTCTTCTTATTTTACCCTCTTATCAAAAACCTGACTTGTTGTTAGATGGGGCCCACGTATATTTAGTTCTAGGGATTCAATTTGGTTTCAGTTTGGTTGACATCAACCCATGACCAAACCTACATGAGTGAAGGTTAACCCAAAATTGATCTGAACTGAATTGATTACCAAACTTCCCAACCTAAACCCAAACCGAATTGAAATGGAAAACCCTAAACCGAAACTAACCCAACCCAATTTGTAGTTTCAGTTATATATATATAACCCAAATCAACCCAACCCAATTTGCAGTTTTGGTTCGGTTTGGGTCGGGTTAAGTCGGGTTAATACAATATTGTGTTTTTTGCCATGTAAATGCATCGCACGTGCCCATTGCCTAGTCTTACATATAGAAATATACCCATCGTCAGTCGTCATTTCATTTCACAGTTGAACCATGGCAGAAGAAGCGATGGAGTTGGTATGTAATCTCTGTCCCATTGGCTGCTAGAGATCTTTCAACGTTGCTATCGAGGAGGAACCACATCAAGCGGGTCCATCACATGTGGGAACACGAATTTTGGCAGTGCAAGAAATGCCATGAATTGTTCTTTCGATGGGAAGACAAATTGGACTGTGAACGCCGACATGACTGAACCAGAGAAAACCAAAAGCGTGGAACTCGATTTTTCCTTGAATGTGCCGCCATAGTACCCCTGGCAGACAAATGAGCAATGTAGTTATCAAATTAGAAGAGGAAAAAGAGATTAATATGAAATAGAGATTAATATGAAAAAAGAGACTAATATGTTGAAAGTATCTGAAGGAACGATGGCAACTCTCAGATAGGAATCAGGATGAAAAAAGGGGTTTAGGAGTCGCCACCAATCCTTTTTACGGTGTGATTGGACACTAGGGCCATCGGGGACGATGATTGAACATTTGCAAGCCTACTAAGCTCCTCTTAAGATGGATAAAAAAATGGATGGGACAAGGTTTGTGAGATTAAATGATGCATTTTGTGACTCAAGCATGCATTTGTTATAATAAACAAGAAACAAGATTGAAAATAAGAAAGAGACATATCATACACAACTACTAAAATACTTGAAATCAAGAAAGAGAAATAACTACTATCATACTTAAAGAAAAAAGAAGCAAATGAGAAAAGTAAAAGAAAGATACATGCTTAGTTTACACTTATAACATGATTAATCAAATGTGCTAATAAGATAGAAAAAGCATGATTAAGAAGAACACTGTGAAGATGAGTACACATGAATTTATAAGTTACATGGATATGAAGACAAGAAAAAGGAAACTACTTGGGTTTAAAGAGAATGACTATATTATAAAGTGAGGAAGAAAAGACAATATGTGTGAAAATAATTTAACCCAAAAAGAAAAAAAAAAGAACCAAGCAAAGAGAAAGTTTCACTTTCCCATTGGTTGGGAAAAAAAATTATTTTTTCTTTGTTTCATTTTATGTCAATGAACATCAAATAAAATCACCGTCATAGGTATTGAAATAACATAATAAAGTCAAATATCCCAAGTAAAAATGGAGTTCCACACACTCCCATAAATATAGAAAATGACTTTTATCTTGGTCTATAGAAGATAAAAGATGGAAATAAAAGGCTAAATACTACCTTATGAAAAAGAAGGTATGAAAAATTTAAAAAAAAAAACTAAAATTATAAAGGTAATAATCTAAAAAATGGCGAGGTATAAAAATACCTCTTTATTGCTTGAAGTTGTTAGACTCTCTTAGATGCTTCACTTGAATCCTTCTTCTTTGCAAAAATGAATTGGCAAACTCGGGTTTGGTTTTCTCTCTTTTTGAGAATTCTTTATACTAATTCTAAGAATTTCTATAGAGAAAGAATAAGAGTTTCTCTGAGGCCTATAATGAAGGATTGAAGATGTGTTCAGATAGGTGAAGAGATTGTGTATTTATAGGCTAAGGCTGAAAGTCTTGGGTTACTTTTGGGATTTTAAAAATTATAATTTGGTCTTTTGGGTGGGATAAAGTTCCATAATAAGTTTTTCTTTTATAGATTTACACTTTAAATGATAAAAATATTAAGGATAAAATTTTAAGTGTCAGAGGGTTAGGTGAGGAGAATTGATATGGGTAAATGACATAAGGGGGGGTGATAAAGAGTAGGTCAGGGGTCATTAACCAAAACTTCTCCTATTATGGATGGTAGATGCATTTTTCTTCGAGCCTCAAAAGGTGATGTCAAAATGGTGAAAAACTTGGGATGGTTATGCGAATTGATGGATCAAAGATCAATGCTAATTCCAATATGAAATGTAGACCACCTCTTTCTTGGGTTATAAGAAAAATGCCAAAAGTGTAAAAGGCTTGGCATGGGTGCGATAAGGTGGATTTGGTTTGTCTTTTTGTATTCTTTTTTAGCCATTTATTTGGACGATATGGATTGGACTTATCTTAATGAACTTGGATTGTGGATTGGGCTAAACAAGAATATGGCTAAAGTATTTGAACTATATGGATTGGGTATGCCAAAATACGGGTTTCCATTTAACTAAAAAGTCAATTAATAGAAAACTTTTATTGATATATTTGACCAAATGGGCCCTTATCATAATAGAATTTAGATCTTTTGATCCTATGGATATCCTAAGGATTTCTAAGGGTTGATTTCCACTCATTTGAAGAAGATTCAAGTAAATTGGCCAAAATTGGGTGTCTACAGCTGCCCCCCTTTGCCTGCTTTACTATGCAGGAGCAGATCCAGAAAATCTTTTTTGGAAGGGCCAAATTAAATTACAAACAAAAAAAAACAGTTCCAATGTGCTTCACTAATTATTGCTCGATGATTTCGTTTCAGGACCGAAATGAAATTTTGATGAGAAATTTTTTTATTATTTCTTTATTTATATAACAAAATTTCATCAAAATTTTCTTATAAAATTTTAATGATTTTAACAAAATAATTTGATTTTGTACAAAAATTTTTATTAAAATTAATTATTTTGATAGCTTTTTTTTTAACCTTTTTTGTAAAATTCTCTGAAATCCTTTAAAGCACAGTTTTAGAATTTTGATTTTTCCTACTTAAACAAAATTGAAAAATTTCAGCAAAATTTAAAAACATTAACATATATTAATAAATAGGTATGGTTTTAAATGAGTCGAATCGAGCATTCTCCAATTCGACTCGAACTCGTAAACTTTGAGTGAGGCTCAGGTTCAGTTCAAGCGCGTTAAAAATTTTTGAACTCAAACTCATTAAAATATTTTAGGTTCAAGCTCGACTCTTGGAAAGCTCAGTTTGTGACTCGGATGAGATGAGCTAGCTCGGCTCGTTGACAATCCTATAAATAGGTATAATATTAATTTTTTTTTTAAATTGTGTAAGAGTGTAATTTTAATAAGTTTAAATAGATATATGTATAAAATAACTAGGTATATAATTATAATTTTAAAAAATATATACATAAAACAGTAATTTTTAAAAAGTTAAAAAACGGTGAAATTTTAAGGGGGCCAAAAAAAAGTTCGTATTCCATATTTAAGATTAAAGTATCAAACCAACCTATTACGCAATGTAACACTTCTGATTTATCTCAATTTGGGGTAATAAGATTGAGCACGGCTGACATTCCTTGTCTGGGATAATGGGTTTCAGGATCCTGGATACGAATCTCTCTAGTCTTTTGGCTTACTATATCTTTCGGATTTTGGATGCACAACCTTCTTTATGTCCTCTTCACCTACTCATATGCTTTGGGCTCTTTGGGGGATAGACTACTCCTTCATCTTTCACCATACGTGTTGACGTTAAAATGATATAAAAGTTCCATTATTGAGACTCATCTCTAATGCACATTACTTTTGGTTGGTTTCAAACTTTAATCCTAGATAATTAATGCTCACGTCTAGTCAATGCTAAGAAAGTGAAACCTAACAGTCTTGATATTGAATGATCAAGTTCACAAGGATCTTCAAACAAATCTAATTGAAAATCATAAGTAAATCAAAAAGAACTTTGCTATAACATTGCTTGGTATAGTCCAAATGGTGGGTACTTTTTTATAGTTATGAAAGTCAAAGCATTTGTGCGGAACATTGAAAAAAGGTTTGACTATAATTTTTTTAACAAACAATTTATATTCATATTCAGTTCAGAAACTTTATTTTAATTCAGTTCCATCTATTACGACTAAGTGGTTCCTGATATCATAAAGCAAAAATGAATAGAAGATTAATCCACATATAACTAGATTACCATAAGTTTAAGGATTAGCTAGAAGTTACTTCTCTCATGATGACTAATTTAAGGATGTACTTGTACAGGCTATTTTATACACGATGTCGAATAATGAAGAAGAAGCAACGAAATGTTGGGATGCTTTCAAGAGTTCGCTTGAAGGAGGATTTCAGCCTGGAACTTAGATCCCTCCCTCTATATGTAGACACAAATTGCATTTTACATTCTTATAATTTATCATTGCTACAATAATCCCAATTCTCTTGGCAAGCTACCCATGTTTTGCCCTTCAATTATGTCAACTCATAAGGTCCACATCTCCTTCTTCTTCTTTTTCTGAAAAAACCCTCTAGGTAGGAATAGCTGTAAAGGCACTCCAACGGTGGGGCGGAATTGAGCATAGAAATTAGTTAAAAAAAAAAAAACTATACAAAATAGAGGGACATAAAACCAAACTCCAAAGTAAGGTCTCAGACATCTGATTGTGAGATGTGTCTTCTTTTTGAAAATGATTGGGACCTACCATTTGGTTTGTTGGTTGTTTTTTTTTTATTTTTTTCTTTGAAAGACCCTTTAGGTAGGAATAGCCGTAGAGACACTTCAATGGTGGGGGAGTTATATTAGAAATTAGTTAAAAAAAAACTATATAAAATAGGGGGACATAA
>JAUPMG010000019.1:9774762-9785114 GCA_031762675.1 Pachysandra terminalis
CTTCACCCCCACCTCCCTCCCTAGCCTGCTGAAAATGGGTAATACATTGGCTCGGAACATGTGACTTTCCTTGCCTTGTAACATTTTTAGGCTCAACCACGGCTGAATCACTCTGAATTGCAAGACAATCGTTAGAATGAACAGAAACATTTGAAAATTTTAAGGATTTAGTTTTCCGCAAAGAACCTTGCGGCTTACACGAAGAGGCAAAACATTGGCTGGACAAGGAAGGACAAACATACAATTAATAACCCAATATGTCAAAAACAATGCACATATAGGGGTGGTGGGGTGATGACCGGGACGCCACTCTTTATGGATATGATGTACTAATGTCTCCGCACTATATTTGCTCATTTTATCTAATTGTATTATGCGAATTGGACAGTTTTATTGTGTTTAGTGTATTTAGATATGTTTTTTTTTTTTTTTGATAGTGTATTTAGATATGTTTATGACTTATTTACACTATCATTGTGGTGACTTCTTTATTTTCTTCCAACGCTCGTATATTATATGTATTTTTGAAGTCATATGTTGGTTATTTAAATGTATTTAGCTCTAAATTAGACTGCTACAAAGTTTCATATTAAAAAACTCTATTTTCACTGTTTTATTCACTTTTTCTTTTTTTTTCTACCATGTCCCCCATATGCCGTTGAAATGTCGCAAAATGATGCAAATTATCAATGACATATGGGCAGTCTTTTAAATTTCGGTAAAATTTCCCGAAATTTCTTTATGCCATCCCCTGGAAATAATATCTACAGGGTGCTTTCCTAATTTTACCAAAATTGGCGATATATCGAGTGATATTTGCCGATATTAGCTATTTCTTGAATTTTTTTCTCCATTAAAATTGGTCGATATAGTCAAAATGGGGAAATTTTCATTGAAACATCCCCTATTTTCACCGAAACCTCCTATTATCAGCAAGGTGAGATTTTTTTTTTTTTTTTTACATTTTCTTCAACTTTTGGGTTACAAAATCAAATCTTAAGAATCCATTATTAAGATCTGGTATGATCACCGGCATATTGAAGACTGAAGCATCAATCTTAGGGATTTGTGAGGTATATTTAACATCCTCGTATATTTTGTTTTATGTTGTATCTTTTGCACAACTCTAGTTCCATTAGGATGAAAATGCATGGTGATGCATCTATTCGAGCAGGGTGAACACTGTGGATGTGCTACTCATTGTTGTCATACATTTGATCATGTATTTGGAAATTCCATATTTAGTTGTTTCAGTGTGATTTTTGACATTTATATGTATTTTGACTCTTATGCGGATGGTAGTTCACATTTCATATAGCAACCCATATTTACTAGCTGACAGAGCACGTATATTCCTTCGATCCCTAAATGTTTGTTCATCACAATGCATATTGTTATATTTTAGGTTATTTGTTTGTGCTTATGTATATTTTAGTCATCCTTGAAGTTTCATTAAAAAAAATCCAAATTTTCCTCCATTTCTCTCCATCTGGCGAAATATTCTGCCAAAACGATGATGACTACTGGTATTTTGGCAAACTTTCCCTCGGTCCCGATGGCAAAATTCCCAGTGAAAGTGACATTTAAAACACTACATATGGGAGACAATGAAAAAATTAACTGGAGAGACTTCTGCCTATATGTCGTGTCGCCCCTTCCAAAAACAAGAACATGGCACGACATTTAAAATACTACGCGCATAAGCTCGAGCTCTCGGTATAACTAGCCTTTCTCGCATTCAACAACAATAAAAAAAGCCTTATCTCAACTGGTTGTGGATGGCAACACGAAGCCTGTTCCTCCATCACAATTTGTCAAAACCATTTTTCGTTCAGATTATGAATATCCGAGTCCTTTTGGACTGACTCCATCCACGTTCCTTTCGGTATTCTTCTCACCCTCTTACATCCTTCAATGAATACCCCCTTGCTCCTTCTCACATCAGTCTCCCTAGGTATTCGTTTTAAATGCCCAATCCATCTTAACATACTTTATCTTATCTCCTATTCAGGCAAGACATTCTCGGATATGTTCAATCCTTATCTTTCCTAGTCTTCCCACACATCCATCTTAGCAACGTTCATCCTATGCATAAGTTGCTTATTTGTTACCCAATACTCTAATCCATGCATTATAACAGGCCTAAGAGTTGTAATGTATAATTTCTCTTTTAATTTGGGTGGAACACGATCACATAAAACTCTAGAATCGCTCTCCAGTTAAGCCATCAGTCCTAATTATGTGTGCAACATCCTCATCAACATTCCCCTCTCTATGGATAATTGATCCAAGACAGCAGAAATAATTGCTTTTAGGAATCTCTTAATTTTAGATTCTTATTGTCACTTCACCTCTATTATTATTTGTACAAAAATCACATACCATACCCCTCCATACATGTAATTTTCCATTTACTCATTTAGTTTTGGCCACCAAAACCACATTCATCTATAAATAGTATACACCAAGGCACATCCTCTTGAATATTAGTATTCAGTTCATCAATAATTAAAGCAAGAAGTTAGGGACTCATAGCAGGCCATTGATGTAGAACTATCGTTACTTGGAACTTATTTGTCTTGCCAGTCGCTACCCATCGCTCTTACCCTAGTTAGTTCTCCAACATACATGTCTTTAATGACCTCAAGGTAAATCTAATTGGTACCTTTTTCTACTTAAAACCCACCATATTAACTGTCTCGGTATTCTACTATATGCTTTCTTTAGATCAATAAAAACCAAGTGAATGTCTCTCCACTTCCCCCTAAATCTCTCAACTAATTGTTTAGGTAAAAAGATAGCCACAATGGTAGATCTCCCTAGCAAAAAGGCAATCTGGATTTTCTGACATTCGGGTTACTATTAACTTTTGCTCAAACACTCATTCCATAATATTCATTGTGTGACTCGTAAGCATAATTCTATTTCTATGATTCTGAATAGCAGCATTAGTCTTAAATATAGGTACTCCCATATACTTCCTCCAAGCATTTGGATTTTTCCTAGTCCTCAAAATTCTACTAAATAATCTGGTCAACCTCAATACATTAATCTCTCCCATGTACTATCAAACTTCAATAATAACCCTAATCCTAAAAACATAGTAGTGTTTCCTCGACTCTCCAATATCCACGTCTTCATATGAAATAAAGCTCTATGTACCTTCACCATTTAATAATTTTGAAATTATTCTCTCTATCTTTCTTTAAGCTTACCATTATTTACTAGGACTCTCAAATTCTCATTCTTAATGTCACAAAATTGATCTAGATCTTGTTTCTTCATCTCTCAGTCTTGCAAGTTTGTAGATGTATTTCTTGAGCCCTATTGCGTACCTAGTTTATTATATAAGTTATAGCATACTTCCGTAGCAACTTTTAGCATTTTTAACACCTTTATATTTGGTAAGTTTTATTTGGTTCTATTTCTTTAACCAAGTCTCCCAATAAAGCCTTCTCTTTAGCATCACTCCAATTTTCATTATGGGATTGTAATTTTACCTCTAGATTCTTCTAACCTACTTTTTTAATGCAATTGGCCATTTCATCCCACATTTGTATAACCTCTGTTTCTAGACCCCATCTTCCCTCTTCCATTAGATCATCTTTAAAAATCACTCACATTTCTCCTTTTGGATGCCACCAATTTATTTATGGGTCGTTTTCAATATGTTTTCCTCTCTTCCAACTCCTAATACAAACATTCATCACCATCATCCTATGTTGTGAAACTAGACTTTCTCTTGGAATAACTTTGCAATCATTGCAAGTTCCTAATTCACTTTTCCCAAGGAAAAAGTCAATTTGACTCCAATTTGTTCCATTCTTGAAGGTTACTATATGTTTCAACTCTCTTTTAGAAGAAAGTATTTACTAATGCAAGATCGTAAGCCACTAGAAACTCAAGAATTGATTCCCCCATCTCATTCCTTAGTCAAAAGCCCTGTCTCCCATGTATTCTATCATGTCCTCCATTCTCTTCTCCAACATGATCCCTACATATATATATCCTCTCCCCATCAAGAATTCATTGAATTAAACATCCATTTCTTTACAAAGTTGTTTTTTAATGTTTTCTAATCCTACATGAGATGCATAAGTACTAACAATGTTAAGAAATTCTTGTCCCAAGACCATAAAATCACCATTAACATATCGCTAATTTTTCTAATAACAACAACATTATCCTTCATGTCCTTATCCATCATCATTCCTACACCGTTTCTATTGTTAGTTTTCCAAGTATGGCAACCACATCAGCCTTGTCTCCTTTCCAATTAGTCTCCGGTAATTTTGCATCTCTTTATCACATCTAACCACTTCCCTGTCAAAGTTCCCACATTCCAAGTAGCTAGGCAAATCCTACATTCTTATACTAGCTTCTTCACTCGTGTTTGGCCACTTTGACTTCGAACCCTTGCCTACTTATCATTGCAACACGTCATTTACAGAGGACGCCCTAGCTAACCCTTACATATCTTGAAACTGGGTTCTACTACAGTGCGTCACTTCTGGAGGACTCCTTAGCATAAGATTTATATCATGGTTCAGGATTCATGTCATAAGAGATGTAGCAAAAGTTTTATGCCAGCTGCTAATCTTGCATACAACTAAAAATGGTTTGTCTTCTCAGTTAATAGGAAAACTGCATAACTGAAAGCGCCCTCTTCTTAAGATGTTAAAATCTCTGTGCTGTTGAATCAGAGACCTAAGTTTGAGTACAACCTTCATAGCAGGCTGTAGATAGCTATATAACTGGATACCTTAGAACACCCATAGAAAGAACAAAAAAGTTCTAAAACAAAAAGGCATACTTGAATGGACATAATAATTCTGACCACACTAATTTATTCGGAAACATTAACAGGGTTTACATTGCTTCTGACCACCACCCAGATTAACCTCTTAGTCTCCTCTTTTAATAGGATAACCGAAGAATAACTCAAGGCCTTCATCAATGAACACTGCTCGAGCGCTATCTTCATTTACCATGATAAAACCAAAAAGAATATCGTCCTGCAATTTACCTATTAGAATCCACTTTTGGCAAAGGAACACAAGTAATTTTTCTCTAAACTTAAATATGTAACATGGACCAAATGGAGCCATATTACTCAACATGATTATTGATCTTTCTCTCTAAAGAAAAATGTGCATAATCCATAAGCCATTTGGATCAGAGAATACGGACACAAGGATTTCCACAATAAATGTACAGGATGTGGACAGAGAATATAATTATCACCAGGAGACTTTATGTTTTATGAGATCACATTGTCATTGCCAACGCCTTTGACCAGAAAATTGTGGTTGGAGCATGAATCCTGATTCACCATTCCAACCTATCAACGTCATGTCCTCATACTAGGTAAATACTTTTGTCACCAACCGTGTCAACATCCTCTCCATTCTTTGGCTCAGTCTTTTAGAACCCGAACTTTCACCAACTCAACCCTTATAAAGGTGGTATTCGCTTTACTTATCAAACCATCTCATTCACTTTTCTTTTATTATATCAATTATTTATGCTACTTTAAAACCCTCTCAGATAAGGTTATTCCTAATTTTATTATTCAAAAGATTCCTCCATGCAAACATCATCTAAAGTATAACCAATGCATTACACATGAATATGTTATTTCACAGTTTCCTAATATTCTGCCAAATATAGTAGTCTCATAATCATATCAAATTTTCATTAAGTTTGATTGGATTTGATCGGCCACATGACACCGCAAAAGCACTTCTTCAAATTAACCAATCACGTCTTATTGCCATTGTTTCTGACTTCCACAAAACAATAAAAATTTCAATGCTTCCCAAGAAAAGCATATTGCAAGATTAAGTTTTCCAATTTATAAAACAAACGAAAAAGTTTCTTGTGAGATTAGTATCAAATAGCGATGCCTACATAGAAATTAATCAACAGCGCCTTTTCCCAATTACTAGGAGTTGGCAAAGCAAATTTTAATCTGCAAGTAATCTGTAAATTCTGTTCCCTATTCTGAATGAACACCATCAGGTTATCATTTGGTGTAAAACGTTGCACAATCTTGGATCATGTATCCTGGGCCATTATTCATATACAAATCAATAGAAGATAAAAAAAAAAATTCTGAACTTCGGTACATTTTCTTTATTATTCCTATGAGAAACCTAAAAAATATTAATCACATTTCCCTTGAATGTCTGTCGCAGATAATTAACAAATAAAATTTTCACTATGCATGTCAAGAACACATTATAATACAAAGTAGCAATATTAAGGAGTATGCAACAATAAGCAACTAACACAAAATCAAGTGATTTACAAGAAGGAAAGAAAGAAAAAGACATAGGATTCTAAGAACTTACGCAGCCTTTGATGTTTACAGCCTCTCCAAGAATTAGTACCAACGGGTTGATACATCTTCACAAGTCGACCTTTCACCGACTTTAACCTCCAGACTTTTGTTCCTCAATATTGGCTTTGAACAGATATAATTCCATGAAAGGTCGGTGGACTTGATGAAAATGGAGCAATTGAACTCCTTGCTATTGCTATCTCCCCTTATATGTTCACTCTGCAGCTCTGGTGCCTAAAGAAAACTCAGAACTCGGGTTAACACAACCAATGCTTGAAGAACGCTCCCAACGACATCATGGATTAATTGACAGTCTCCCGACCAAGGCATAAACTGCCATAAAGAATGAAACCACCATAAAATATTACCAACATAGAAATGAATCACAAGTAGCATATCCAAAAAGTAGCAGGTGATTCGAAGATAGTAGGTGACCAGAACAGAACAATACAATCCTGGGAACAGAACTGCCAACAACCACTCATTTTCCTCTTTCTTTGACTCTTCTATATATATTCTTCAAATGGTTCTCCCAAGCATACAGCTTCAACACCTTCATATTTGCAAGAGCCTCCAAAGTAGCCTTCAGCCTCATTTCTCGAGCCAAGATGATATACACCCGATTCTTATGCTGAAGCTTGACCAATGGAGCATTACAGAACATGGCAACTTCCCACAAATAACAAATAAGCAAAAAATAGTTGAAAATGCCACAGGTAGAGAATAACTAATATGAAATAGATTCATTTTTAACATAAATCATTCAGGGAACCTTGTCATATTTTCATAAGCTTATGTGCTCCATTGACAAATTTGTAATTTTCAAAACAATGTTAAAATGGGTTTAAGGCCCCGTTTAGCGCAGCTTCCTAAGGGCTAGGAAGCGCTTCCTAGACCTAAAAGGGCTTCCTACCCAATGCTTGGGTGTTTGGTCACCCTTCTGAAAGGAGAGCGGATCATGTGCGAGTGGCAGTTAGGTGCGGGTAGGTGCAGGCGAAATACTATTGGCCCACGTCACTTAAATTCATGTGAACAAAAAATAAAAGCATTTTAGATTATTTTTTTCTTTTATTTACATGTGTGGGTGACCAAATAGAGTGCCGCCCGCACGGCAAGGCCACCCGCACCTGATCCACTGCGTTCTAAAAGATGCTTTAAATGGAAATGCTTCTTCAGGAAGCTTATTTTGGTGAAGCAGGTGTGGGGCTGCTTCTAAAAACTGTGTTTGCAGGAAGCAGTTACCCATATTCTAAATTTAAGTGAAACTTTTAAAATGACAAAACTACCCTTTCATTTCTATTACACATTCTTTAAAAAGACAAAATATTCATCACACCTAAAATTATGTAATGGAGCATCCTTATATATAATTTTTCTCGCCAAACGTAATTTTTAACCAATGGCTTTGATCAAAGCTATTTTTAACAAAGCCCTTCACATTGAAGCCTTTCCATTTGTAGGAAGCTACGCGAAACAGGCCCCAAAAGTTACCAAACCCCTTTAACTAATTTTTTTTCTTGTTTTTGTCACAAATTTCATAAACTGGTTTGTGGAAGTTGCTCCAAAAAAAGAAGAATGGATGCCAACAAGGCCTAAATCATTTATATTGCCCTCAAGTATAACTCAGGAAAAAAAAAATCAACTAATAGACAAGTTTCTTGCCTCAAGTTATACAATAAAGAATAAATGGCTTTCCAAATTTCAAGTTTGTCCAAGACCTTTAAATAAGTCAGAATAAAAGATACCTATTTCCTCTGTTCTGAAGCATAGACTAGGGTGACAAAGCAATGATGTACTCGCCGTGGCTAGGAGGCCATAACAAACAAAAATACAAATAGGCATGATGATAGCAAGAACATGGCCATAAATATGAAGACGGCAAAATTGCTCCAGTACAGGGATCACAGGGACATCTCTCTTCGCCATGGCAAGCAAATAATCATTGGTAAAGCTACAGTATCAAGGAATTTAGAGGCTTTAAAACTATGTTACCATAGCCACACCATGCATTATCAACATTCAATCCGAACAGCTCCGCTCTCTGAAGAAACAAACTTGGGCTTCCTCCTCACTTGCTCCAAGCACTGGATGGTGTCTCCAATCTGGAGATCATTGCAATTATGGAGTATAAGACCACACTCGTTTCCCTTCTCAACAATCTCCACATCCTGCATCTCACGTTTCAGAGATAAACAGGATCCTTCGAACACAACCTCTCCACTCCTTAGCAGTTTCATCGTTAACAACTTGCTGACACGACCCTCAAACACCCGGCAGCCAGTGATCTTCACAACTCCTCCCTGGTTTTTACTTTTTTTGAGCTCAAAAAGGCCAATAACATGAGCCTCCCCAGCAACCTGCGTCTCTACAGTCCCAGGGGCTTTCTCTACAATAAGGTTGCCCATGTCCTCCAAAAGGTGGTAAATTATATGGTAAATTACACGGTGCACCATTATCTGTTAAACATGAAAGAAAAGCAAAAAAGTTTACCAGCACTTGGGTTATATATGCCAAGCATCTTCACAACATAAGTTGCAGCTAGACACACACGAAAATAATACAATGATTTTTCATTCTTTTTATTAAGTTGGAAGTAAGAATCTTGACAAGATACATTGAACAAGAGGATATAATGAAAAAATACCTTGTTACTGGCTCATTTGGCTTCCTGAATAACAGAATTAGGTGGATTGCATATGTTGAATCCAACTACACACGCACCACAAGAAAGTAATACAATGATTTTTCGTTCTTTTTATCAAGGTAGAAGTAAGAATCTTGACAAGAAACATTGAACAAGAGGATATAATGAAAAAATACCTTGACACTGGCTCGTTTGGTTTCCTGAATAACAGAATTAGGTGGATTGCATATGTTGAATCCAACTACACACGCACCACAAGAAAGTGCTAAATTCACATCATGCTCAGAGATAGGACCAACACCAACATGGAATATATTGACAAAAACCTAGCCATCAGAGTAATAAAAGAGATTATAAATCATTGGAGTTAATAAATAAATGGAAAGTACTGAAAACACAACATAAATTTTGAGGAGAAACATCAGCAGGGCAACTGAAGGAATGCTTAAATATCTCAAAATTAGGTATTATTCTGCCCCAAGCAGTCGGGCTTATCAGAATTGGAAAATGGTATGGTAAAGATGCAAAATGTGGCCAACATTTTATACACAATACCGGTTAAACTACCAGTTCACTTTAGCAGGAATTTGATTATTGAGAACACAAGCACGATTATTGAAAAAACAAGCACCCAGGTTAATAATTAGGAACATCCAGTAGGGAGAACTTTTGAGGAAGACACCATCCACCGCAATCCCTTCTAAAAAATTGCCCACCATTTTCAAGTTGTAGTAAATAAGTCAATAGTTTCCATACCGAAAAGAACAAAAAAAATGTTTAGTATACCTGAGGACTATTTAAACTCTTCAGCGCATCTATGACTGCTTGTACAGTGCCTTGAACATCCGCTTTGATTATAACAGGAAACTCGACCCTCTCAGGTATCTCTTCTGATGCATCAGGAGTTTCAATCCTCCCTTCTGCCATCTTAAGAAGCCTATCCTGCTCCAATTTCCTTTTCCTCCCCGCACTAAGAATCTTTGCTCTCTCCTCTGAACCCACCACAACAATATCATCACCAGCCATCGGAAGACCTTTCAGCCCCTCTATCTCCACAGGCATTGCAGGCCGACCCATCTCCATCACCATCCCTGCCATATCCCTAGTAACTCTGATTTTACCCCACTCTGCACCAACAACGACATACTGCCCACAGACCAAGGTCCCTGCCTTAACTATTGCAGTAGCCAAAAGGCCTCGCCCACGGTCAAGCCTTGCCTCAACTACATAAGCTTGAGCAGGCCCGTCAACATGTGCTTTCAGATCTATCATCTCGGCCTGGAGAAGCAAAGCCTCCTCCAACTTATCTAATCCAGTCTTATTCATTGCTGAGACTTCAACCACCTGAACATCTCCACCCATTTC
>JAUPMG010000019.1:9793670-9807932 GCA_031762675.1 Pachysandra terminalis
GAATGACATTCATTACATCATATATAATAACTGAACATTGCTCTTCGTTTATATTTATTTGAATTGGTTTATCTTGATTGATTTTGACCATAAGATTATGATTATGGTAATATGGTTTAGTACTATCACTGGGGATTCCATGCTCAGCAACTTGCTCATGTTGTAGGTTGAGCTCGTGGTTGGGGTGGCGGCGCGTCTTGAGGGTAGATGGTTGCAGATCATTTCCTTTATTTTTGCTTTATTTTGTTTACAGACCAGTTGTTTATTTATTGAATTTTGGGAAATTGATGTAATAGATGGCCCAGCTGAGTGCCAGTTGGATTTGTTTATTAATTTTAGTTTTGCTTCCGCACTCTGTTGAATGGATAAAATTATTTATTTCATTTTATCTTTGGGTATAATATGTTGATCCGCAGTCTAGAAATGGATCCCAAAGGTCGCGCCTCGTGATTCGTGCCATCCCACATAGGGATCCGAGTTACAGGTTCGAGGCGTGACATGAATGATCTTGAATCATTTGCTTTATTGTGGCATCTACTAGAAGGGGTAGTGCTTTGAATTGAGTATGTTTTCTTTTGATTTCTTTTGGCCTTCTTAGGTTTCTGAACAATATTTGGCATGCATTCAGATTCTTTTGGCTTATTTCTCTTTATATGTTGCATTACTGCTTTTTGAAGAGCATTTTGATACCCACAAAGGCTAGTATTTGCACGACTAGCTTTCTCCTTTTGTTTAAGACCCCTCATGGTCACCGGTATGGTTTTATCAATAACAACTGTTTCATTGATATCCATATCGAATACTCTCAAATTCTTCACCTTTGTCTCATGCAAAGTGTCCGCATAAGCCTTCGGGCGTTAGCGTGTTACGTGCATTGAACATTGATTGGGTTAGGACATATGTCATGTCTACAACAAAGCTGTAGGATCTACTGTAGCTTTTGGCTGTAGATAATATGTAGCCAATCCCTCCAATGAAGAAAAGACTCTCAATTATATCTCAAATCAAGGAGGGAATATTCTTATCAAAGAGAATCTTATCTCTTACTTACCTCTTTAATTTACGACTAATAAGGTAATATATAACGACTTAGTGACAACTCACACTACGAGGTGGCATCTTGTCAAAACACTTGATATCGTCGGACTGTAGGTCGGCATGACAGGGTTCAACCTGGCCGTCGCCAACACCCATACTCGTTAGGGCTGTCAATGAGCCAAGCTAGCTCGGCTTGGGCTTGGGCTCGGCTCATGAGCTCAATATTTAGGCTCGTGAGCCGAGCTTGAGCCCAAAAACAAGCTCTTATTTTAACGAGCTTGAGCTGAGCTTGGGTAGGCTCGGCTCGGTCATATATAATATATAAATTTGTATCATATATATATATATTAATCATTAAATACAAAATTATTCACTCATGTAAACACGAGTCGTGTTTAAGTCAAATGCTTAGTTCTTGGTACTTGATTTAAATACAAAATTAATGACTTATCTAAACACGAGCCGAGCTGAGCTTTTGTGACCCGAGCCTGAGTCTTAAAAAAATAGCGAGTTTGATCCCGAAATTTTTTTCGAGCTTGAACCGAGCTCGAAAGCCTGATCCAAATTTTACTTGTAGCCACCACACCTTAAGTACTTCTGACCCCCCGGGAGTGCTGGGGTGAGCAAAAATGGTCACAACGAACAAAAAGCCCTTGGAGAAAACCTTGTCTGATAACCCCGATGGGCCTGAGCGCCTAGGCGTTTTGGCCTGGCTAGGTACCCACACTTGGCGGGTGCCTGTTGGGGTACTGAGCATCTCGACAAGCTCGAGCACCTATAGTTTTTGGCTTAGGGTTCGATCCCTATTGAGATGTCTACCGTGGTGTTGGGCACCCTGGCAGGTCCAGGTGCCTAACCTAAAAGGGTTAGGCACCCATCCTTGTCGAGGTGATTCCACAGCCCGGGCTCGACTCGGCAAGACACTTGTCAAAGTTGATTTTTTTTCCTCATTATTTCAAGTCTTTTTTTTGGACAAAGTACCCATTAAACATGCTCCTCAATTTGTCCTTCGAGATGTTTGACAGACCCGATTAAGCCAAATTCACAAAACGTTGTTAATTTCTCATACTTCGATTTTATGCCAACTTGACGGTTTTAGGGACAGTGATGTCGCATGGGACCCACTACATCATTATTTTATTTAATCCATTTTTTCACTGCCACATGGGACCCACTACATCATCATTTTATTTAATCCATTTTTTTGCAACATAAAAAAATGACTAGCCAATCCAGATTATCCTTTGATAAGGAACCCTCCGCATTAGCCACATTGGCAATACTTTAACCAAAATATCATATAAACCAACTTTAGTAGACCATTTTTTTTAGGTTTTGTTACATGTATCCCGAGCTGTCTAATTTGTAATTTTTTTTTAAGTTTTATACAAACGGATACATTAATTTTAGGCGAGGCCTTTATGTCATATGGCAAATTTCAATTTCATATGTGACTTGGGATTGATTGAAGGTACAATGTAGAAGTTAGGTGGCTCCAAATAACCTTCCATGTGTGAGTTACCTCTTCTTTAGTTTCTCTTGTCTAGAGCGTTTCACTAAGACAACCATGTCTAAAATTTTTATGTAAACCATGTTTCATTAACCACGCCTAAGGCTGATTCTTGAAAGGTTTCGATATTAGACAAATCTATTTTGAGAATGCATTTCATGACTTGGAATGAATTCCAATATGTGAAATGAATTCTCACAGATAAATGATTGTTCGGTTAGCAAAGGCAGAATAAGTTCTCTCTCCGCTTGAGAATGAAAAAATACCCTTTAGAGTTACATTTAATCCTGATTTTAAGAATAAGTTTTGAGTTTTTGCGATAAAAATTTGTAAAAAAGTTGAAAAGTGACAAATTTATAAATAAATTATAAATAATTTTAAGTGTTATTATCACATTTAAAAAAGATATAAGTGTGCAAAGCTTATATGATATTATGAGATTATATGAAAATAATTTTAATTAAAAGAGAAAAATAAAAACAAATTAGTTTTTTTTTTTGGTATTTAAACAGAAATTAAAACAAATTGGTTACAACTTATAAGTTACAACTCATTTTACCTGCAAAATCTGCTCGACCCGCTTTGGAAGTTGGAACCCTTTCTTTTGAGGAATGGAATTCCAGCTGTAAGTTTCCAACAGTATTCAGGATTCTTTTCAGATTCCCACGTATCTCCTAAGCGAAGATCGAGTTGGAATCAAATTCGAGTCTCTTTTCGTCAATCGATCAATACCCATTTCAGATCTTATTCCCTTTTCCCTTCTCTGTCATCTCTTTGGGCTTTTCAGGATCACCATGGAACCAAAGCTTCAAGAGAATGGTTCAGTAAAGAGGTACTGGAGATGCAGTAAAGAAGACTTCTTTCCTGAGCAATCCTTCCAAAACTGGGGTACCTACACGTCTGCCCTTTCTCACACATGTTTCAGGTTCAAAGATCGTCTCTTAGACCGTTCTACAGAGTCCAACGAGCTTGAAGTTCTAAGGAGGGAGAGTGAGAATGATATGAAGCGTTGCCTTACATGGTGGGATCTCATTTGGCTCAGTTTTGGCTCTGTAGTTGGTACTGGAATCTTTGTCCTCACAGGTCAAGAAGCCCACAACGATGCTGGACCATCCATTGTCTTGTCCTACGCCATTTCTGGACTCTCAGCTTTGCTTTCTGTCTTCTGTTACACCGAGTTCGCCGTCGAAATCCCAGTTGCAGGTGGGTCTTTCTCTTATCTAAGAATTGAATTAGGTGACTTTGCTGCATTCATTGCTGCTGCAAACATACTCTTAGAGAGTATAGTTGGTGCAGCTGGATTGGGTCGATCATGGTCTTCCTATTTCGCGACCCTGATTAATAAAAACCCTGATTTCTTTCGATTCCATGTGAGTTCACTAGCTGAAGGATTCAATCTTTTGGACCCACTTGCTGTTTTGGTACTGCTAATCGCTTCGGCAATCGCAATGTCCGGAGCACGAAATACTTCTTATGTGAATTGGATCACATCGATATTTAGTGTGTTTGTGATTCTCTTTGTCATTGTTGTTGGGTTTATTCATGCCAAGGGATCAAACTTATCTCCCTTCTTTCCAAATGGGGCTGGAGGAATGTTTCGAGCAGCTGCTGTTGTGTACTGGGCTTACACAGGTTTCGATATGATCGCTACAATGGGAGAAGAAACGAAGAAACCTTCCAGAGATATTCCAATTGGGTTAGTTGGGTCGATGTCGATGATCACCATTGCCTACTGTTTGATGGCATTGGTACTCAGTGTGATGCAGAAATACACTGAAATTGATGTTAACGCAGCCTATTCCGTTGCATTTCAGAGTGTTGGTTTGAAATGGGCAAAGTACCTAGTGGCTGTAGGTGCACTCAAGGGAATGACTACGGGCTTATTAGTGGGATCGCTCGGGCAAGCACGATACACTACTCAGATTGCACGAGCCCATATGATTCCCCCCTGGTTTGCGTTGGTGCATCCAAAGACCGGAACTCCAATCAATGCTACAATCTTAGTAACATCAATCAGTGCCTGTATAGGTCTTTTCTCGAGCTTGGATGTATTGTCGAGTGTTTCGTCCATCAGTACTCTGTTCATCTTCATGCTTATGGCAGTTGCATTGCTTGTAAGGCGTTACTATGTCAAGGATGTCACTACCAAGCGGGACCTTGTCAAATTCCTCGCCTGTCTGTTTGTTGTCATATGTTCTTCGATTGCATTAACGGCTGTTTATGGTTCGAGTTATAGAGGATGGATTGGGTATCTAATCAGTATCCTGTTTTGGTTTCTTGGGACATTGGGGATGGCCTTACTTCCTAAACAGCGACTACCAAAGATCTGGGGTGTTCCGCTGGTGCCATGGTTTCCATCTTTGTCAATTGGGATCAATCTATTTCTCATGGGATCACTTGGTTATGTGGCCTTTGTGAGGTTTGCAATCTGCACTGCAGTGATGTTGGCTTACTATTTGTTATTTGGTCTTCATGCCACCTATGACATGGCACATCAGAATCAACTTGAAGCAGAAACTGAGGAAGGAAAAGTAAATAGATCAGAATCAATATGAAGCAGAAGCTGAGGAAGGAAAAGTAAATAGTGTGAATACTTAACTTTGTAACGATCGTTAGATAGATTTTAATTATGCAGGGGGGAAGTTTGTTGAAAACTATTTTTTTTTTTAATTTAAATTGAATTGTTATTCTAGGTGCCTTGACTATGAACGAATCATCTCTATATATGTTTGATCCTACCAGAACCTCAAAAAGTCCCTTGTTAAAGTCCAAACAAAAACAATTTAACTTTGGGAAGAACAGTTTTATGGAGTAACCGGCCTATGTTCCTCAAACTTGGAAAACAATGCAGAAAATAAATTCTGTAAATGTAAGGATTGGAAAAGTCGAACTTTATCGATGACAATGGTCTGTTTAGACAATGCAGAGATATTTGAATACAGAAATGATCATTGTAGCCAAAACTAGAATATTTTTGGTCGTTAGATGGGTACATTTTAAACTGAAAAGATATCAGAACTATGAAAAATGTCACTAGCTTTCATAGTTTGTTAGAGTACAAGAAAGGCAATAAAGAAAAGAAAAAATGGATTTTGCTAGTTTCTAAATAAGCTTGATAGAAGAGATTAACACAGAGGAATTCATTTCAAATAAAAATGAAATTAAACTGAAACCAATTTGACATCTCTTCCATTTTCGATACTTCTTGTTCCAGAACCTCAGATCAATTAAGTGATCCCGCTCCTAGTGTGCTGCAATATTACAAGATTGAATTGAGAAGTAGAAGCTTTTAAGCATTATGAGATTGAATTTAAGTTTATATCTGCTTTGTTATGTTTGGTATCTTAAAAAATTATATTACCCCTCAAACCATGTCTTCTAATACATCTTTTAGCTTCTATATGTTTTTCATTTAATGGCTTTCTGAAGTCTATATTTGCTCTGTTATGTTTGTGGTGTCTTAAATTATTATTATTATTGTTTCTGATAGTCGAGAAGAAAAATTATTTAGTTGGCAAGTTCCAAAGTTAGTCATGGGGTTCGCTGCATGCATGCGCAGAAAGATACCAACCCCATTGTGATTATCTTAGGTATAACATTGATCCTGTGACTTCCTCTTTCAGGTTACCGCACTCATTCCATCTCACCTCAACGTTTTGTGGTGTATCGAGGGTAAATGCACCAATTAATTTTGTTGCAGCAGTAAAGTTTTCATTCACAACTTTTGTTCTTCTCTTCTTCTTGTTAGGCTGGCTAACTTCATAAATACCTATTTCTGAATTGAAGAGAAAAGAGATTGGACATAGAAAGAAGTAGCACAAGATTTATTTTTTCCCCTACATGAGCATCAAGTTTCAAGGTTCCTATCTAAAATTCATGTCTGTTCTGTTCCTAAACCAGTCAGGATATAAGTAAGAAAACAGATTCCAAGAGGGCATTGACTTTCAAGGTCGCTATCCAAAATTCATGTCTGTAATTTGTTTAAAATAGATGTTACAGTGCTGTCTCTGTACCTATAAGGCCATTCTGCATGTCCCTTTCATTTAAAACTACAAAGGACAATGTTTGAGTGCAATAGGACAATGTTTTCACTTTTAGAACCAGATTCTCTTGTTTGTCTTGTTGCATCCAAGTTGTTTGACTGTAAAACTCCACTTCAAGGCACTTTTGTGACTGAAGAGGCTCATTGCTGGTAGGGCTGTTCATGCTTGATGTTGGATGGGCTTGGACATGGGTTGTATATTAATAGGGCCGGGCTGGGCGAAGTTTTTAAGACCTGTGAAAATATGGGGCTGGACTTGGTCAGGCAAAAAACTGGGCTGGTTCGACTCAGTCTGGCAAAGCGTTTAGTACACTATGATCTATTAAATATTGTATGCTAAAACATTTATTACGGTTCCTGTATATACAAAGACATAAGATCGAGTTTTGTTAGAGATAGTGGCTCATATTCACTAGGCTCGTATATACTGGGTATGAGTATAAGTTGTAATCTTAATTCATTATTTGATACAGTGAAAACTTCTTTCCCGTGTGTGCATATTTGATTTTGGTTTTCATTATTATTGCTTAATAGCGAACAGATTCACAAGATTCTCTTTATTTAACTGTGTTCATGTGAAGAGAAAAGGGAGTACCATAGCACACAGATTCACAAGATTCTTCTTATCAAGCTTGGGTAGAAGATCCTACTGATTACATTGTCGATGTACTTCCGCAAGATAGTATGTATGTTCGATTCTAATCAATTAAATTATTGTTTTCATCATTTAAAAAAGAAAGAGTTCTTGCCGTAATCCTAACTTTTCTTCTTCTCTTGCATGACTGAAAATTCTCCTCTTGGCTCTTGCTATCTTGCAGGTTCGACCTTTGGTATTCAAGCTTCGAGTCTGACAATTTCTGGTCATTTTCACTTTGTAGGTATGTCTGTAATGTTCTCTTTCACTCTCAAATCATCATATTTTTCTTGCTTGCCCCCGGAAAATATTGAAGTAGCCAAGAATAGAGATGGGTATCTGCCATTTAAGGGATTTGATTCCACCATCCTCTTATGGGTGGCCAATTAGGCCAGTCCCAGCTTTATAGAATTAGATTAGGAATGGGATTGGTCAGGATTTTATAAGCCCGAGGTCAGATGGGCCGGGCTTGACCGGTGTTTATGACGTAAGTCACACAATCCGTTCTGGATTGGGTGTGAGAACATCACCAATCTACAGATTTGAAAATTCAATCGGCGGATTGGAGTAAATGTTGAATTTTGGATATTTTTAAAATATTTGAGGGTTATGGTTTAAAATATATATATGTATATTTTAATTCTATTTTATTTTTATTTTTGTAGATTTTTATGAAAATATAAAGATAGATGGATTTTATTCTAAAAAAAAAGTTAAATTAAGTTGATAGATATCCATTTTGAACTGTATCTTTGTAAAGTACAGTTTGTATGTATTTATACATATGCTTTATAGGCGCTCCGAACCACAAGTTATTTTCAAGTTTAGTAATTTCGCTCCCACTTTCGCTCTTACACCCACTTGGGGTTCTGGTGACTAAGCTCATGATTGTTATATTCAGTGTTCAGCCTGGCCTGAGCCCCTCCAAACCCGGCCCTTGATCTGCCCTATCACAGGAGTCCCTTGTGTGGGTGGTTATTACAACATTTTATAAGGGAATTTACCTTAATAATCAATCTTTCATTTGTTAGTTAATTTAGATTGATATCTAATGATAGTCAACTAATTTAGAGGCTTGAAAACCACCGAAAATTACGACATTTCCACTTCTGATTTTCTATATATCTTTCAAATCCTAACATCACCCTTAATATAAAGGGCATTGCACCTAGATTATTAAGGTCTTAGAACCGGGTCGGCAAAGTCTCACTAAGTGGGGTAAAAACTGATGGAATAAGTGCTACTAGAACTGTCGCATAAATCCAAAACAGGTAAAAAAACTAATTAATTATGATCAAAAGTATTATTGAAAATGTGAATCGCAAATTATAAAAATCACTGTTGATGGAAGCATAATGGACGATACAGCTTTCAGCTAAGTTTTAGATTTCTTTACAGTCCGTTTGGATCAAAAGAAAATGAGAGACAATAAAATGAATAAGGAAAGAAAATAAATTAAAAATCTTTGTTCTATTTGTTTAAAAGTAGAAATTATAAAAGAAGCAAAATTTGATAGATCAGCAATGAGATACATTGGTGGTGGTGGCAATTTAGGGGTGTCAATGGGTCGGGTTTGAGACGGGTCGAACAAATCCCAAAACCGAATCATATTATATGGGACGGTTTCGAGTCTTATCGGTTTCAGGTATGGGGTTGTCATGGTCTTGGGGTTGTCACCCTTATTCCCATAATATTAATTAATTATTCCCAGACTAATTAATTAATATTATAATTATTAATTGTCAAAAGTTTAATTAATGAATTATTTAAATATAATTTTTTTTAGTTTTAAATATCTTATCTTTAAAGAATAATTAATGAATTATTTAACAAATCCAAGAGACCCGATACTGACGGATATACCTGCCAAGATCCGATTTGTTAAATTATTTTTTTTAGGAAACAATTTCTAATAACTTATTAGTTATATTACATTATATTAAATAATATAACATTAATATTATATTATATTAAGTAATAACTTATAAGTAGTAACATTTACCAAAAAAAAAGTAATAAATTATATATCATAAGTTAAATTGAATTTTATTTTATGCTATATAAGTTATATTACATTATATAGCTTATAATAACTCATAACTTATATATCATATAATTATATTATGTAACTTATATACTTATATTATTACTTAATATAAGTAACTTAAATTATATATTTATATTATATAGTTAAAATATTTAATTTCTTATATTGTTATGTATAAGTTATACTTTATGTAAGTTACATACTTATTATATAAGTTATATAACTTTATATTATGATAAGTGGTAAGGGCCTGGTGGAATGATCCTAGGTCTTGGGATCGATTCCTGCCTTCACCGTGTGTGAGTTATTTATTTATTTCAAGCAATTTACCTCCTTTCCAATGATAAAAAAAAAAGTATATTTCTAAGTTATATAACTTATATTTAATTATTATTCTTCACCGTGTGTGGGTGTGTGAGTTATTTATTTATTTCAAGCAATTTACCTCCTTTCCAATGATATAAAAAAAGTATATTTCTAAGTTATATAGCATAATAAATATTATTATTATATAGCATACATATAACTTATATATAAGTATTATCTTATTAGAGTTAAAAGTTTATAAGTATACTTTATATAAGTTACGCACTTATTATAACTTAAAGTTATTATAAGTTATTTAACTTACATACTTATTCTACAAGTTATATAACTCTCCTTTCCAATGATATAAAAAAGTGAATTTCTAAGTTATATAACATATATTATTATTATTATTATTATTATTATTATTATTATTATTATTATTATTATTATTATTATATAACATACATATAACTTATACATAAGTACTATCTTATTAGAGTTAAAAGTTTATAAGTATACTTTATATAAGTTGACACTTATTATAACTTATAGTTATTATAAGTTATTTAACTTACATACTTATTATATAAGTTATATAACTCTATATTATATACTTATATATTATGATAAGTATATTTTTAATTAATTATTATACACTTATTAATAGAAAGTTAAAAAATAAATACAATACTCACTTTATTAATTACTTTAAATTTGAAAAAATACAGAGTGGATGGGATGAGAAACTGCATCACTATAGCATAAGAACATCCCAACTAGCTACACTCCATGGTTTTCGGTGTTAATCTATTTCAAAAATTGTCAACTATCTTGTCACCTGGACTAAAAGCTGATTTGATTTTGATGCAACTATAGCCATCTAAAAAGTTAGTAAATCACAAGCAATGATGAAAATCACAAGATGATGAGTTCTATGTACATTTTAACATGACAATATATCAAAAGATTCAATTTCTTCTATGGTTAGAAGGCAAAATTTATTAAAATCTAAGTATTTCACAAATTCTGAAGTACCAGCACTAGTTGTTTGCTTATTTCTTCTAATATCCATCATTATCCTATAACTTGGATCAGAAGTTGTTATGGGTACATAAGTATTATGGGTGCAATTTGGTTCAGTTTGGTTCGGGTTGATGCCGACCCAAGACCAAGCCGACATTGATGAAGGTTAACCCAAAACCAAACTGAACTGAATTTCCCAACTCGAACACCGAATCAAACTGAAATGGAAAACCTGAAACCAAAACCAGCCCAACCCAAATTGTAGTTTCGGTTCGGTTTGGGCCGGGTTAGGTCGGTTTAATATAATGTTTTTTAGAATTACATTATATACATAAAATACTATGTTTTATAGATCATATATAATATATAACATATCATATATAATACCTATATAAACTATAGTTTGATCAAAATTAGTTTGGATTAGACCTATATACACTAAAGTTTCGGTTTAATTGAGGCTTCAACCCGAAACCTAACCGATATAATTCGGTTTTATAATTTCAAAACCAAAACCGAATAAAATATCTAGAAACCCAACGCAAACCAAACAGAAGTCGGTTTGGATTGGTTCCGTTTTGGGTTTAACTGACCCATGTTGTACCCCTAATAAGTATTACGTTTTTGACTACTACTCCCTAATTAAAACTGATATTCACTAAAAAAATCTGTAAATAATATTCTAACATCTTTAGTTACTGTTCTTCTAATAGTATCCATATTAGCACTACATTCACTCATTAGTCCATTTAATTTATACTTAGGGTCCAATATAGTTGCTAAACAATACATTTGAGGAAATTCATTCCAATATCCTTTAAATTTTGATTCCATTTTGTTACAGATATTTGCGAAACCTGGTCGAGGTCTATAAGTTTTAAAGAGCAAACTCATATTATACAATTGATTTAATACTTTTTTGTAAAGTAGGATAATAAACACCATATACAAGTTTAGTTGTAGTAGATTTTTTTTGTAAAAACTATTTTATTATAAAAACTACTTCCCAATCATAGTCAGTTAAAGGACACTCATACATTCTCATTTGGCAAAAATTAGTTACCAGATCTTTATAATTTTCAATGGATTTCTTAAGAAGGTAGGATTCTATCTATGTGGAACATCAATTTGAAATTTTTTTGATATATATTTTTTATCATGGTTGGTACATAAATGTTTAAATTCATTCTATTTACTTGGTGAACAAGAAAGAAATAATATACAGGTTCTAATATTTTCTATGTAGGGCAAAATTAAAGTCAGTCCATCCTAAACAATTAAATTAATAATGTGGCAAGCACATCGTGAATGAAAGATTTGTTCATCAAGATTAAAGTTTAATTGACCTTTTAAACACTATATAACAACAATATTACTACTTACATTTTTCTAATCTTATATTCATTATTTTATCTTTTATTTTATATCCCTAAGAATTTCTGCTATGGTGATAACTGTTTGTGTCATAGGTAAATATGTCACTCCCTTGGTTTATTAACTTTATGAATTTGTCCATGTCGAAGGAGCCAAGCATCATAGTAAGATCAAGTCAAGCAAGCTCAAGAAATGGAAGAACAAAGCAACATGAAGATTATCATTGTGCCAACCTATTCTCAGGTAAAATGGACCTTAGAGACACTAGATAATTTCCTTAAAACACCTTAGAAAATAGGTAAATGGATTGTGTTTTATTGGCCTTACATCCATATTCGTATGTGGATTATGCTGTTTTTCGGTTAACCCAAGGTTTTGTTCGATTAACCGAATCTGGTCTTCGGTTGACCGAAGATTTCGTTCGGTCAACCCAAGGCGCCCTCGGCATCATTTCCAGAATTCTAGCTTGTGGTGCCTCGGTTAACCGAGCCTTTGGTTCGATCGATCAAGGGTCACAATAATGACTTCCTTAATTTGAAAAATAGATCCGTTGGAGTCAATATAGCCATTGGGATTGCTTCGGTCGACCGAAGGACTAGCGGTTAGGAGCATTCTCTATAAATATGAGAGCACTTTCAAGGCTAGTTCATGAGGATTTTTGGAGGGTCTCTTAGGCAAGTGAAGGCAGATATTTAGGACCTCAAAAGCACTTATCCAATACCATCTAAACTTCATAGGAAGATCTTGAGCATTCAAGGCTCATTGGTGGAGTTGGAGAAGTGACCACTCATGCCCCTCTAGGATTTGGATTAAACTTATATGTAAACCCAAACTCTTCCTTGAGGTAGGATTCCCTTGGACCTTGGTTGAGCAAGATAGGCACATCATCATATCCAAGGAGCGAACCTAGAGGGATCCAAGCTTGAAGAGAAGCTTCAAGCTTCATCGAACACCCATAGGTAAATTCGTCTTTAAGAGGCAAGTGTTCAATCTTTTATTTTTCTTTTAAAACAAATGTACGGTGGATGTAGGACAGTGTGACCGAACCACCTTAACAAAATCAAAGAGGTTTCTCAATTTTCTATGTACAAAATTGAGAGGTTAGGGGTGAACCAAGATACAAAACCTCAAGTTATAGGTTGGTGGTTAGCTTATTGAAAACCAGTCTTAGAGAATACGAAGACCAAGGGTTTGGTGCTCGCGGTAGTGGACGTAGGCCGTGGGCCGAACCACTATAAATATTGTGTTCTTTGTATCTTTTCTATATTGCTTATTGCGTATGTTGAATGCATGAACAGCTTGTGGAATTAAAATAGTTGAATTCATTATTCCAAAGTTATATAATTTGGGTTTTAATTGAACATTAATTCTGCATAAGTAATTAAAACCTATTCATCTCCCCCTCTAGGATATCTCAAAGTGCGATTTCAATTGGTATCAGAGGGGGTTGCTCTAGTACAGTTTTACCACCGGGAGTGATCCATTTGACAAGCTTTGATTTTTTTTAGAGATGTTTATAAACATAGTTATGTTTCATTGATTCATTCTTATTTATGTTTATATGTTGAAAGTTATATAATTTGGGTTTTAATTGAACATTAATTCTGCATAAGTAATTAAAACCTATTCATCTCCCCCTCTAGGATATCTCAAAGTGTGATTTCAATTGGTATCAGAGGGGGTTGCTCTAGTACGGTTTTACCACCGGGAGTGATCCATTTGACAAGCTTTGATTTTTTTAGAGATGTTTATAAACATAGTTATGTTTCATTGATTCATTCTTATCTATGTTTATATGTTGATATAATTGTGCATCTATGCTTTTATAGTTGTATTAGTGTAGCATAATTGGATCATTTGTACTTCATTCTTCATGCCTTGCCTATAGGTAATTCTTGTTTCAAGATCCTTGAAACACATGTATTTTCCATATGCTTTATTAGTAATTTTTTTTCCCACATTTGTTCTAGTAGATCTTTATCTATCTTAAAGTATATGTGGATGAGACATAGCATTCTTTATAATTAAATTTGTTATTTTGTCTTCATTTGGATAATGTCACACCCTTCTTGGCATTATCCATCTTGTTTTGAACTATGTTTGCCATGCCCTCATAGTAATATTTGGTATGTTCGAAGCTATTTGAGTGCTTTCATTTAGCCCCAATTTCCATCAAGTGGGTATCTAAAGGGTAGTCCACTTGGTGGCCATCATAATCATAGGCATGTTCCTTAATTGGTAGATCATTTTGTTTATGGTTATGATGTCTTGAGCTAATTGTATAT
>JAUPMG010000019.1:9815393-9832739 GCA_031762675.1 Pachysandra terminalis
TAAATACTAGCTCACTTCCCTCATTCAAGGATGATGAAAAAGGGGAGGAGAAATCACCTCTGCCAAAATTCCCAGACTTTGAACTACGTCTGACTTGATCCCTATTTGGCTACGTAGGCAGCCTAAAAAAGGTTTAGTCATAATCTCAATTAGAGCCCTAGGGTTGGAGAATCTCTAGCACCTTAACCCACTATTTTCCTTAGCCTGGTTTGACCAGGGCTACACGGCCCACAAGTTTGACTCTTTAGTTCTTTTAGAGCCGGGATACAATCACTCGTTGATTTAGGTTCCCATGGTCAGTAATATCATACTTGGTGACTTCCTTACAAAAACACCCACAAAACATTGGCGATTCCGCTGGGGACCAAGTCTCCTACATACTAATCACTATTAGAAGAACGTCAATATCGAAAAGCAAGACAAGGGCCGTAGAGCAAGCCAGAGCATTGTCTCTTCATGCTATTAAAGGGAGACGTGAAGAGCAATTACCAGGTGATTTGCATGAGCTGGAAAATACTCCAGACACTTTGCCTAAGTCTCCTACGTACGCTATAGGCTATGAGAACTGACATTACTACTCGCAAGAGATCGAGAGTAAGGGAAGGGCGATTCGACTAAGAACCCGCAACAGAAAGTCTACCATCACCACCTGCCAAGTTGGCTTTGACAACAGACATCTGCTCTTCTTCTTCTAACACGTGGACGCGTAATGCCTTGATCTAGGATTCATGGTCAGCTATACAAGACTCAATGTCTTGAAGGTAGTAGGAGAAACCTTCAGCTCTCGATAACATGTGAGGTGTTCCAAGACTTCCTCCATGGAGTCTAAGTGCACTGTCAACTAATCTAGCTTCATCCTGATTGCTAAGGGATCCTCTAGCTCCTTCTACATATCATGGAGATCCTCCACGATAAGTGCAGAGAGATGCGTCTCCTGAAGATGTTCAACGAACAATCATACAGCTGAGTAGAAGAAGGCTCGAAGGTGAGGGCTAGAGAAAGTCATCTCAGTACCAGCATCGCCATAATGATCTAACCCTCTAGAGAATATATCCGTATCCGGAGGAGATGTAGATCTTCTTTACGAACATAAGGCGAGTGTCCGCTTCAATAGGAGGAAGTAATGGATCAACATAAGCATCCACACTCGTAGGATCCAAGAATCCATCATCAATGGAGTCATGGGAATGACCACTCTCATTAGAGGCGTCAACAGCAGGAACGCCCTCCTCATCAGAGATCAAGGATCCTAGGAGTACATCCACGATCAGATTAGGCACTCTCACTTGTCTAGGAGGAGTGAACACTAAAGGAGCACATGGACTACTCCCCATCCTCAGTTGTTTGAACAATCTCTTCCTTGAAGGCATCGATGAATCAATAGGAGTCTACTCCCTTGCAAAGGGAGCATCACTAGCAGCGTCACTAACGTCGGGAGTAGAAGGACATTGATGTCTGGGGGACTCATCTGCAGAAGATAAAATGATTACTTCACATAAGCAAAATAATGCTTAGAACGAAATATGCATTAAGAAAGAGAAATCAAAGTCTCACCCCTCTCAGCCTAGCATGATGTAAGGGAAGTACCGCGAGAGACTGCTGCTACTAACACCATCCTACTCGAGCCGAGGCTGCAATGTCATGAGTCAACATCAAGGCTAATAAGTCCCGAGTCATGAGTTTGACACTCATCAACATCGTTTCCTCCATATTCTTCAACTTCAAGATCAGAAGTCGGTATTTCCTCATCTGGAACAAGGATTGGGGACTACCCATAGGGCACTAACTATTCTTGGAGGATGAGGCAGCATGGCCTATGAGAGAAAGATCAAGCAAATTATAGAATTGATCAGAACAACTGCAAGAGTAAGGAAAGTATGTGCGCGTACATTAGCTATTGATGATTGTAGCAAGGTCCTGAGGAGGACTAGCTATTGATGATTGTAGCAAAGTCTCGAAGAGGACTAGCTATTGATGATTGCAGCAAAGTTCCGAGGAAGACTAGCTATTAATGATTGCAGCAAAGTCCCGGGGATGATCGGTCCATAGGAGGATTGGTTTCGTGGATAATCGGTCCCGAGGAGGATCAATCCCAAGGAGGATTGATCACGGCGATGATCGGACAGTGAAGCAAAAAAAAGAAAATCTCAGGGGCATGACATCATTGATGACGTCATGCCAATCCTGTTGCAGGCAGAGGTATGATGTAAAAAAAAACTGGTATCAGTCCTGCAAGCTGATACTGCTGCTGGTATCAGTCCTATCAGGCTGATACTACAAGCTGATACTGCTGTTGGTATCAGTCCTACCAATCCTGTTGCAGGCAGAGGTATGAAGCAAAAAAAAAAGTGGTATCAGTCCTGCAAGCTAATACTGCTGCTGGTATCAGTCCTATCAGGTTGATACTGCTGCTAGTATCAGTCCTGCAAGCTGATACTGCTGCTAGTATCAGTCCTATCAATCCTGCTGCAGGCAGAGCTATGATGCAAACCCCAAAAAAAGAGTGCAAAAGCATGACATCATGTATGATGTCATACCGCTGCTGTTGAAGGTAGGCCATGATCCCAACGCCGAAAAAAAAAATTTGGCGGATGAACCCCTATGAGGGGATTCGGCCTCCGCCATGGTGGAATATCAACTACCCGTCAAGGGGATCCGGCCTCCACCGTGGTGGAATATCGACTACTCGTCGAGGGGATTCGGCCTCCGATGTGGTGGAATATTTACTACTCGTCGAGGAGATCCGGCCTCCGCTGTGGTGGAATATTGACTATCCGTTAGGGGATCCGGCCTCCGCCGTGGTGGAATATTGACTACCAGTCGAAGGGATTCGGCCTTCGCCGTGGTGGAGTATCGATTTCCTATCGAGGGGATCCGGCCTCCGCCGTGGTGGAATATATACTACCCGGCGAGGGGATCCGGCCTCCGCCGTGGTGGAATATCGACTACCTGTCGAGGGGATTCGGCCTCCGCCGTGGTGGAATATTGACTACCCATTGAGGGGATCCGGCCTTTGCCGTGGTGGAATATCGACTACCGTCGAGGGGATGCGGTCTCCGCCGTGGTAGACTATCGACTACCCGTCAAGGGGTTTCGGCCTCCACCGTGGTGGACTATCAACTACCCGTCGAGGGGATCCGGCCTCCACCGTGGTGGACTATTGATTACATGTCGAGGGGATCCGGCCTTTGCCGTGGTGGACTATTGACTACCCGTTGAGGGGATCCGGCCTTCGCCGTGGTAGAATGTTGACTACTCGTCGAGGGGATCCGACCTCCGTTGTGGTGGAATATCGACTTCCTGTCGAGGGGGTCCGGCATCCGCCGTGGTGGAAATATCGACTACCCATTGAGGGGATCCGGCCTCTGCCGTGGTGGAAATATTGTAAAAGAATATATTTGTAGTTTTATTTTGACAAAGTAGTGTCGTTTGTGGTACCAACTTGGCGGGAGGGCATCAACATTACGAGTTGATCCTCCGCAGCACAAACTAGGTGGGGGGCATCAACATTGCGAGTTGATCATCCACGATACTAACTTGGAGGGGGGCATCAATATTGTGAGTTGATCCTCCGCGGTACTAACTTGGCGGGGGGCATCACCATTACGAGTTGATCTCCTGCGGTACCAAGGGGCGAGGAGGATCAACATTGCGAGTTGATCTCCCGCAGTACCAAAGGGGCGAGGAGGATCAACATTGCGAGTTGATCTCCCGCGGTACCAAAGGGGTGAGGAGGATCAACATTGCGAGTTGATCTCCTGCGGTACCAAGGAGTGTGGAAGATCAACATTGTGAGTTGATCGCCCACGGTACCAAGGGGAGTGGAGGATCAACATTGCGAATTGATCGCCCGCGGTACTAAGGGGCGTGGAGGATTAACACTGCGAGTTGATCGCCCACGGTACCAAGGGGAGTGGAGGATCAACATTGCGAATTGATCGCCCACGGTACTAAGGGGCGTGGAGGATTAACACTGCGAGTTGATCTTCCACGGTACTAAGGGGCATGGAGGATTAACATTGCGAGTTGATCTCTCGCGGTACCAAGAGTTGATCTCCCGCAATACCAAGGGGCGTGGAGGATCAACATTGCGAGTTGATCTCCCCCGGTACCATGGGACGTGGAGGATCAACATTGCGAGTTGATCTCCCGTGGTACCAAGGGGGCATGAAGGATCAACATTGCGAGTTGATCTCCCGCGGTACCAAGGGGGTCAAGGTAAGTGTCGGTTCTTCTTCGGGTCGCTTGCCTTTGACATTTTCCATATCTACACAAATTATTTGTAAGTTGGTCTAATTTCTTATTTGTCAGTAAAATATCTCATTTAAGAGTAATAATAGCTCAATGGATGGTAAAATAGTTTAATTAGTTGATAATGGTCTATCATTTAGTTGAAAGTAGGCCTTATCCATTTAGAATTTTCATTAGACCTACATATTTTAAGTTAATTAAAGTAATTCATTATTGGATTAAAAAAAATAAAAACCTAATTTTCATGAATTACATTCAAATGGATAATATGTAGGTTAACCAGATCAGTATATGTCGATTGAATTTTATTTGGCAATTGGAAAGCCAATTGAAATTCCAAATGGTTCTAAAATGGCTGTTTGAAGACCCATTCGAAAAAATAATGTTTATCGACGGCTCAACTGAATCCGTTTAATCGTGTTGGGTTCGAGTGGGTTGGTGGGTCGATTATGAAATTGTTAGTCCTACCCATGATCCTAGTGGAGGCTTGCCTTGAATTTACAGCAGATTAATCGAAGTTAGCTTGGAGAATAGGGTATAAGGGTGAATTTACAGCAGAGTAATCAAAGTTGGCTTGGAGAACATGGTATAAGGGTTTCATTGAAGAGGATGACTGATGAAGATGAGTATGGAGAAGATGAAAACAAAAAGGAAGAAGAAGAATAATGGTTTTTGGAGTGTTGAAATGCAAGAGGAGACTTCAGAGTTTTTTTTTTAACGATTTTTGTAAATTCAAAAGATTGCTAGATGACAACATTACTCTTTACCTCAGATTTTCATGTTCGGGTTGTCAATTTTTTGTTTTTTTCACGGTTTAGATTTACTTAAAAGAATCAACAATTTAAAAAAAAGTTCAGCACCATGCTAAAAAGTTACTGTTGGCACAATAGACTAATATGTAAATAATATACTCTGTCATATTTACCAACATTATTGTTTACGCTTACCAAAAAAAAAACATTATTGTTTACGCCATCAGAATTTAAAAATGTTTAATATTATTTATTTCTAAATTATTAGTCCTCATTTATTTTTTAAATTTTAAAAAATATTTTGAAGTCATGATAAAAATTGGGAGATTAAAAGTTGGATTCAAATCCGGTTAATAAATTTTAAAACTATTTTTTATTTTTTCGTAGAATTTTTTTGAAACTATTATTATGTTCTTGCGGGGCCAAAAAGCCAACCTGGCTCGATTAGGGAGTTGGTGACGGTTCAACCACTTGAGTGGTCCCTCCCGGCCAGACTTGGTTTTAAAATACCGGTCCAAACCTGATTCCGCACTAAAACCTCATAAAGTGCTGCACCTCTCTCTCTCTCTCTCGCTATTTTCGAACGAATTCCAATCTCCCGTCCTGTCTTCTTTCTCTCTCCCTTCTTCCTCGAGTTCTGGAGTGAGGATTCGGACGAATTTTTATCTTCTGTTTCTCTTGCTCCTGCACGGCACCCTCTTTTAGGTTTCCTGTAGAGAAAGGATGGGAGAGAGGAAGGTTTTGAACAAGTACTACCCGCCAGATTTCGATCCTTCGAAGCTCCCCCGTAGAAGACAACCGAAAAACCAGCAAATTAAAGTACGGATGATGCTTCCAATGAGCATCCGTTGCAACACTTGTGGGAATTACATCTATAAAGGCACCAAGTTCAATTCCAGGAAAGAAGATGTAATTGAGGAGGTAAGATAATCCCCTTTTGGCAAATTTCATTCTGTTTATTTGGGTCTTTTTCGTTTTCTTTATATTATAAATCTGTTGAAACCGATGCTCGCTTTGGGTTATTTTAATCATTTTGTTGTACATCATGGAGAAAAGCCTTTTCGTTTTCTTCATTGTTGGATTCATATGGGGTTTTATAATGTCTGGTTTTGATGTTCTATACATATCTTAGCAACCCTTTAACTCACACTCAAAACGTGTAATTCCATATAGGGCATGTTTGCCGTTGCTTCCTAGAAAGAGAAGCGATTCCTTTAAAATTGATTCTTATGAAGCACTTCATAAGAACTACTTCAGAGAAATACAAGATGTTTGGTAAAAATCAATTGAAAAAGCGCTTCCAAGTTAGATTTGTGAGAAGTTTGTGTAGAGTAGGAAATCTATATTCCGTGGGAGTTTTGTTCGCGAAGATAACATGGCTAAAATAGGTATTTTAAAAGGTTTAAAGGGCATATAAAACTATAAGATATATTTCATTAAAATCTCAAACTGATTCCCGAAAACATGAATTAAGAAACAGAAAATAATAGCTTCAAAAAATTCAACATTTGGATGAAGAGATTCTTGTGGAATCTCTTTTCACTTGGGTTTACCAAACGCTTATTTATTTATTTGAAGCGTTTTGGGCTCAAGAATCACTTCTAGGGCCCGAAGAAGCAATGCCAAACACGTCCATAATGGAACTTGTTCCGACACTCTCAATGTCTCACACTTAGCTTATTGTCTTGACATAGAGGATTCATTTCAACTTACACTTCATTGGCAACTTCAATTCACTCACACACATTAACTTGATGCATGACGCAAGGGGGTAGTAATTCCCCTTCTTCACAACCTCATCTCCTGTGATGATTAAATAATTAACATAGGCCAACATTGTAGCTAGTCTATTACCTTTTTTCTTTATGAACAGGCTCGAATCTGCTGGTGCAACTGAATATCCACTTTGTATCAGGAATTCTGCTTTTATTCCCCATGCCTGTGGTGCTTGCTTCAATCCATATAGAGCTTTTCTTAACTTGAAGGACATAATTTAAATGCTCTTGAAGCCCTTTGGTTGCTCCGTATATATCTTAATCCACCTCTCTGTCAAGAAAAGTATTATTCACATCCATATATCATAGCTTCCATGTCTTGGCATTGCATAGGCTGCTTTGCTAAACTATCCGACTCTCATAGATAGCTTGTAGAAATCCATCTTATACTGATTTACACTTTTTGTCATCCTGATGAAAGCAATTATAGAGAGTTTGGGGGGTGCTTTGTAGGAGGGGCTCTTTCCCTCCCTCAATATGTCCTTCAGAAACTCTATTCTTGAAGTTGATGGGTAGCTAGTGCAGGTTTCTTGAGTCAGATATGATTGCAATCTGTTATGCAAGCAGATTATCTTCATTATGTCCAAGTTTTGATAACATATTCTCTGTTGAAGACAATTTGATAGTTACTGAGATGCAATTCATTATTGGTTTGTAGCACTTTCAATGTTTCAAACTCTTTCTGTCTGCCATAGGTTTTTGGTGTCTTTATCTAGAATGGTATTATGTATATATATTGAAATGAAAACTAGGTATAGAAGTTCCAATTGGAATTTTTATTATCTAAACCTAACTTATAAAATGCAAGATAGAATATCAACTTTCTCTGTACCTTGGGAAATATACATTAACCTCATTCAGCATTGTCTTTATGTTTCGATTATTCTTTTGGTTACTTTAGATTTTATGATTCTATGAACATGTATCTTTGTTAGTCATGGATAAGAACTGAATATATTTTGATTACTAAATGGAGTTTATGGTTACATATTTTCAGACATACTTGGGAATCCAAGTTTTCAGGTTCTACTTCAAATGCACCAGGTGCTCTGCTGAATTGACGATGAAGACAGACCCACAAAATTCAGACTACATTGTTGAGTCAGGTGCAACTCGGAATTTTGAACCTTGGCGAGCCGAGGATGAGGTGAACATGTTTGCAATGTATAGCACATTTTTCATCTTTTAATCTCTTGGTTTCTATTGTTTGAAATTTGGTTAAAGATGTCAATTTTAAATTACACTTTATTTTATTTGTTCATCAGGAAGCAGACAAAGAAAGAAGGAAAAGGGATGCAGAAGAGATGGGAGATGCAATGAAATCTTTAGAGAACAGAACATTGGACTCAAAAAGAGAGATGGACATACTTGCAGCACTGGATGAAATGAAGTCTATGTGGGTACCTACCTAATCAAATGCTTTCTACTTGAGTAATAAAAGCCTCAGTTGATAAATCCATGGTGCTAATAATTAAAAAAGTACACTTTATTTCAAATCTGAACTGGCAGTTGCCTGCAGAATGGTTTCATTGTCTAATATATGAGTGTTTTTCTCTTATTTCTATTTTCTTTGATGTGCTACTTGGGTTTATTATGTACTGGATACTAAATGAATTTGTTTTTTGTTGTTTTCCAGTCAAGACATGCAACTGTTAGTGTAGATGCGATGCTTGAGGCCTTGCAACATACGACTGAGGAAAAGGTATGAAGGTTTTATTATCTATTTCTGATCAATCATCACTCATATGTAGAAAGATTTTAAATGTTAGAGCCCTAATGCTACAATCAAATGCTTAATTTCATAAAGTTAAGGAACACTAGCAATAATGTGAGTAGTGTATGGTTCATTTTGAAATTTGGGTTCAGTTTCCAAATCGATGGGTGCAGACAGAGCTCTCAATACATATGGAGTTTGAACTATGACTCCATATTGATTAGAACATGCCATCCAGCAAGTGTACCATCTAGCTGCCATGAGTTGATGAAAGCACAACTGCAGTAGGACATTTGTATATCTGAATTAGGAAAGGATTTACATTCCTTTATCTCTAGGTCAGGATTCGAGCACAACCGCAGTAGGACATTGCATATCCTAATTAGGCAAGGATTTATGTTCCTTTATCTCTAGGTTAGGATCCAATTTTACAATGGATGTATGTCGATATCATAATGGATCTAACTATAATACATGCCAAATCTGTACCTGAAATTTATATTAGATGGTAATCTTTGTTATTTGACTGATTACCAGATCCTTACTATTTATATGAAATGGAGAGCATAACCAAAATGATAGATATTGAGATCAAGTTATCATTGTTGGCCGGTGGACCATTCTCAAGTATGCTTCCTCAATATTTTGAGCAATTACAATCTCTTCTGAGTATCATTCATATTATCCAGATCCTAGTGCACCCAAATAAAATGCTCATGGATTGTGGATGATGTGGTTGGAGAGAAATAGAAGAATCTTTGATGGTCAGTCGGCTTCTTACTAGAGCATTATCAGGATCATCATTTATGCGTTTGCATCATGGATGGTGGTCTTACCAGAGTTTAGAGGGATATCCATTTCGGATGTCACAAGAGACTAGCTTACGGTCTGTTAGTCTTCTCCTTGGGAGGCACATGCCACTGTGGCATGGAACCCTCCTCGGGAGGGATATTCTACAGGTTTTCTCTGGTTTGATTGGGGATTCGAGGTGTGCTGAGGTACATGCCTCATCATTGGCTTGAGGGAGTCCAGGGTCTATGATTTTGGGTTACTTGAGGTGGAAGGAGATTCTAAATTCGTGATCTCATGAATGTTGAGTATCGGGAGATGTCCATGGAGGTTCACACATCTGATTCGGCTGGCACATTTATTATGCATAAGGTTGAGTACTTCCTTTTCTCAAGTACTGAGGAAGGTGAATGAGTTGGAAGATGTCTTGGCTTGGGGGGGGGGAGTTGGGGTTGGTAGAGGTAGGTTGTTCTTAGGTGTCCCGATTGATGGGATGCTAGGGGGATAGGCTGTAACTATGAGTAGTTTCTTTTATGCTCTTATTTCCTAGTTGCCCATCTCAAACAACTTGTGTAGCTTTGTCTTGTTTATATGCTGTCTTACGTCTATTTATATCATATCTTCGTTAGTTATAAAAAAAAGTATAATACAAAATAAAAATAAATAAAAAGATGATATGGCCATATAGCACTTTTGTTAGCTTCAACAAAGCCACTCTAGGAAATGGCTAAAGAGATTATAGGTAGGATTTTGGTGAATACTATCTACGTAGACCAAAGATGCTCGCGTGTTTTCACATGTGTCTCAGGGTCGAGGTAGTCAGATCCAACTCGAGCCTAAACCGCTATGATACGACCGTTCCCAAGACCTTTACTTGAACCGAGAATGGGGGAGTGGGTTGAGAAGGCGTGGAAGGTAGGCTAAGGCTACGGCTTGACGAAGGGATATGCTCAAGTTTGGATTGTTGTTGCTTCAAGAGTTGCCTTACAAGTCTTCCCAACTACTATATCTCTTTCTCTCTTATGTATGCCATAGAACCTCTGTAGAAAATCCCTAAGTCCTGAGCTAAGTGTGGAGCGCAATGAGAAATGACTATCGTATTCACTCCTAAACACTTGTTCTCCCCTTTGGCCTAAGCCTCCTAGGCTTTATATAGACGAATGTGGGTCTCTAGGATGGTGACAAGTGTCACCATACTTCTCACTTGTAGCAGTAGTGCATTAATTCCACTCATTAACATGGTAACAACCACATTAATAGACATAAAGGCTGAATTAATGTCTATTGTAACAATCAATTTATTGCATCTCTCATTAATGGCAACTCATTAAGGTAACATCTCACCGTCGTTCGATGTCGTCAAACCATAGGTTTGCATGCCAAGGTTCGGCTCGGCTGCCGACGATACCCACGTTCGTGTCCGCTACACCTTAAGGACCGTGGATATCCCCCTGACAGACTCTTGCCCAAGAGGGAGATCTCCTCTCCGACGAACTCCTGCAAATTACATGCATAGGGTTAGCCGATTACTTAATCAATTATTCATAAGTTGGTCGCGTTGTGGTGGGCACGATTCTCAATTTTGCCATCTCATTCTATGTTGGGGATTCATACATACAAATATTGGGCATCTCAGGTTCTCCGGGAGCATCGGAGAAGTAAAAAATGGGCACCGGTAAGCAGGGATTGCCAAGGTAGTACCTTGCCGGGGTGCACCCCGGCAAGCCCGGGTACTTAGTTGGGGTTACCGGGGTGGTCGGGCATCCCGATAACCAAAATGGTGCCGAGGTGCCCACCATGCCTGGATTTGGCTTGACGGAGCATTTTTGCCGTTTTTTCCCTCATATTTTTAACTCTTTTGGGCAAAATGCCGGTCCCGGTTCTTTTCATGGCATTTGCCGACGAGTTCAGGACATCAAATGGGCTTGTCAAAGTCTTAGTTCATTTGTCGGGATGCTCGGTGAGGCCAAATTAACAAAAGTTGTTAAATGTCTGAAATCCTGGTTTATGCCAACTTGGCAGTCCAATAGGTAATGACGTGGCTCGGGGTCCACCACCTCATTATGCTGGCATGGCATTCTTACAAAAAATGACCATCAACAGAGATATGAGGAGGAAAGTTATAATATGTGGAGGAGGGTTGTAACAGCAAAGGATGATATTTTTTTGGTTTATTGGGATCCAGGCCCTTTTGCCCTTATGGAGTAAGCTTGTGGAAGGCTATTATGGGAGTAGCTGACTCGTTCTTGAGGGATATTTGTTTTTTAGTGGTTGTGGTACAAGGGTGAGACCTAGGGAGGACCCATGGTTTGGAAATATACTTTTGGTGCAATGGTTTGGTGATATTTATGTGGTGGACAGAAACTAGGGATTTTGGGTTAGCGATTGTTTGACATAATTGGGAGATCACATGGAGTAGTCTTCTTAGACGCCATTTCTTTGACTAGAAGTTGGATTTAATGGTGGCTAACTTTCCACACACCACTCTCTGATAACTCAAAAAATATAAAAAAACAATTGTGGAGGACAAGTAAGGTACACATAGATAGACATGCGTTACCGTGCATGTATTATTCTTTAAAACTTCATATAATACATGTAGAAGGTTTTTTGCTAAAAACTAATACATTATACATTACAAGTTTCAAATACATGAAAAAAGAGCGTAAGCATGTAACTCATAATTGTTGTCCTACATTAGGGTTCTAACTTCTACGTACCAACCCATATCGACTTCAGTTCGGTTTGGGTTTTAAATAATTGGTTCGTTTTGGTTTTGAAATTATAAAATCGAATTAGATCGGTTTGGTTTTGGATTGTTGTCTTGGTTAAACCGAACCGAACCGAAACCCAAACTTTAGTATATATACCTCTGGACCGAACCGAACCAGATGGATTTAAATCGAATGATAGCCTATATTTGTGTAGTATATATGATATATATTGTATATTGTATTTTACGTATGATATATAAAGCATAAAATTTTATATTTAAATTGTAATTCTTAAAAAAATTGTATTAACCTGACACAAACCAACTGAATTTGCAACTTGGATTGGGTTGGTTTGGGTTTAGGGTTTTCCATTTCAATTCGGTTCAGTTTTTGGGTTGGGGAGTTTGGTTTGTTTTGGTTTTGGGTTAACTTTCACTAACATCAGTTTGGTCTTGGGTTGATGCCAGCCCGAACCAAACCTAGGCCCCATTTGGTGTAGCTTCCTAAGGGCCAAGAATCCCTTCCTAGATCTTAAAGGGCTTCCTACGCAATGTTTGAATGTTTGGTGACACTTCTGAAAGTTGCTTTGGATGGAAGCGCTTCGTCAAGAAGTCTATTTTGGTGAAGCAGATATAGGGCTGCTTTTAAAAATTGCGTTTGCGGGAAGCAGTTGGCCATAAGTAAAAGTTTTAAAATGATAAAATTACCCTTTCATTTTTATTACACATTCTTTAAAAAGACCAATATTCATAAAGTCTAAAGTTATGTACACGAGCATCTTTTTATATAATTGTTTTCACCAAATGTAATTTTTAACCAATAGCTTTGATTCAAAGCTCTTTTGAACAAAGACATTTACATTGAAGCCCTTCTATTTGTAGGAAGCCACGTCAAACAGGCCCCTAACTGAGTTGCACCTCTACAGTGAGTTCTACCATGCATAACACAAGTCACAACTACACTCATTAAGATAACCCCTGGCCAAATGCTGCTTTAGTCTCGTTATCCCACATCCTTGAATATAAATGCAACAAAAATTGTTTATCGTCCCTATTTTATTCCTGGGATTCAACTAGGCATATTACTAACTAATTAGGTTGGCTCCCATTTTATAGCATAAGTATTAAACATTTAGTCAAATTAAAATAAACAATATGTTCAACCAACACATATATTGGCATTTTATTTAATACATATAATTAATCAATGGCTTAAAGACATATATAGGTTGAAAACCATATTTCAAGTCCAAAAAAGATTCAAATCCTCGATAAGAGGCATGTCATTCCATCACGTACGTATCTTTGCTTGCATTTCATCCTTTGTCTTACTAAACTAATGGAAAAACTAGGATCAACTCTACAATTACCTTGTTCTTAGAGTTTTCATACCAAACACGTCAAAGCAACCTTTAAACCCTCCAAAAAAGTTGGAGAGATTGCTCATTGAGTCCTTAAAATCATGGTTTTAAATTTCGGCGGCATGCTGCCGAAATATCGCCATTTCCCCCCTTGGGGAAATGGTGGTATTTCCCAGATTTCGCCGAAATTTCGCCATTTCCCCCTGGGCGAAATTTCGGGCGAAATCGAAACTTAAAACCTTGCTTAAAATTGGGTTAGAAACTGATTTAAACTAAAAAATTGAATTTTGGAGGAGTTTTGGGAGTTTTCTTCTCAGCCGAAATAGGGAAATCCCTTTATTTTGGTCGATATATATCTTTCGTTTAAACAAAAAACACAATAACAGGGGGATATATCGTGATATATTGTTATGTATCGCGACATATAGCTATATCTCGAGAGATATTTTGTATAATTAGATTCCCTCCTTGATTTCTATTGACCCTTGGGAAATTGGGGATATATTGAGATATTTTAAACCATGCATGGAATCAGCAGCACACCTTCGTGTACATTATAACGGTGGCTTCAAGATTGTGGCATTGTTTTTTTGGAGAGATCTGATATGAATTGGGTGTATCCTAGTAACTTTAATGAGTTACTTCCTTCGTGGGGCAGGGAAAGGGGGAAGCGTAGATGGGGACTACTTTGGGCTATGTATCTAGCTGTGATCTGTTGGACAATTTGGGAGGAAAGGAATCGTAGGATTTTTTGCTACTAAAGAGCATGATGTGTAATTCATTTCCTTACTGTTTTCCCTTTGTTTTTCTGTTGGGTATCTATTTCAAGGTTTTTTGTACTGGAACTAGGGACCGGACCAGACATTACCGGTATTGGTCCGTATCGGCGGTCGGTACAAAAGTAATGGACCGGAAATCAAATTTTGAAATAAAAAAAAGATTGAACCAGTTGTACCAGTCACCGGACTGGCGGTACCGGTCCAGATCGATACCTGTCTGGACCGTCCAATCCAAAACCTAAAAAAATAAATATAAAAATCACCGGACCGGTACTTGTCTGAACCTGCCGGTACGGACCGGACCAGTCCAAAAAAAGTTGATGTATTTTACTTGAGTTTAAGGATGTATCAATTTCTGATTTTGGTATTGATTGTGAGGGTTATGAGATATGTAAGTAGCTTGTAGTGGGTTGACCATTTTTGTGATTTGGCGGCCTAGTGTACAAGGTTTTCCATGTCGATGTCGCCTGGCATGTCACCGACATGGGGGAAAAAGGGAAACCAAGGGGAAATGTGGGAAACCATTGGTTTTGGATGAATTTTTTGCTCCAAACTTTAAGCTTGTCTAAGTAAGGCCTAAATGCATTCAAATACATTAAAAAATACAAAAACAAATGCTTACACATTAATAGTCATTACTTGAGGGGGGTTAACTTACACCTTGTCGGGTCTGTAAGTTGTAAAAAAGATGTTATATGTAATTAAGCCAAACTAAAAGTGAATGTAAGTCAAACTAAAAGATACATAAAACACGTGCCATATCCATGAGGGAAAAAAAGGGAAATTTGGGGGAAATTTTTAAAAATTTCCCCCATGCCGCCCCATGTCGTTGACATGTTGCTCATGTTGAGAGACATGGGGGAAAATCGAAAATATTTGAAATTTTTTCCTCCATGTCGTTGACATGTCGCATCGCCGACATGTCGCCCATGTTGCTTGACATGGGGGGAAAAACGAAATCTGGGGATTTACCTCCAGATTTTGTGTGGCTGAAGGGGGAAATGGCGACATTTCGCTCCATGTCGCCGACATTACAAACCATGCTAGTGTATACTTTTCGTGTGCAGAAGGGTTGGTCCCATTTACTTGCTTAGAGTTAATTCAACAAATCATGTTTACCAATGAAAAATGAAAAAAGAGGTTTAGTGTTCGATAGATATGCCATTCTAATACTTGAGTTTCTCCTCTGGCAGCAAAAGTTCCTTCCCGAATACAAATAATGAATTCATATATCTAGATTCTAAGATTTTAAAAGACCTTGCATGTTTTCTCCATCAGCTTAGTTGACAGTACTGCACATGATGGAATAATCTTTCTTTTATTAACTTGATTGTTTGGTAGCACTTAGTGGTCTTATGATTTTATCTCTAATATTTGGAGGCTAATGCATTTTTTCATATGCTTGAAGCCCTAAATGCTAACAGAGAGAGAGTTGTTTATTTGTATTGTGGGCATCCTGGTCTCGGAAGTCTGAATATTGATCTGGGCCTCTCAGACATAAGCAGCTTTAGGACCTCAATGTCTTGTTTGATTCAGGAAGTTAATGGTTTTGGCTCCTACTCAACCAGTTTTTCTTCCATTTGAGTGCAGAATCTGCTCAGCTCAGTTAAGCATTGAACATTACAAGGAGATGTTATTAGAAGTCCTCTTACTTTAAACAAGCTTTGCTGAATCTAGCTAGCTTGCATATGGATGTTCAGGAACCCATAACATTCTAAAGTCTTCTGGAAAACTTTAAAGAGTGATTTCATAGGTGCTTAGTATTACCAATACAAACTTTCTTTGTTACTTGTGATATTTCAAAAACTGGTTTTCACTTTGTTGATCATTATCTCAAGAAATAGGTTATCTGCTTTGTTTCTGACAATATTGAAGGATCTATCTGGCTGACAGGAGAAGAAACTGGAAAAAGAGGATGAAGCTCTCATAAAGTCAATCGTTTTCCAGGTGAGTATATGGGCATCATATGTTACTAATTTTTATTTTCTTTTGTAACTATAAGAAGTGCTTTCTTGATCCATTTTGTCTGAAGATTGTTCCTAACAGATCTTTTGTCTAAATTGCTTATGCAGGGTTCTAGTGATTTTGTCCGAAGGATCCATGATGATGAAGATGTGGATGATGATGACGATCTAGATCAACTTCCAACCAACAGTGGTGAGACATCAAATAATAATCTGAAGGTATAGTGATTTAATTGTTGTTTGAGTTTATGGTGTTTATTTTCTTAGTAAAATTGGGATATTTATCAACTAACAACATTTAGATATGGAGTTATAAATTTAGGTTTGCATCCATTTGATATATGGACTTAACAGGATTTCTGATAAATTTCTCTTCTTCTTCATCGGAAACGAATACAGAAAAAAAAATTTGGAAATGCATTTTGTAGCTTAAGTTTTCCCTGTTGGAGAATTCTGTAAAAAAAGGCACTGGAAATCAATTTTTTATGGTTTTATCTGCTCTTCCATACTTTGTATTCCCTTGAGAGCTCTCTGAGAGTTTGAACTTGTTACAAATCAAAGTTTCATATTGACATAATCCTAATATTTATCAGAAGTTACTGTAGTTCGTCTTAAACCAAATTCCATCATTCGTCAGCTATATAAATGATGATGATCCTGGATAACTATGATGCTCAGTCGCATGTGGATAACCTTTTTGTACTAACATTTGTGGTGAAATGACTCAAAATAGACCTTCGGTTTTGAGGGAAAAGAAGAGTATCAGGTTGAAAAATGTGTTGATACTCTCAATGCATGCTTTAGTATCAATTTATCACTAGTCTTGGCTTAAATACTGTTTTTCCATTTATGAATGGAAAGAAAACATAATTTGGAACTTCATGAAAAAGAGTAGTTGCATTTGTCGAGCAACTCGTTGAAATTATATCTTTATCGTGATGACGATGGTAGCAACTACTTCATGAAGTTCCATGTTATGTAATTTTCTACATCGAGATGGCGGTGGGTGGTTGTGATGGTAGACAGTGATGGCTGTGGTGATTCCAGTGTGGTGGATAACAAAGATGGAGGTGGTTGCCTGGTTGGCAGTGATGGTGGTGGGTGCCTGGGTGGTATTGTACCATATATGCGATAAGATGGGTCTTTGTCCACATGTGACCCATTGCACAGAAACAAAATGTACTAAGAAGATAATTCTTCAAATATCTCAAAAGATTAAAGAAAATAAGAAATGTTTAAAATCTGTAA
>JAUPMG010000019.1:9842811-9854289 GCA_031762675.1 Pachysandra terminalis
GAAACGCATCGCATCACGCCTTAGCGTTTTAAAACATTGCCTATTATATAATCTATATACCTTTTACCCCTATAAAATAAATAATTAAAAAGAAAGATAACATTAGTGAGAAGGTGTGAGGTGGTGATTGGAGGATCTAAAATAAAGAGGGAACCCTCAAAGAGGATTTGAATAGTGTTCTCGAGGAAAGATTTCAATCACACAACAGAACTGAGTTATGATCCTTGATTAGTTGGACTGTCTGATACTGATTCATGATGGTTCTACCAGTCCTCAACTTAAGCTACCATGAGATGGGAAATTGTATATAGTGTGGTCGTGAATCATGCATATTGAACTGTAGGTTGTTATATTGGTGCAAAATTTTCAGTTAATCAAATGGCAAACTTGTGGACTGTGGCCCAGTTTTGTGTGTGTGTGTGTGTGATTCGGTGGTACCTTCATAGTAGGAGGGCAAATTTTATTAATTACCAAAAAATGATTCAACCTAGACAGGGGGACTTAATGTGCCTTACCCCTCAAGATGGATCTAAACATTATGAAGTGATAATAACTAGACAAAGCATCTTCAAAATGCATGCAACAAACTCTACTTATAAAAATAGTTAGTCCATAAAAACAAAATTCACTAAATAAATTCATAATAATGCAGATAGGAAAGACCAGCTTTATCCACTCGCAAAGGAGCTTTAGCTTCACTTGGGAGCTGAGTCAAGTTGTATAAGAGCACATTAACACCAATGGCAGACTAAGGATGCTAATGAATCACAGCCGTATTCGCTATTCTGTAGACAAGTGAGATAATAATGCACCAGTCTTCTTAATCCAGGATCAAGTTCTCCAAGGAGGGGATTCCTGATCTTTGACAGTGTCTACTAACATAAAGAAATCACACTCAATATCAATTGGGAATAGCTCTGTTTTATAAGCATAATGCAAACTATCCAGACCTACTACTAGTTTCAGCTGTCATGTTTCTGGACTGACCATAAAAGTGGTGGAAAGCATGTAGCCTTGTTCAATATTGACTTTATTAGTAAATCATATAGTTAAAAGTCGTATTACTTGACCAGTTATATGATCTGATATATCTTATTACTTAAATTATACACTTGATAGTCATTAATTTTGTGTGACAATGCAGGTGATTCAGAGAAGTTAGTGAAAGTATTGTTTGAGCTAGCTAGACACCATGCACCGTCAACCATATTTATTGATGAAATCGATGCAATCATTAGCCAACGTGGTGAAGGACGCAGTGAACATGAAGCAAGTCGGCGTTTGAAAACTGAGCTGCTTATTCAGGTGATTTTCAGTTATCTCACGTACATAGTGCTGAGAAAAACCATGCTTATGTCAATTTCATATATTGAAATTTTGATTTGATGGAATTTTTTTTTCTTTGATTAATAAATAGTTTATTTCCATATATATACATGGGATGAGCCCTTGTACATGATGTGTATACAAGGAGCTAGCCAACAAAAGAACAGTTAACATACAACTATACTAACTCACAAAATAACCAGACTTCCAATCCTCACGAAACGAAGCAAAATTCACCAATGGTGGGATATTGAAGATCAATAGGATAAGCATGTCAAAGTCTAGGCTGAAATAAGCTCCACGCTCTTCTCCGTATCTTCGAAAATCCTTCTGTCCTTCCATAAAACCCATCAGATAGCAAAGGGACAAATATTTCAGGCCAATTGAAACCTGCCTTTCATCCTTCTAACTTTCCCGCTACTCAAAGGTCTTACCCACTCAAACCCATACCTGCCAAGGAATTAATTCCAAACCATAGATGCAATAGGGCAATGAAGTAACTAGTGATCTACCATTTTTGTGCCTGATGACCACATAACAGAACTGTTGGGGATAGTCCAATTCCTAGAAATCCGGGTGGTAAAACACTTGGGGGGAAAGAGTGGAGATAGTTTTTTCGCATATCCCTTGGGTGGCAAACGAGGCAGCTGATTGTTTGGCTAGGGAGGGAGTGATGAGGGAGGCCTTCTTTTTGCGGCCCCGCCCCCCCTTAGAGGAGGGGATGGTTTCATGGGGATAGTGGACTGTCATAAGTGTTACCTCTCAGCTTTGCATTGCTGGACATGATGGCTATGCAGCTAGTTTTTGTACATAGTGTTTCTTCTTTTCTGATGTCTGTTTTGAGTCGTATTCTCTGGATCACACTTTTTGATCTTTTTACTTACATTTCCTTTTGACTATTAATGAATTTCTGTGTTAATTATAAAAAAAAAAAAAGAAAAAGAAATCAAGTTATCTGCAGTCAATACCTTGTTTCAGGGCAGCTGCCCAAACAAAAGTGCCACTTTTGTAGAAACAAGATACTTCTAAATCAAATGTGCAGGACCAAACAGGATCTCTCAGGAACCAAAGATAAGAAGAATAATCTCACCTAGAAAATGCATCTATTATTCCAAATCAAATTTCTCTGATCCTCTGGTGATGATAACCTCGGAGTGGTTTAAACAAACTCATCAAAGCTGCTGTAGAATCCACCTCCCAATCAAAAAACCTCTTCTAAACCTTAGATCCCATGCCCTCTGCTAACACACCCATGCCTCCACCTCACTAACCATCAGATTTGTATTTCTGGCCAAACCAAAGAGACTACGGAATGCATTTCTAAAAGGCAAATCACCTCACTGTTCTTCTCCTCCACTCATTTGATGCCTCTCTAGAAAGGGTTAAAAATATGAGAAATGGATTTCCAAAGACGGCATCCATAATCCATTAGTATCGTCCACTCTCTGGTTATCCCACCCTCTCGGACCACAACCATACCTTGCCCGAACGACAGCCCTCCATAAGCTATCCTTCTCATTGTCAAACCTCTCCAAAACACTTCCCCAATAATGTTTGTTGTAACCAACAGTCAGATCCGTCATCCTTCAGCTTCTTTAGGAGTTAGTATCTTATCCCAGCTCATTACATGATATATATATCAATTCCCCCCAACCCACCCCAAACATGCATGGAAGAAAATCTTTGTGCATTTCTTCCAGTTTGTGGGTAACCTAAAGAAGAGACATGCAACAAGTTCGGAGGGTGGATAACATGCTATGAATAAGTTACATGAGTAAATTACATGTAGAGGAAAAATTTGAAATATAGTATTTAAAATAATATGACAAAGTCAATTGTTTATTTATTTTTTCCAATTATGCAAATCCTTTGAATATTTTGTGATTCTAGAGTGTTATGCGATCGACGTGTTACACTCAAATTAAAAGGAAAATTTTATAGGACAACTACTAGGCTTGCTTTGTTGTATGGATCATAATGTTGGACAACAATGAAGCAACATATGCATAGGATGAACGTTGCTGAGATGAGAATGTTGAGATGGATGTGTGTGAGGACTAGGAAAGATAAGGCGAGGAACGAACATATTCGAGGCTGTTTGGATGTGGCTTAATTAGGAGATAGGATAGATGAAAGTCAGTTAAACTAGTTTGGCCATATAAAATGAAGATCTGGGAAGCAGCTGTAAGAAGGTGTGAGAGAAATCATTGAAGGTTCAAAGAGGGGGAGAGGAAGACCCAAAAGAGCATGGATGGAGTCAATCAAAAAGGATTTGCATGCTCGTAATTTGACTGAAGATATTATTTTTGACAGATTGGGATGGAGGAACAAGATTCTTGTTGCAAATCCCAACTAGTTGGATAAGGCATATGACAATGATGGTGATATGATAGTCATGTTAAATGAAGATCAATAACACTCTTGATTATGCATTGAAAAATAAGAAAAAGAAAAATCAATAACAGTGCCAGTTTGGTGTGAGTTTATGCAAGTGGAAGTTCTAGGGAAAGGGAAGGCCTAAGAGGACATGGATAAAGTTCACAAAGAATCTAAGAACATAAAAGAGGGGAAAAAAATTGTATGCATAACGTATTGATAATTTGCTCTGTAACCATTAATAGGGTAGACCTGATAGGTCCAAGCGAATTGTACCACATAATCAGGTGTGAGGCCTGTTTTCACCCCATCCCCTCAAATTCCACAGCCAACAGCAACTGGAGGTGCAGATGTGTGGCTAGAAGGGGAGTGAGGTGGTGGACCAATAATTGAAATTGGACCCTGCACAACAGCACCCCACCCACCCACCCAGATGGGTGGGTGGGCAACCATTTTCCAGGGGAAAAAAAAATGAAAAAGAAGAAGGAAAAGGAAAAGCTTGATGACTATTTTGTTCATTTGCAGAATGGTCATCGGAGATATACTACCTTATCTACCTTAGAAAAAGTACCGTATTCCAAATTTGATTACTTTCAACACAAACCTCTGGTATCCTTTCACCGAAACTGGGAGAGACGTATATTTCCCCGCTCTTTGGGTGGGATTCTTCTTGGTTCATTGAATCATGTTCTTTTTAACTAATTCAAGCAACTCAAGACAATTTTTTTGAATTTTGTGCAATGACAACAAGAACTCTATAACTGAATCGCTTTCAGTTAGTTTGCCTTATCAGGAGCCTAGCTCTATCAATCATAATTTTTTTTTATTTTTGATTTTTCATTTCAAAGATTGTTCGGCACTATTTTTTGAATGTTCAATACCTCAAATTAATCCCATTGCTTCAGATCTCATTTATGACCACTCTATTGTGTTAGTGCTTTGGAAATAAAATCTTATATGATTCCTATGTTGCCTCCTCAAAAACTGATCGTTCGGATTAGATTGCAGATGGATGGTTTGACGCGGACAGACGAACTTGTATTTGTTTTGGCAGCAACAAATCTTCCTTGGGAACTTGACGCAGCCATGCTTCGGCGTCTTGAGAAGAGAGTATCCTTTTGATATGTCAATTCACTGTTGTATCAGAACTAATAAGTATGCCTTGGTAATACTTTTGTTTTGTTTCTGCCATCATTCGGAGTCTGTGTTTTCCCACTGAAGCACAATTGATGTGCACGTGGTTGCTGAATTGAAGCATTATGACTTTCTAAGAAGTGATTCGTGATCAATAGCACGAAAATTAACAAAGCCATCTTGTCCTTGGAAGAGCTATCCTTTTCCTTTACTGATTCATGTATGTAACGTAGAGTAACAAAAGGAAACATCATATGGTTAGGTTACCCTGCTGGTCTGCTGGAGAAATTGACTGATAAATAGTCTCTTATACAATGAAGAAAAGATCTTCCCACTAGTGTTTGTCTTCTATTTATCTGTGGCAGTTCTTCATTAAAAATGATATATAGATCCTTGTACCTCTTCCGGAACCAGAAGCAAGAATAGCAATGTTTGAGGAACTTCTTCCCTCTGTGCCTGGTGAAGAGAAGCTTCCATATGATTTTCTGATGGAAAGGACAGAAGGATATTCAGGTTCAGATATTCGGTTAGTGTGCAAAGAGGCTGCCATGCAGCCCCTCAGACGGTTGATGGCACTTCTAGAAGACAAGCAAGAAGTTGTACCTGAGGAAGGTATGTAACATAATAATTTATTTTATAGATGATAGATATATTTACACAATTTCCTTCTAGCTCTTCAGTTGTCTGAATGTCTAGTTATTCTTTTAGCTCTTTATGATATGCAAATATGGGTGTGGACTTTTGAGATTCTTCTGTTAATTGTTAAAAATCTGAATAGAATTACCCATACACTTCCTGTAGTTTGGTTTTTATTCTGATGTTTTAAACATGACTTGACACCCATTGTAGTTTGGCATGTATGGTTGGAATATTCAATTTTTTTTAATAGGACACCAAACTTTGTAGTTTGCTCATTTAGAACTAAAATGCTCCCTTCGTTACGGTGCTCCTAAAAATTAAGGATATACTAATAGAAGAATAATGACAATGCCATAGAATACACTTCACATAAACTGATAGCATGCAACACAACGGGTGGTCCTGCTAGAAACATCAGGAATACTCCAATCATATATATACCAGACTACAATGGGTGTCTAATTAATGTAAAGTACTAGGGATACTTACAGTATTTATGCCAAACTACAGGGGGTGCTAAGTATTTTACCCTAAATATTTCCTCTCATGCACCTCACCCCTGCTACCATCCCCTCTCCCCTCCTAATGCACGCTTGTGCACACATACTCAGAAGAAAAAAAAGGTCCACATTCTTCTTCTTTCTGCTTCATTCTTTCAGTTTCATTTATTCAGTTATTATCTGTCTGGCATATCAGCACCACTATGATTGTGCATTGATGCAACAATCTTGGGTAGCCCTGTTGGACTAATCCTGTTCAGTCGGAAGTATGTTAAAAACTAAGGTGACATTGAAAATTATAAGATCAATATTCATTTGAGTTACTTTAAAGATTAGATTATTTTCTTGTATAAATGTATGAAAAATTAGAGAAATCACTTGTTCACTTAGGCTGCAGTGGCGTACAATGTCTGGTTATCCCCAACCATCTGATATTGTTGTCAAGAAGAAACATCATCCAGATTAAAAATTAAGCTTGAAGAGTTGACACCCGCAGGTGTGTTTGACGTAACTACAAGAACTTGGAAAGTAAGTGAAAACATCTAGGGCTTTAATGTACATCATCTTACTATAAATGGAAAATCATCATTCTCTCTTTGTTTTTCCTCTTTTTTTCCCGTCACATATATTTTCTGTAGTGAACTAATAATCTCCGGAAGCTATCAGTAGCAAAAAATGTGGAATACCTCTAATCTTGCTTCTCTCAGTTTACATAATCAAAACTTCTAGAGCTGGCTAGGTATTATGAAAATTCTGCCACAGCCTTGTTATGCTTGCCGTCCTTGAAAACTGAACAAAATTACATTTGTTCCCATGGTTTCATAAATTCAATGCTTTCGTGTTCTATGTGGTCTGGGATGGCACGGCTAAGGTTAAGACTGTATGCTTCGTTTTTGTTTTTTCTCGAATATTTAACTCGTAATGCTACTACCCTACTTCTAATGCTACATAGAACATTGGCTTGCAGAGTTGCCAGCGGTTGGCCCAATCACATGTGAAGATATTAAGACTGCTTTGACAAACACAAGACCATCAGCGCATCTTCATGCGCACCGTTATGACAAGTTCAACTCGGATTATGGTAGCCAAATTCTCCAATGAAGGCCAAGAAACATCTTGCTTTGTACTATTTCATGTATCCTTTGCATCATTTTTCTTTAATCATTGCATTAATTTTTCCATCAGCAGTTTGAGCAGTTGCTGCATTTGCAAAAACCAGAACAGGAATTCGATTTTCATGATTGTTTTCAGTGTTTTGATATGCTGCATAGCTCAGAGAGTTGATTGGATATTGCTAGCACATGCTACATTAGATATAGGCATTAACATAATTTCCAGAGCATTAGCTATTAAATCTTGAGCTAAAAGAAGTTGATTGTAGTTATTTGTGAAGGATCCTGATGAGATTGCACTCACCTTCTCCAAGTATGTTGGTGAAACTCTTTCAGAAATCATTGTAAATGACTAAAGCTCTAAATAAAAATTCCACCCTTCTGGGTTGCTGTAACCTAATCTGCAATGGGCCTTGAATTCTATACCTTATAGCTCTGTTTGAATCGCCGGAAAATAACAGAAAAAAGATATATATTTTCTTGAATTTTCTAAATTCATCGTGTTTTTTATGAAAATATTTAAAACGGCGGAAGTTGTATTGCAAGTCATCGCAGCCCCTCTCTGACTCTGACTCTCTCCTCCCTCCCTTTCTTCCGAAAACCATTCTCTCTCTCTCATCTGAATTTTCAGATAACCTCTCTCTCTCTCTCTCTCTCTCTCGTTCTTCCGGATCACTCTTCATTTAAATTTAACGTCAAGGTTAACCAAAGTTGCTTGATCCAAGTTAGTAGGCGGTGTAGGAGATGTCGTATAAATAAAAGTAGGACCAGTAACATTTTATTAGTGGTGTCAATGGGCCGGACTTGGGCCGGGCCATGCTCAGTCCTAGCCCAGTCCTAGAGAGAAATGAGAAAAGCTCTAGCCCATCCAAATCCTGCTCACGGCCCTATCTTTGGATCCCAAGCTCGTCTTTATGATTTTTTATTGGGTAAGGGCCGGGCTCTGGCCGGCCCTATTATTTAAAACTGTAAAATAAATTGTTTTCAAATGTTGGAAGTGAATTCCATAAATTTTGTTTTAAAAAATAATGTATAACAAGGTTAATACCAAAAACTCTTCAAGTAGCACTCATAATTCATGAACATGTATTTGTAATAAATCAAAGCCTTATTGAAGTTTATGAGGTTTGCACACGGCCATATTGAAGTTTATGAGGTTTGCATGTCTAGACCTTCGAAAAAAAATAGAAAGCAAACTTACAAAACATCAATAATGATACATACGTTATGGTAACTAAAAAATAAGAAGGAAAAAAGCAAAAAAGAATGAAGAAAAAAAAAACAGCAAAATATCCACTATTCACCACCACGGCATTACTGTGAAGATTCTTCCTAGATGGAAGTTATGTCACCACTTGAACATCAATGAAGAAGAAGGGTAGCAAACAACTCTCTCTAACCGTCAATACCAACATTGGAATATCATCATAGCGAATGTTCCTGGAATGGATCAAGAGAACAGGTACAGCAAATAAATATGGAAGAAAGAAATAAAGAGAAGAACACAGAAATTACGTGGTTCGGCGATCTTGCCTACGTCCACGAAGCGCACCAATATTCCACTATCCCTTTGATGAAGTTTTACAATCTGAGAGGGGGACTTTTCCAAAGCCCTAAAACTCTCTTGTGAAACTCTCTCTCTCTCTCTCTCTCTCTCTCTCTTGCCCTAACTAGCGAAAGAAAAACAACTCACTTCATTGAAAAAACAAAAGACTCAGGAGACTTAAACCCACGAGACCCCATGATGGCCAGTTGACTGGCCACTTACCGAGTCTACCGGGGAGGTTTCCTTCGTCACTCGGTCAACCGGCCACATGCCCGGTTGACCGGCGAGCTTGCTCGATTGACTGGCGATGAGATCAAGTTGACCGGGTAGCTTGCTCGATGGCCATCTCAGGGTGGCTAACTCATTGAAAGATAATTAAGTAATGAGGAGTTAGCCATCTTGGGGTGGCTAGCCCGTTGAAAGATAATATGCAGTGAGGAGTTGGCCATCTCGGGGTGTCTAGTCCGCTGAAAGATAATATGTAGTGACGAGTTGGCCATCTCGGAGTGGCTAACCTGTTGAGAAATAATATGTAATGACGAATCGACCATCTTAGAGTGATTACCCCGATGTTGAGTTAGCCATTTCGGGTTGGTTAGCCCGTGTGCCAAGAGGCATCGAATTGTCAATACTTTGGCTTGACCATCTTTGGGTGGTCAATTAGAGTGCCAAGAGGCATAAGATTGACCTATTTTGGGTGGTGAACCAAAATACTAATATTCTTTTGGTCAACCAGAGTGCCAAGAGGCATAAAATTGAATAATATAAGATAAAGATATAAGCTACCTTACCCATGTTCAAGTAATGGAGAGCATTTTGTCTGTTTTGAGGTAACTATACCATCGGCTATTCCAACAGCTGATGTCCACCACGTGTCCATCCAAGGGTCTACTTTGGAAATGCCGAGGTCTACTTTTGAACATACGTGGCGGACATCGGCTGTTGGAACAGCCGATGGTGCAGCTACTTTGGAACAGACGAAATGCTATCCGAGGGTCTACTTTTTTACTTTTAAACCAATCGATGTCTGCCACGTGTCCATCCGAGGGTCTACTTTTGAAATTTCAAATTTACTTTTGAACAGACGTGGCAGACATCGGCTGTTCCAACAGCTGATGGCCGCCACGTGTCCATCCGAGGGTCTACTTTTGAAATTTGAAATTTACTTTTGAACAGACGTGGCGGACGGAGAGCATTTTTTCTGTTCCGAGGTAGCTGCACCATCGGTGGTTCCAACAGCCGGTGTTCGCCATGTGTCCATCCGAGGGTCTACTTTTTACTTTTAAACCAGTCGAGGGTCTACTTTTGAAATGCTGAGGGTCTACTTTTGAAATTTCAAATTTACTTTTGAACAGACATGGCGGAAATTGGCTGTTGGAACAGCCGATGGTGCAGCTACTTTGGAATAGACGAAATGCTCTCACTTGGAGAATGTTTGGGGAATGAAGGAGGGGCCAGAGGGTCCAAAGGGGATTGTTTGGGGAGTGAAGGAGGGGTTAATGGTTCTAATAAGGGCTGATGTCTGAGCTCGGCCCAGGTAGTTAAAGGAGTACTAATGGGGGTCCAACTTGACATTCTCCTGAAGGTGCCAATCCATCATAATAGATGGTCTCCAAGATATGAGTCTCCGACTGATCAAAGGGGCATTGTTCTCCAGCTACTCGAGCTATTTTTCCATTCCACCATCCTTTAAAACATTGATGGTAGGATGATGGAATTGTACGAACTCGGTGAAGCCAGTGTCAAATGATTAGGGTATGATAACTAACACATGTATTAATAATATGAAACTTGGTGGAAAGCTTGAAAGGGCCAATTTAAAAGTCAAGGCAAACATGCACAATGGTTCTCTATCCTTGACTGTCAAATTCTGTGACTTTAATTGTTTGCTTCACAAGCGTTTTTTGGGTATCCACAAAGCTTGCAATATCGTAAGAGGTCTCAAGTTGACTGAGGAGCCTAAGTCAAGAAGAGCTCTCCTTATATCAACTCGGTGTACAATAGCATTAACATACTGCAAGAGGTTGTGATCAGGATAAGGTGTCATCATGTCTTCATCACTAAAAGTGATGACATTCTTTCGAGATCTAGGAGTATGTTTCATGACATAGTCCATCTTGAAGCATTCCTCACCATACTCTTGAGTGATGGATAAAATAGCTATAGTGACCTTATTACGAACAACAAGAGAAAAGCCCATTTCAGCATAAAAAAAAAGTCGGAAACTTAGAAGTTCTTTACAACACCTTCGCAAATTGCTGATCCTCGACATCTTCCCTAGGCCCTTCTTCGATCAGAGCCTGTACAATAACATTAGCAGTCTCCTTTCCTTTGTGATTTGGAAGAGGATCCTGATGGGCAATTGCTTCTCTTGGGTAGATCAATCTCTCCAATAGCTAATCAAGCATGCAAAATATGACTAAGAGCAAAGCAATTAATAGTAATATGTCCCTTTGTTCGATGGAACTTACAATAATTAGCAGCTCTCATGTCTTCAATAGTAGTGGCTTTGGAAACTGGTGGAAGCACGATATAGTTGTCTTTGATCCAACTCTCTGATAAAGCCTCAAGTTACTAACAGGTATAAGGAATAGGTGAAGGTGGTGGGCTAGGTGGTCGCTCCTCAGCTTTAAATTTTTTTGTTGTGGGTGCCTCTTCAACCACTTGGGTAGTAATAGGGCCTTGAGGATGAGGACGAGGACGTTCCTGCCTTCTCTGTTGTAAAATATGGGGTATAGACAAGATGATAATAGGAAAGAGATGGAATGGGATTTGATAGCTATGCAAAAATTATAATAAAATAAATAAGACTTATCTGATTTGATGAACCGAGGCGTGACGATGT
>JAUPMG010000019.1:9862210-9888590 GCA_031762675.1 Pachysandra terminalis
TGTACAACAAAAAATCCCAATTCACATGATCGTATGCCTTCTCCATATCAACCTTACAAACCAAAGCTTTATCTTTCCTCTTCAAAACCGAATCAATGCACTCATTAGCTATCAACACTCCATCTAAGATTTGTACTTGATTCGGTTTTGAAGAGGAAAGATAAAGCTTTGGTTAAATTGGGGTTTGGTCCTAGGTGGGTCTCGTGGATCAAGTTTTGTATCTCAACTCCAACTTTCACAGTTTTGATTAATGTATCTCAACACTCCATCAAGTTTTGTATCCCAACTGTTGAATGCTTCCTTAACAGTCTCTTGTTGAACCCAATCAACCTTGAATCTTTTAAGGAAAGAGAGCCAAATCTTTCGAGATTCCTCACAGTGAAGTAGCAAGAAAGGTTACTTGGGAGAAGTCCAATTTGATGCAAGAAAGGTTTCCAAAATTTGTTGTCAAAGGGGTAAAGTTGAAACAAAAGGTGAGGGAATGTTAATATTACTGATGATTAACTGCAATAATTTACAGCGTTTTAATTTTGGGAAAAAATTGGTATGGAATTTCGCCCTCGCTCCTCCCGATATATTAATTCACATTGACAGTGCATATTAGTTCCTTAAATATGTGCTCCTAACTACGTATAGCTGAATATCAGTATTGTTTACTATACAAAATCTGTTTTGCACATTCTTTCAATATAATAGTAAATAGGTATTAATTAAAAGGAAAAATAACTAGCCATTGACAAATCTTTAATGATTTACAAATCAATATACAGTTAATTAACGATTCAAATGATAAAACAACCATTCAATTATTAAATAAAAAATAATAATTATTAAATTTATTAGTCAACAGTTAAGATTGACTAATTAATCTTCATTACTATAATATCATGCTAGTATTTCACATTTCAATATATTAATTCACATTGATAGTGCATATATTAGTTGCTTAAATGTGCGCTCCTAACTATGTATAGCTGTTTGTTGTTATATGTATGTATTTATGTATATTTTAGTGAACCCTGAAGTTTCATTAAAAAATTCCAAGTTTTTTCTAATACTTTTCAAATTACTCTCCATCTAGAGTGGTATTCTACAAATCCAGCAGAAGCAACATTCAAAATACTGATTAATTACAGATGCAAGTATTTCGTAATATGTTAGGCATATGTAGTTATTCACTGCTGATTGGTGGGTTAGTTATTGTTAACTTTAGCAGTTGATAGTTATTTACAGCAACTATTGTTGTATGTATGGAACTCTAATCTGTAGTCACAAAAGACAGTTTGATTCAATAATTGTTAGTGTCAATGGAGGTCTATGTTTTCTCAAATTAATCCATTTTTCTTCTTCTTCATTAGTAATTTCCATTTGCACCTATTGATAGACTTTGTATTCTATCAAATTATAGGATAGGGTTCAGGCCTGCTTAACTTAACCCACCCAATTGCTATCCCTTAGCAAGATTTAGATAACATTGTTGCTACTAATACAAAAGTGAGTGTGAAGAGAAAACCGATCAAATTAATACACACACACACACTAGGGTTTTTTCTTTTCATTTTCATTCCAAAAACCATGGCACAGGTAATTGAATCTAATGCAAATTAGAAAGAGATTGCAAGAGAAGAGGAGAGATGAGAGAGTGGTGTTAGAAACACAAAACCTTCTCCAAGTTGCGAATCTCGGAGGAAATAAAGGAAACGATTCGAGGCCTCTTTGCAATGGTTTGGAGGTGTCGAAGCTCCTCTAAATCTAGGGCCAGCTCGTTCGCCATTTTCTCGGGTTTTTGCTCTGAGAGAGAGAGAGAGAGAGAGAGAGAGAGAGAGGTTGACATCCAGAAACGGGAAGTGTAAAAGCAACTGTCTTTTTAAGGTTAAAGGAGAAGGTTCTAGAGCATGAAATCTCTGGAAATACATTTTTTACTTTTGTTGTTGGATTTTAACTCCACAGAGGCATCAAATGTCCCCGAAGCTTTTTTTTTTTAAGTTTTGGTAGGAAGCAAATGTTCACTGTTTTAAAGGGTGGCAACGGGCCGAGTTAGACCGGGCTCGGATCAGGTCATAATCTACATATAAGAACAATTTTGGTGGCCCGAGTCTGGTCCGAACTTTGGGCTTAACAATGTATGCCCACCCCACCCATATTTGTCCAAATAGGATAAATTTTTTCCTATTTTAATGCTATTAGGATTCAAACCCTTGTCTTCAAATATGAACTTCTCACCACTAAGCTACAACCACAAGGTGATAATAAACTTTAAGTAAAAATTATATATTACACAAGAATGTCGGTCAGGACAAATTTAATAGAAACCTGAGTTCGTCCTGAAAAACTGATCAGGCCTTAAATTTTCATTTTGGCCTAGCCCTATGGGCTACTAGTCCTTGCCCAAGCCCGCCCAAACATAGGGTTGGACTGATCGGGCCGGCCGGGTTGCTCGGAGCCGGCCCATTGCCACCCCTAGTTTTACTTTGGGAAGCATTGTTGCCAGGGTTATTTTGGCTACTTCCACAGCACTGTACCAATGTTTTAAAAACCGATCCAAAATTGAACCGGTAAGGAAATCAATCCGGTTAATTAATAGTTCAAACCTAGAGAACCGAGAATCGGGTTAAATGATGCAAATCATGTTCTTCATGTACAGAACGATAAACAAACAATAATAGAAAATAAATAGAACATATATACGAATTTACGTGGAAAACCCTTTCAAAAAAAAAATAAATAAATCAAGGAGCAACAGAAAATCCACTGTAATCAAGAAAAAACAAGAACGGGGTTATAGAGATCTCTCGCCAAACTTTTCCAATGGCATAAAATTGTATACACCCTAATCATCATGATTTAGGTTATGGTTACATCCCAAAGAGCAAAAATATGAAAATGCCCTCAATAATAACGTCCCAAAAATTCAATTGCATCAAATGAATAATCGGGCTCCACACCTCAACAATCTCCCACTTGGAGACTAATCTAAAATACCCATCATAGTAGACTCCATACAACTCAATCTATCATCTTCAAGCTTGAAGACCAACAGATGTTGAACATAATTTCAGCTTCTCTATAATAACAACCTTTGTCAACATATCTGCCGAGTACTCACTTGTATGAATCTTCTCTATCTTGAACCATCTATCCTCCAAAAGGGACCGTGTGTAATGATATTTTATATCAATGTGTTTGGTTCTTGAATGGAATGCATAATTCTTTACTAGATGTATAGCACTTTGACTGACACTATACAACTCGCAATTTTCTTGCACCTTCTCCAACTCTTTCACTAAGTTCTATAACCAAATCATCTCCTTGCTAGGCATTAATTTTCTATATAGTTTAGAAATCCAAGTAACTATAGCACTGCCCAATGTGAACACATACACGGTGGTGCTCTTTCTATTATCCATATTTCCTGCCATATCAGAATCCACAAAACACTGTTATCTGATTTCTGAACCTCTATAGCTCAAAGCTAACTCCTTCGTACCTTTAAGATATCTCAGTATCCACTTCACTGCTCTCCAGTGTTCCTTCCTTGATTGCTCATGTATTTGCTTACAATTCCCACTACTTGTGCAATGTCTAGTTTTGTGCTAACCATGGCATACATCAAGCTACCAACTGTAAGACGAATATGGAACATTTGCCATTCCATCCTTCTCCTCCTTATTATATGGACAACCACATTTTGAAAGCTTGAAATGAATGACCAAAGGGGTGCTCACTGGCTTAGCTTCATCCATCTTGAATCTCTTCAACACCTTTTCAATGAATTCAACAAGAGATAATTTTAGATTTCATTTTTCTCTATCTTTTTTGATCCGCATTCCAAGGATTTGTTTTGCAGCTTCTAAATCCTTCATTGAGAATCCTTGAGATAAACTCCCCTTCAGATTCTGAATCTCCACCATGCTTGACCTTACAACAAGCATATCATCCATATATAAAGTAGAATTATAGAAGAATCATTAAAAATCTTAATATAGTAGGAGTGATCAATATGGCACCAATCATAACCCTTCTTGGACAAAAAATTATCAAAATTTATGTACCACTATCTTGGGGCCTGTTTTAAACCATATAAGCTCCTCTTGAGCTTACACACCAGGTTTTCCTTTCCAAAGACTTCATAACCTTGTGGCTGATGCATATATATATATATTTACTCATGTAGATCACTAAAAAGAAGTGTTGTTTTCACATATATCTGCTCCAGATGCAAGTCCTCCACAAGCACAATATTCATAACTGATTTGATAATAGACATCTTCACCATTGGAGAAAAATTTCATTAATATCCAACCCTGCCATTTGTTGAAACCCTTTCACAATCAACCTTGCCTTGTGCCATTTTGAACTAGCATGCTCTTCTTTTAACCTGAAAGCCCACTAACACTGTGAAGCTTTCATGCCCTTCGACAACCAAACCAAATTCCATATCTGATTTGATGATAAAGACTCCATCTCATCATCCATGGCTTGTTTCCACTTTTTTTGGGTCTCAACCTGTAGGGCCTCTTCATAGCATTGTGGTTCCCCATTATCTGCCAGTAATAAATAATGCAAAGAGGAAGAATAACGGGATGGGGCTCTACTGAACCTACTTTATTTTCTAACCGAAATAGAAGGAATCTACGGTTCTGGTTGTTGATTTACATCCCTAGGTTTCAACACATCACCACTATTGATCTCTTCTAATTCAACATAATCATGTATATGGGACTTTTCAACCTGATTATTTCAGTTCTTATACAGAACATTCTGATTGAATATCACATCCCTGGTTCTAATCATTTTACTATTTTTATGATCATAAAACTAGTAATTGCTGGATTTATGTGTTGGATCGACCTAGTTGGCCCGAATCGTTTGGGTCAACCCGAGTCCCTACTTAAAGTATGGGATGTCCATACTTGGTTTGAGACCAAGTGTGACTTGGAATCAATCTCCTAATAGGATTAGGAGAGAATCCAAGATAGAGTTGAGTTGAGTCTCCTATTTAGGAGATTCCTCCTCACTCCCAATGCACTCCACATTTTGGTGATTTCCAACCTAAGAGTATTTCTCTTCTTCTCTATGAGATCTGTTCTTGCTACTTAGATTCTCATACAGAGATCTGGTCGCTTGAGTGTGGGAATATTGTATATGGTTCTAGTAATCACATATTTCGACGTGGGATGTTTTCCGGTTCGATAGAGATCTTCCGCTGCAGATCCAAGTTTGGGTGCATCGAGTCCTTCATTGGTATCAGAGTCGCTGCGATTCGTCTTCGTTAGATTGAGGTATGTCGAGAAACCTCATCTAAGAAGCAATCGAGTTGTTGTTTCGTAGAAACAGCATGTACAATGCATGGTTGCATCAACGATAAAGAGATGATCGTTTGTGCAATCATACGTTGAGTTCATCATTGTTTTGAGGTGTTTATTGTGAGTTTTTAACACCAAAACAATGATGGCTCGAAGAGATTAGAGTAGGTTTTTAATCTAATTAATTATCTATTTTTAAAAACTCAGATTTGTCTTCTCGGTCGACTAATAGGTTGTTCGGTCGACCCATCATACCCTTCTCGATCGACTGAACAAACTCCCCAGTTTATCGAGCAGCAATAGGCAATAGCATACAAAGATGCTGTAATTTGCAACCGGAGCGTGTCCGGTCGGTCAAACGACCAGTGGACCCTCCTTGGTCGACTAAACATGAATTTCTGGTTGATCGAAGGTTCCAGAAAATTCAGAGTTAATTTGAAATAAATTATTTTGAATTCTGATTAAATTTGGTCAGCAGGCCCCGTTGGTGGGTGTGTCGGTCTACTGAGGTCGTCGACAAGCCCTGGTTGGTCCACCAACCAAGTTGTTGTCAATGTGTAACTTTTCCAAAAAAAAATGTATTTCCTAATGCTTATCCCATCTCAGGTTCAACCTATTTGCAATGCATGACATCATGCAAACACACCAAACTCATGCATAAAACATCATTGAATCATGATATAAATGTAAGATCACATCCACTCCATGAAACTTACATCTAAACACATATAATCATAAGAACACATATACTTGCATGATCATCACTACCAATCATCAAATATATTTATCAGATCATTATAGAACATGTTCTCATCATCACACATAGATCAAACAACACACCAAGCATGATTGAGAAGGTTTGCATGAAGAGGAAAAAAGGAAAGTGTACTTCTTAGTTTTTTTGAGTTAACACCACTGGTCTTAACTCTTTTTCTTCTTATTTTTCTTCCTAGGGTTTCTGGGAAACCACAAGTATTATCCTTGAGATCTCCATGAATTTTAGCACGTTTTTTATGATTAGAAACAATACTTTTCATTATATATTTATAGGTTTAGTCAATAGGTCTTATTAGGGTTCCCTAGTTAACTAGAAGTTAGTTGTTTTTTTCTCTCTATTATTTCCCACAAATTTCACTTAGTTTTTGGGCTCTTAAATTATTAATTAAATTTTTATTAAGTTCCTTAAATTATCCTATGAGTGACTTGGGCCTTAAGAACCACATTTAAGCCTAATAATAGCCCAATTATCCCTTTAGCCTACTTAAGCCTTCTACACCCAGGTAGACTTTCTAAGTGAATTAACCAATCATATTTAGTTAATTTCTAAATTTAATATCTATTATGAAAATTTTGGTTGAAGATGTTACAATCTCCCCCCTTGAAAGAATTTTGCCATCGAAATTCAGTTAATCTTAACCCTTAAGTTTTAATCAATCAATTCTTCAAATAACATCATAGTTATCACAAGACAACAACACATATTCACATTCATGGCATCCAACACACACAGGTCATAAGAACGTACCTGATGTACCACCAGAAGTACCTGCATCATTGGAAGGAAGTTTATCAACTTTTCCATATGTGAGTAATGGCTGATCTACCTGCTACTGCACTCTCTTAGGACTAGGACAATCTCTCTTGATATGCCCCTCCTCTCCACAGTTATAGCAATGTCAAACCACCTGCCCTTATACTGGAGGTATCAGTTTTACAATTGGGTCTTCTACTTCTTACTAGGGTTTGATTCCTTTTCCTCCTGCCTATAAGATGATGCACTTCTCTTATTCCTATGCTCCCTCTCATGATCGTTCTCCACCTTACGTGCACACTTCAACACTTGTGCATAGGTCCTAAACCCTTGGGGTACCACCTTAAATCTAATAGTAGCCCTTATCCCCTCTTCAAATTTTGATGCCTTATCCTCCTCATCTGCTATGCCAAGGGTTGCAAATGTAGACAAGGTAGCAAACTGAGCCACAATCATAAAACCTTGCTCTAATTTCAAAAACTCAGCAGCATTCTGCATTCTGTAGCTATTAGGGAAGTAGGCATCAAAGCATTTCTTTTTAAACATATCCCAAGTCATCTCACCATCTACAGTCCTCTCTACTATTTTCTACCAATGTCGAGTCTCCCATTCAGCATAAATACTGCAAATCTAACTTTCTGATATGCGGGACAAATCATGGCCATAAAACCTTCTCTATTGCCCTCATCCACTCCTGAGCCTTCATTGGCTTTGTGGTCCCCTCGAATGCAAATAGTGCTAACTTCTTAAACTTCTCCAGCACCCTAGGCTCCACTACGACCTCTTTCCTCTACTCAGTCAGAGCCCGTTGTCTCATCTCCCTCTCCTGCTGAAGAGATGCGGCCATGTCCCCTAGAATTTGATAGACATGAGTGAGTTGTGGTTCCATTCTATTGAAGAATCTCCTCGTCATGCTCCCCCCTCCTCTTGCTATTTAGGAAAGAAAGGAGATGAGACTCGGCCACTCACTCCACTATCTAGAAAACAATCACATAGCAATTAACAAGCATAAGTCAATCCACACAGAACACAACATACATAGTACAATCTCCTCCAGTATCTACCCTAGAGTTTTCCCTAGGACAATGAACCTAGTACTCTGATACCACTATGTCATGCCCCGAATCCCATATCACTAATCAATATGTGTGATGCGTATCCCAAGTTGCAACCTCCTATTGTCATCTTGAGTTTAGGCCAATGGAACAACAACTAAATATGCAATAACACAATAATAATCAAAATAAAACCTTATTATTGTCCAAACCAATGGAAGTCTTTAATATAAAATAATTGAAAATAAAAGAAATTCAGCTTGAGTCCAAGCATCTTCTCGAACTCATGACACCATCATAATAGCCCCAATGCTGCTTTTCTAAAATATTTTGCATAAAATGTGTGAGCTTGCGAGAGCTAGTAAGTACATATCCCTTATGACCGTGCACACAAGACCACCCAAACACACAACAGCAATAGGGCTATCATCTTGAATTAAATCCACATGCATCATAATAATTATACAAACATCATATGATTCAAGAATAATATAGATTACATAAATGAGAGATGTATGAATAATGAATAATGAATATGAATATGATATGTATGCAGTGATGATCCAACCTCAGTCCATGTCAAATCTACTAGGCTTACGGATAACCACCAATAGCCAATCTTTTGATTCCTACTTGATAAGGTAAAGAATCATGCATCTTGCATCCATTTTACAATCGCCAATTGGATAAGACTATCTTCGGCGCTCCATGTGTACTAATGGCACTAAGGACTTTCAATCCACGGGGCTCAATTGCCCAATCTCTTTAGGGACTCAAATCCAAGGATCCAAGATCAAGAATATCTACATATCCTCCATGAACCCACCATGGCTTCTGGTATTAGCTACGCATACACAATGCATGACAATTTTATTATCTCAAGGACATCACCCTATGGCTAAGTCATCTCAAGACCAGTGCCACCATTCTGTGCATGCCTTGTAACCCAATGATGATCTCACACCATTGTCCAAAACAGAGATAAAGATATCTATCTCACAATATAAATCATTTACTTTTATATTCATATAAATCCTTCATGTTAAGCACTAACAAGAGTTAATTAAACAGATCCATACAACCATACCGATCATACACCAGCCATTACAGGCCCTCAAATGAATTAAATAAATAAAACCATAAATTATCTGAAAAACCATTTTGTCTAGTTTTACAAAAACTAGACAAAATTGAGAAAGAATTCCCTTTGCATTGAAGGCCTCTAGCTTTTATAGCCAGTGGCCAAACAGATAATAATAAAATTTTGGAGTTAAAATGAGAAAGAAAATTAAAAAGAAAAAAGAGTTAAATTGAGAATAATAAAAGATCAGGGGTTAATTTTGAAAAAATAAGTTAGAGGTCGCTTTCAAGTTGATTGGTGTTTGTTGCATGCAAGTGTAGCGATATTCTTTACCACACGCACGTATGAGTATCGTGCCACCAAATATTGCTCACGTGGTAAATAATTTATTCAAAATTATCAAAAAGCCCCTTCGACTTCCCCAACTCAGAATTTTGCAAATTTAGTCATATTGAACAGTTTAGCCTGAAAAATCAAATTCGAAGTTGGAATTTATTTTTGAACTCCAGAAATCATCAATTTTCGCCAAAAATAAATTCAGAGGTAAAACAATCATTTTGCCTTGCGATTCGGAACATAATCAATATTATATGTGTTTGAAATTCAATCTAGATTTAAATTTAAGGTGAAAATTTAACTTTGAACAATAAATGAAGGTAAGGCTACAGTTATCAAAACATTGCGAATAATTATTAATCAATAAACCAATTAGTGCTTAACCAGTTGGTGAAGTTTAATCGTAGAAAATCAACAGACTCGGTTCTAATCCCTTAATCAATATTTAATGGCTTGGGTGTACATTAATCTTCTAACAAGGATCCTACCTTTAGATAAATAAATAAATAAATGAAAAGGCAAGACATTAATAAATTCCTAATAAGATTATCTTAACAAATATAATAATAAGATCCATAATATAGACAAAGTTTATATCCATGAATTAATTTTGCTAGTATTATTGTATTCGGAAAAGAAATCCATTTTTTAAATTATTATGGACAAGTTTTATACATTGGGAACCACCCATAGTGTAAAGGATCGTCCGATCCCAATATTCGAGTCGGAATCGATCCTTAGTTGATGCTAAATACACTGAATCGGTTCGATCTCGATATGGATCAGGCGATCCAACTCGGGATCGGCGAGTCGAATTGTATGATCCGTCTCGGATTGGACGAGTTAGGTTTTTAAATATTTTTTAATTGATTTAAGATCGTCCAACTATATTTTATCATCAATCCAATCAATGTTCACGTTTTTTCTTTTTCTTATCAATGAATAGATCTCTTCACTTGTACGACTTAGGTGTTAGGCTGTCAATGAGCCGAGCTAGTTCGGCTCGGTTGAGCCGAGCTTGAGCTCTAAAATTAGGCTCGTGAGCCAAGCTTGAGCCCGAATAAAAGCTCATTATTTTAACAAGCTTGAGCCGAGGTTGGATAGGCTCGGCTCGGTTTTGTTTGTGTGTGATTATACGTTCGTATTCTTATATCTTATATTATGTATTAATATTAAACACACATGTTAACATTATTATATAACATATAAAAACAGTTATCAACTATAATGTCAATACAATTGTATTAATCTAAGCGTTTTTATGACATCGATTTTTTATAAGACGAACTTTTTGTGAGCCGAGCTGGGCAAAGCTTGGCTCGACTCGGAGCCTAAAACCTTTTAACGAGCTTGAACTTTGCTATAGATTTACGAGCCTGAGCTGAGTTGGGCAAAGCTCGGCTCGTTTACAGCCCTACTTAGATGTCTCGTATTTCTCGAAAAAGTGATTCGATTGATGAGATTTGGTATGATACTTTTGAGATCGATGAGATTGATATTCAAATATTTGAAATCGATGAGATTGATATTCAAATATTTATTCTTAGAACGTATTGATTGGACCACATAAGCGGGACCACCACCCGACCGAAACGATATCCGAATCGAAACCGAGTTTAAACAAGATGGAACCACCTTATGTTGTCACCGAATGGGATCTAATAGGGAGGACGTAGCAAATCAAAGTAGGGCTCACATGGCAGCTACCGTACACTAATTCTAGCAGTGGGGGCGTAAGCAAAACACAGAGACTAGCTTATCTCTTTGGAGGCTCTGCCTCTGGTTTTTCTCAAGATCAGATTAGCTGTCAAAGGAGGTTTAAAGAGTGGACCTAAAGCCTTCAACGACCCTAAGAATGGGCTCCCATAATAGTGGAAATTTCTTGGCCTTTGTGCTCATCGCAACTTGGAAGATTTGGATGGAACATTTGTCGGGAGAAACAACGACAACACAATACAACACTCCTCTTTGTGTGAATCTGTAGGAAATTATCAAATAGAACAGTATATATGCAAAATATATATATAATCAAACACCACAAGCACAAGACAAACGATTTTACGTAGAAAACCTTCTCAATGTGAGAAGGAAAAAAACCACGGGTACCCAAATACTTCCACTATCAATAATAATAGAAATACATTAATTTTCTCTACTCACAACTAGAGGCATACAATTCAAAGTTATCTCAAGAAATACAATTTCTTGGCACAAATCAACTTCCACAAGAAGTAAGGAAATATCTCACCTAAAAACAAAGGCTGCTGTCCAGGCTCAGAAAATCAATGCCGAATGCTCAGAATCCAATCTCCACCGTTCAGAATGAAGATTCACGTGTCATGAACATGCCTACCAATTTTCAGCTCAATTGGACCACAAGCGCTCGTTGATCGGAACCGTTCATCACATCTGGACGGAAATTCCAGAAACTGGTTTTTGAAAACCAGTTTTTCTCTCTCTCTCTTTGGACGCTGCTCTCTCTCCCGCTTTTTGCTTTTTCTTTTTTTGATTTTCTCTTGCTTACCTTTTAAGGGTTAGACCAACCCTAAAGGGTTTCCATGTGGGTTTTAAAAGGCCATCCTCCACTTAAGAGGGAAACCCAAGCCCAACAACATTTGTGTGAAAAATCTTAAGTTGAAAACCAAGACCCAAATCAAGGCAAAGATCAGAAGGAACGTTACGCTTAAAGATGGAACTACCAAGAGAAAGAGAGAGTGGTGGTCTACTACTGACTCAATCAATTAACTAAGTTTTAGATCAAATTATCATTTTAAGTAATATCTAATTCTCACACTTAATCTTCATCTAGTGTTAAACACCGACTACTCTAAAAGCTCAAGCTGTTAGAGACAGGCAAAACAATTTATATCAAATGATTCAATATCCTCCTACTCGTGCGGACTTCATACGGGAACAACACATTTGTGGGAAAACACATAGCACCAAGGTAAACACACACCACACACGCACCTGCATGGAAACAAGACATCCACGAAAAAATAAACACAAACCCCTGTGATTTGAAAACTCGACCTCCCGCTCTGATACCATGTTAAATTCAAAACTAGAAATAAAACGAAAACAAAATACCAAAGTTAACGAAGTTCAGCTTAATGTGCTTACGTCCTGAAGAGAAAAATCTACATACAGTTGTGGTTGTGCCCTAGGTCACACGATTCGTATTGGTGGAGTGTCACACCGACGCTCAAAATGTGAATTCGAATTTTGAGTGCAGATGTGATACCAATCCGCGAATTTAAAAAATAAAATACATGGTCTATTGTTTGGAATCCGCAAATCAAGTTTAAAAGGTCAAAACCAGGTATTAAACGTTTCTTTGTAGTAGAACACAGCTGTTATACTTCAATCTCCCTAGAAAATAGTTCTCTCTTCTTCTTTTATAAAGTACAACTACAACTGGTGTATTTTATTTCTCCTAGAAAAGAGAAACTTTTTAATCATACTTTATCTTTCACCTAATAATAGATAATTAATTTCCTAATTTCTCTTTCTTACTCGTTTTTCTCCTAAAAACATAAATGTGAATGAATCCTATGAATCTTTGTTCATAACGGAAAAAATAAAAATTAATCATATGCATATTAATGGCTCTTTCTAACACCAATCTACCTATGCATGTCGCTCTCCCACGTATACACTTCGTCTCTTCGTTGCAACTGCTTGTCTCAATCTCTTATTTTTGTTTGTTTGTTTCTTTGGTAATTACAAATAATCTTTAGTTTTGTTGGTCCGAAAAACCAACTCTAACTTGCTTCCCAATCAATTTGAAAGTTTACTTTTGGTTGTGTAGTCGAAGTGGGTGCGGGAGTGTTAGAACTCTTAAAATTTCACCTGAAAAGCAGGTTATGTAAATTAACTGCGTAAATTGACTTGTCAAAGTAAATCGGTCAATTGTACGACCGATTGTGAATCAGACGATTATGTGGCTTCCAATCTCGAAGGATCAGTGGTCGATCCAGAGAAACTGATTTTACGTGATCAACAACACCTTATATATATATATATATATATATATAGATCAACAAGAACAAGATAACAATCAGCTAAAAGGTAAACCTTCTAAGATGCATGGGAAACAAGAAAAATACAAAAAACTCCATAAGTTCCTTGGGCTCCGGTTGTGGGATGTGACTAACCTACTTCACGGTGCACAATACGGCATGCAAGAGACTATCAAGAGGATCTCCAACGATTCTCTGGGCTCCGGATGTGGGACACGACTAAACTACTTCGCGGGTGCACAACACGACATGCAAGGGACGATCGAGAGGGGTTCTGAAGAAAGCCCGACTGGATTTCTCCATGGCCGATTAGTTCAGACGACAAAGTAAGTGCAGTAGGTTCCTTGCAGAAAGCTAGACTAATGATCACTGGGGATCAGGGATGAAGCTATGTGTAGCTTTGGTTGATTTGCTGTGGAGGCCTTTCCATTTTAGTCGATCTCTTTTTTATAGGCCTTTATTGTAACCGCTCGAGAGTTGGTGATAATGGGGTACCTCAATCTTTCTTCTGCTGACATCTGACCACTCTCTTATTTCATGTTCATAGCACGTCTTGCAACCCTCTTTTGGCAGACTAGGCTTGCTTAACATGCTGAGCTTGTGCGCTATTTTTCTAGGCCAGTATCGCCTTTATTGGGCCGAAGCCCATTTCCTTCTTACCGCCTAATCCACACGGTATCAAACGGTTTATAGGGTCTAATTCTAGCCTAAACATTGCCCCCTTCTCGTCTTTTCAAAAGTACTTTTTGAACTGACAAGAGAAACCCTTAATAAAAACTTTTCTTTGAAAACGGCGATCATCATTGCCGTCTTTTCTCTTCCCTTTCAAATCTGTTCAAATCTTTTGAAGATTCAAAAAATATTCTTCCTCGTCCACTGTTCTCCTTTCTCTTCTCTCGGTTGCTTCGTTCTTGTTCTTCCATTGCGTCTAGTTCTGCTTCAGGTCCTTCCCCTTCTTCACCAATCGATCAACGTATAATCCTTCCTTATGAGGGTTCTTTGGCCGTTGGTCTGTCTTTCCCTGAGATCAGTCATTCTTTAGCTTCTGCTCTACAGCCCATCTTCCCCCGGTACTTTGGTGAAAGCTTCTTTGCTGATGCCCCGTTTCTCGACAGGCATGCATGGATTGCTGGCCGCTCGCTGAGGTCATGGCCGAAGGCCAATGCCGAGTGGGTAGCTTGGATTGACCGTCTCCTGCCGTTTTTTCTGATCACTTGAAATCTGTAGGCATACTCGAGCTTATTCAGTATTCCTGGTACGAACTTTGTATGTCTCACAACATGCTTGCCGATTTTACTTGCTTTTGGTCTCGTTAGACTAACAGTTTTCACCTCCCCTGTGCCCTATTGGGCCAACCATCTTAGATATTTGCATGCTCACCAGTTTGCGCCCTATTGGCGAATCGGTCGATCGCAACCTTCCAGCTTTTAATATTCCCTTTGACAATACCAACGTTGCGTATGGAACTTTCATGAATAGGGAAAAGAAAAAGTCTTCTTCTCCCGATATTCAGGAACATTGTTCCTTTTTGTTAATGTTCCTTTGTCGTACCCTTTATGTGGCTTCCGGTCAAATGACAAAAGAGTATACTCGGTTGCCAGCGCTCTGGCCGATGGCCGGTCGCTCACATTGGCCCCGTTTTATCTTTCCCAGCTTTATTGAGGTTTGTTTAGTCTTACCAGCAAAAATCTTTCGTCTATGTGAGGACCTTTATGCTTCTCCAGTTCTGGGTTTGGGAGTACTACCCTGGGGTTTTTGCCCAACCTGCTATTTCTCCTATGCCAAGTCTTCTTTTTCGTGGCCAGCGTTGGCCGAGTGTCAGTCCTATTTCTCGCTCTTTTGCAGAGTCTCTTCAGTTTTTCTTCAGCCTTCCGTTTGACAAGTCTGATATATTGTTTCTTCCTTTTCCGATTGATTTTGATCATGCCGAATTCCTCAGTATCTCTCTTTTTGAAAGCCCAGATGATCCTTTGGTCGTTACTAAGAGGAATCAGATTTGGGCCTCTTACTTGATTTGCCGGGGATCTACATTTTGGGTCTCTAGAGGAGGGTACCCCTGACCGCAATCAAAAGTGTGGGGTCGAGGTTTATCTCCCTAATTTGTTAGCTCGGCAATTTGGGTTGGCCCAAGTCCTTCGTGCCCCTATTTTTACTTCATTGAATCGACCGTCATATCTCCGTACTGTCATATCTCAATCAGAAGATATCAGCCGTGTTAGCCAATACTTTGATCGCTCAGCCGCAGATTTCTCTATTTCTCATTGTCCGAATCATCCGACCTCTTCTGTTGCTTTCCACATATGGTGGATTGGTTATTTTAGCTTCGCTTTTGCTTCACCTCTACCAATTTACTTGTCTCGAGTGAGTCCCTCTACTGAAATGGCTCTATCAACTCCCATCGATCCACCTCAAACCACTAAAAAGAAGGTTTCAAAGAAAAAAGGGGAAAGCCATTACTTCTGTTTCCTCCGACCAGCCTCCAAAAACCAAGTCAGGTAATTTTTCGACCATGAAATCCATTATCCTTTTTGAGAATTATTTTGGATTTAAACGAAACCCTACTGACTCTCCTGAACTTCTAAAAAGTAAGATGGATCAGGCATTAGCCGAGAAATCAGCTACCCATGATAAAGACTGTTTGGAGGCCTGACTTTAGGCCGGGTACAACTCTTCTGGGGTATTCGAATTAGACATCGTTCAATATTTTCCACCAATCCCTGAGCCTCCTCCAATTCCTGATTCGGCCCTAGGTATGGCCGAACCTCTTTTATCTCTTGACCAACCCACAGAAACAGTCAATTTCAGTGGCATGTTCGACAATCGAGAATTCTTAGCAACTGGCGTGACTTTGGCCTCGCCTTTGACCAATATTTCCATTGGTACTTTTGCAACGTTCACTCTTATTGCTTTGGCCTTTTTGGCCTTTCTAAATGTAAGCTCATGGCTTTAATTGTTCTTGCAGCAAAAGCTCTACCGCTATTGTCCAATGATCCGCCTGTTGGTGTTGCTTCTGTTGAGGACATTGTTGATGACAAGATCTTGGCTACTCCTCGGCCATCTAAAAGGAAACAAACTGTCAAGCCCAAGTTGTGTCCGACCCGGCAATCTGCCCGTCATTTTGAGAGAATTCTTACTACCTTTGATCTTGGAGCGCTCGTTGACCTTTCGGAAGAAGATGCCACTGCCGTTACCTCATTCGAGGAACGGCAACCTAGTACTCCTTTGGTTCCCTCTGTTGCGAAATGTCTCAAACAGTTAGTTGGGAGATCATCTGACTTGGGAAATCTTCCTCAGGGGAGTGAGGTTGACGAGGAAATAGAGGCAATGTTTTCGAGTGAGTCTTCCAGCCATACGCATACAGCAATGGCCAATCCTTATGATATTGTTGGTTCTCCCGACTCTCCCACATCTCTTCCCCAAGAAACTGTTGTCGAATCTCACCCTATGAAAAGTCCCGGCTCTGCTTCGCCTGTACTTCCTGTTGATTTTGATTTTTATCTTGAATCGGTGAACGACCTTATGCGAAACTCTTCTGCTCTGGTCCTTGTCTCTTCATCTTCGGAATTAGCCATGTCTTTTGCCCTAGGGAAGGCTAAGTATAAGCTTCAAAAATTATTTTCTCTAAATCTGACCGAATTTGAAGATGATGGACATCTCTCTGCTTTTCATGAATACTTTGACATTCTTTGGTCGTCTAAGATGACCGATTCTTCTCTTATTTCTTCTCTTGTTGAAGTTCCAGCTTGGGTTGTGGGATTTCGGTCGGCACGTCGTGAAGAAAAAGAAGCAGAATCTTTCTTGTAAGACCATGCGCAAAAACTAAACGAAGTAATCTTGTTGCGGGGATCCTTTGGTGCGAAGGCATCCGAGATGGAAGCTGCCAACCTTTAGTAGAAATAGATGAGAAGCAGAGGAGATTGCAGGAGGAGTAGGAAGGTTTACTAGCAGTTGTGTCTACAAGGGAAGTCACCAAACACAACATTTTGATAGCACAACGGGGGATTGCGGCCGAACTACTCACAAAAATGGAAGCTGCCAAAGCTGTGAAAATCAAGGAGGGTGAATGGGTCAACCGAAAGTAGCGTGTCATCGAGATGGCTGAGGCGTTGTCGGCTAAATTCAACAATCTTAAGAATCTTGCTTTATGAATTTGTTATACATTTTCCAGTTGGCCAGCTGAGCCATCTTGGAATTCGTTTCTTTTTACAGCTGCTATTGCTTTTTTTTTTTTTTGCTGCCTTCCTCCTTTCTGTTTTATTGGTTGCTGATCAATCATCTTTTGCAATGTTCGGCTTTCTCTAGTTGTTTATGTTGACTTTAGGCCGTATCCAGCCATTTTACTCGTTTTCTCTTAATTCCCACATGGTTGGGAAATACGTTTTTTTTTTAAAAACTGACCGTTAATTATTTTTCTTCGGTCGATTCTGTTGCACAAATGGTGTATGCTCCTCCTTTCAGAACCCTATGGATCTTGTATGGTCCTTCCAAGGTGGGCATCCATTTTCCATATGTGTGGTCCTTTCGACCAACTGACAATATTGTTTTCCATACCAAGTCACCTTCAGCGAAGGATTTATTTTTGTCTTTGTTATTATACGATCTGGCCACAATTTTCTTCTATGCTTGCAACTCTTCAAATGCTTTAAGCCTTGATTCATTCAGGTCTTCTAGACCTATCATCATGGCCTCCGTATATTCTTCTAGCGGCATTTGATTCTGCATTATTGTCCTTATCGAGGGAACCGTGATTTCTAAGGGTATGACAACATCATGGCCGAAAGTTAAGGCAAAAGGGGTATTCCCTGTTATTGACTTAAAAGTGGTATGATAGGCCCATAAGGCTTCTGATAATGTTTTGTGCCAAGACCTTGGCCTATCTTCGACCATCTTTCTCAAGATGTTCTTTAACACTTTGTTGGTGGACTCGGCCTGGCTGTTTGCTTAAGCATAATAAGGAGTTGAATTAATAATCTTAATTCCGTACTTATCTACAAACTCAGCTACTTGCCCCCCGGTAAACACCGAACCCTGATCGGCCGTTATTGTTTTCGGAATTCCAAATCGATGGATAATTTGTTCTTGTATAAAGTCAATAATGTTTGACTGTTCGAAATTTTTCATTGGCTTAACTTCTGCCCACTTGGTGAAATAATATGTGGCTACGATGATGAAACCATGCAGTCTCGACGAGAGTGGGCATATTTTACCAATTAAATCCATAGCCCATCCTCTGAACGGCTACGGTTTCAGTATTGCATGTAAATCTACGGTCGGCACTCTATGAATAGGGTCGTGTTTCTGATATGTTTCGCATCCTTTGGCATATTTGATGCAATCTTTCAGTATTTTCGGCCAATAATGGCCATGCCTTCTTATTAGCCACCTCATTTTAATGCCAGCTTGGTGTGCTCCACACATCCTTTCATGCACCTCTGTCATACTTAACCTTGCTTCATGCATGTTTAAACATCTTAATAGCATGCCATCCAGACTCTTTCTATATAACTCCCCAACCTTCACCACGTTTCTGTTCGATGCTATTGTCAACTTCTTATCACTACTCAAATTAGGAGTTGTTAAGTATTCTTAAAATGGGGTTCGCCAGTCGTCAGGTTGTGTGTCGAGATGCATGATGTCTAGTGACTCGAGCCTCCTTTTGATAGACTGCAGGGATCCTTTTTAGACCGAGATGGTTATTTCGGTCATTCCTTCCAGGATCCTTAACCCTGATGCTATCTGAGCCATTTCATTGGCTTCCTCATTTTGTTCCTGTAGACAGTGAGATAATGTCACGTTATCAAACTCTTCCATCAACTGGTAGGCCACTGCATATAATGGCATGAGCTGCCAACTTAGGCATTTATACTTGCCCCTAGTTGATTAATAACCAACTGTCAATCTCCTCTGATGGAAACTTCTTGCGCACCCATGTCCAACAGGATTTCCATTCCTATGATCAGCACTTCGTATTCGGCCTGATTATTTGTGCAAGGGAACTCTAGTTGAAAGGCATATTCGTGCCTCTTTCCTCCTGGTGGTATAATAATTATACTCGCCCCACTCGCTGTCTCAGTCCATGACCCGTCGAATATTAGGGTCCATGGTAATAAACCCACCATGTTTGACTCATATATTATATTTGATTCTATAGTAGGATCACCAGATGGATTATCGGCCAGCAAATCAGCTATCACTTGGCCTTTTATCACTTTTTGAGGGATGTAAATGAAAATGAATTCTAATAATGCCAGAATCCATTTACCAATCCTTCCTCTTAAATACGGCTTCTTAACATGTATTTAATCACATCCGTTGAGGCTATTGCTAATACTGTGGAGGCTATTAGGTAATGCCTCAGTTTGATGGTCGTGTAATACAATGTTAGACACATCCTTTCAATGGCCGTGTATCTTTGTTCGACCGGTAATAAGAATCTACGTAGATAATATATGGCTCGTTCATGCTTTTGATCATTCTCTTGTGCCAACAGGATTCCAATAGATTTCTCGGCCGCTGATATATAAATTTTCAGTGGCCTTCCTTTCTTTGGCGGAATCAACACAGGTGGATTCATCAAGTACTCTTTAATGGCTTCAAACGCTTGTTGATGTTGTTCCTCCCACCTAAATTCTTCTTCTTCCTTTAAACATAATAATAGAGAGAAATATATTAGTTTTCCAGGCGAATTGGAGATGAATCTCCTTAAGAAATTAATTTGGCCAAGGAATCTCTGTAATTCCTTTTTATTACTTGGCTGGTTAGCTTCTGAGATAGCTTTTGCTTTGTTTTTGTCTATCTCAATTCCCCTTTGGTGTACCAAAAATCCTAAGAAATTTTCAGCCGATACCCCAAATGCACATTTTAGAAGGCTCATCTTCAACTTATGTTTTTGCATTCTCTTGAATGAGGCTTTTAAGTGTTCAAGGTGTTCGACTATTTGTGCCGATTTCACAACGATGTCATCTATGTAAACTTCCATATTTTTGCCAATCATGTCATGAAAAATACTGTTCATGGCTCCCTGGTATGTGGCTCAAGCATTTTTCAAATCAAATGGCATTACAACCCAACAATATAGGCCTGTTGCCCCCGGTCCTCGAAATGTGGTCTTTTCCACATCTCCGGCCGCTATATTAATTTGGTTGTAACCTGAGTGACCATCCATGAAGGATAATACTTGGTACCTGGCCACCCCATCCACTAATAAATCGGCCATAGGCATTGGATATTCATCCTTTGGGGCTGTCAAGTTGAGGTTTCTAAAGTCAATACACACCCTGATTTTGCCATTCTTTTTCATTATAGGTACTATGTTTGAAACCCATTCCACATAACGGATTGATCAGATGAAGCCTGCTTTAAGCAGCCTCTCAATTTCTTCTTTTATCTTTTCTGTTACTTCGGTCGTCATCTTTCTAGTCGACTGTTTATGGGGTTTATAGCCGGCTTTCAAAGGTAACCGATGTTCAACCAACTTTCGGTCTAAACCTGGCAATTCATGATTGTTCTAAGCAAAACAATCTTGGAACTCAACAAGTAGTTCTATCAACTCACGTTTATACGGATCTGGAAGTAAACTACTTATATACATTGGCCGATGTTGGTCACACTACCTAACTCTACTTGTGTCAACGAGTCTTGTACTTCAGCTTTTACGTCATCCAATTACCAGGTGTCGCCTCAATATCTTTCATAGTCAATCCTTCTACTGTGTGCATCTTCTTCTGTGATACATTCGATCGAAGCCACCGAAACTTCCTCATCTAACTGTCTTTCGTTCATATGAACTTTCAAACGTAACTTGGTGGCCTTAACTGTGGCCAACCTCTCTTTCTTCCTTTGATCATTCACCATGGTACTTCCTCAATTTTGTAACCCCAACTTGACCGATAGGGAACAATCGATGTTGGTCTAGCTTTCTCTTGGCCTAGCTCATCATTGATCGTTACAGAAATTTCTGTCAGTCGACCATGTCTTCTATCCTCAGTGAACTTTACTGGACCTATCTCTCCTCCGTATAATAATGCCTCGGCTGCATTAGAATCTGCCAGGAAAGGCCGTCCATCGGCTTTGACAATCTCCACCTTGTTTTCATTCCAAAAAACTCAAGAATTGATGAAGGGAGGATGGTATGCACATATTTGAATGAATCCAATCACGTCCTAATAACATGTTGTAACTGGATGACGATTCTACTATGAAGAAAGTGGTCAAACCTTTCTTCCGTCCAATCTCCAATTCTACTGGCAACACTCCCCGAGTGGTTGAAGTTCCTCTTACAAAATTTGTGACTGTTATTTCGGTCAGAATTAAGTCAGTTAAAGCTTTTCCTACCTTTTTCATTACCCTATTAGGCAATATATTCACCGCTGCCCCATTGTCAACCAGCACTCTGGTGACAGGAACCCTGTCCATTTGTACATTAATGTACAATGGCCGTAACTGCTGAGCCATCTTCCAAGATGGCTTTTTAAAAATTACCTTGTTAGTCTTGCAGTCAAAATTAATTATGGGCTGGGAACTCTCACATTTCAGGCTTGGCGAGTTTTGTTCCTGGTAAATGCTAGCCAGCGTAGCCACCGTGGCCTCTTGGCCTACTTATTCTTCACTGTCTAGCTCGACATATTCTTCCCTTGCTTGAAAAGATGTTGGCAGCATAAAGACCATATTGCAAGCCATGGTCATTGGAAGAAGCGACCCAAATTGAATGGTTCAGGCTTCTTCTTTGCTGGCCTTCTCTTCTGGGGAAGTATCACCCGTCAATGACGATCGTTCTGGAGTATCGATGCCTTGGAACTAGGCCAGGAGTTGGTCTAACAACAAACTGTCATCTTCTTCCAGGAATTTAAGCTATGGAGACATTTCTTTCTTGTGTTGGGCTTATGATATTTGCCCTTTCTTTGGTGCTACGGTTTGGGCCGCACCTATAAAGTTTCTGGCAACTACCATTCCCGTATCCCCTCTTTGCTGGATTGAGATGGCTCTGTTGGCTGCATGTTCCCTTTGCCAACGTCTTTTTTGGGTTCGAGTCATCTCATATCTGAATTGGTCGAATTTGGCATGGACTACTCTAGTCCACCTGTTATTTCCGCCTCCTAGGGGCTTAACCATCCTTGGATGAGGATTATAAAATCGGTCACCTTTATTTGGGTACTATTTTTTGGGTGGCCCTAGATAATAATCCGACCTGTATTGTCGAAGTTGAGGTTGCCATGGTTGGCGGTAATCTCTCCCTACTTGCCTGACTTGTTCTTTCGTCTCTTCATGACATCTGTCACAAATGTTATGCCCCTAGTGGAACCTGTCCTGACCATTCAAATGATTGGGAGGAAACTCTAATCGGTCGTGGATACTACGACCATGACTTCCCAACGGTCTGTACTTGTCGATCTCATTTGTTCCAACGGATGAGTTTCCCCTAGCCTCAGGTCAACCTTCACATGAGGGTTTTTGAGTCTAGACCCAATCATGTTGACCGGGAAAGTAGTGGGAAATGGATCAATATCAATTCCCATAATCTCCTTCCCTTTTTTAGGGAACTGAAGTAGTCCTTGATCAATGTTGTCTTATACCATAAATCGAAAAACAGAACGGTCAGCAATAGAATGAGTCCGAGACCCATGCCATTTACCATATTCACCTTTTTTGAGCTCATCGGCTGAAGGGGCTTTATGCCCCTCAGGTAGCCTCATGAACTTTCCTTTTAGGAGGTGATCAAAGATCTCGCTAGCTTTTGAAACATCAAAGGAAAACTTCCTTCCTTTGTCTGGGAAATTTCTTTTTCCTTCCATTTGTGTACTGGCCATTTTTTCTTCACAGCCATACAAGTGAAAGGTTTATTTGATATTACTTCGGCCACATCTAACTTATAATTGGGATCTTGAAAATAGGTCCCAAAGGTAGCAGTTTTTCTCTGATTCTCCTCCTGGAGAATTCACTCGTATTTGGCCACCCGGGTTGACAATTCAAATAAGTCCTCAAATTCCATTCCATCGAACTTCTTCCAAAGTTTAATGTCGAGGCCATTTTGGGCCAATTTCACAAACTCTGTTTCCGGTAGAACAATCCTACATCTATTTCTAACATTCTTAAAACGTCCTATGTATTTATCCGCCGTTTCATTTGGCAGTTGTCTCAACCGAGCCAGATCGGCCATGGATACTTCTGGTTCAATCCGGTAAAATTGAGAGTGAAATTTTTCTTCCATCTCAGCCCAATGTTGGACCGAATTATGTAATAAAGTTATGTACCATGTGAAAGCTTGGTCTGTTAGGGAGTTCCCAAATAGTCTTAACTTATGGTATTCTTTCGGTGATAATTCTCCACACTGTACCGTAAATCGGCCCACATGCTCAATGGTCGATTGACCATCCTCTCCCGAGAACAATGAGAAGTCGGGGATCTTATATCCCTTAGGGAATTCATATTTAAGATCCACCCAATCAGGATATGGTTTACGGTATGATGGTCTAGACAAACGTCGGGTTGGCATATTGGCTACTACCTCTTGGACCCAGTTATATACTTGGCCTCTTTCCATTTCTCTGACCAGTATGGGTGCCTGAATATCTACATTCGGCAGTACGTGTTCGGTTCTTGCCTGACCGTTATGGCCAAGGGGCTCATTTCAGTCATTTATCGGCCTAGCCAACCTTGGAGGAATAGGCCTGGCTGGTGGTAATTCAACAGGGTTAAACACCTCGTTCCCATTAATATTCCTTCTGGCCGAGCTTTTGCCTTCTCCGGCCGAACTATGTTCACACCTGATCAAGGACTCCATTTCAAAAGAAATTCTAGTGAATCCTTCTGCAATGGCTGCATAAGTGCGTCCTTGATTGGTGCCTATCCTCTTTAAAGTACGATTTATATTATGTAACATCATTATGACACTATTATTAAACGGAGCGGATGTCGATTCTACCTCTGTCGTTGGATTAACCTGGCCAAGTGTTTCGGTCGGTGCCGCAATGCTTTCCAGTATCTCTTCTTGGATGATGTCCATTCCTCCGCGGTCATCCTCTCCTGACCGTCCACTAGCTCTAGTGTTTGGCGCCATTTAGCTTTATCAGATGCGTCCCACTAGGCGTGCCAAAATATGTTAGACCAAAAAACCAACTCCGACTCGCTTTCCGGTTGGTTTGTAGGTTCACTCTCGGTCGTGTGGCCGAAGTGGGTGTGGGGTGGTAGAACTCTTAAAAGTTCACCTAAAAGACAGGTTATGTAAGTTAACTGCGTAAATTGACTTGTCAAAGTAAATCGGTCGTACAATCGACCGATTGTGAATCAGACGATTATGTGGCTTCCAATCTCGAAGCATCAGTGCCAATCCAGAGAAACTGATTTTACGCGATCAACAACACTTTATATATATATAAACCAGAACAAGATAACATGTAGCTAAAAGGTAAACCTTCTAAGATGCAAGGAAAACGAGAAAAATACAAAAAACTCCTGAAGTTCCTTGGGCTCCGATTGTGGGACGTGACTAACCTACTTAACGGGTGCACAATACGGCATGCAAGAGACTATCAAGAGGACCTCCAACGATTCCTTGGGCTCCGGCTGTGGGACACGACTAAACTACTTGGCGGGTGCACAACACGGCATGCAAGGGACGATCGAGAGCGGTTCTGAAGAAAGCCCAACTGGATTTCTCCGTGGCTGATTAGTTCGGACGACGAAGTAGGTGCAGTAAGTTCCTTGCAGAAAGCTAGACTAATGATCACTGGGGATCAGGGATGAAGCTATGTGTATCTTTGGTTGATTTGCTGTGGAGGCCTTTCCATTTTAGTTGATCTCTTTTTTATAGGCCTTTACTGTAACCGCTCGGCAGTTGGGTCATAATGGGGTACCTCAATCTTTCTTCTGTGGACATCTGGCCCACTCTCTTATTTCATGTTCATAGCACATCTTGCAACCCTCTTTTGGCAAACTGGGCTTGCTTAACATGCTGAGCCTTTGTGCTATTTTTCTAGGCCTGTATCGCCTTTATTGGGCCGAAGCCCATTTCCTTCTTACCGCCTGGCCCACGCGGTCTCAAACGGTTTATGGGGTTTAGCCGATTTTAGGCGGTCTAATTCCGGCCTAAGCAAGTAGCTTCTGAAGGCGAAACATGTATTTAAAGATATGGTCGTTTGCTTTGAAAAAGAAGTACGTAGAGTTCTTTCTCTTCTCCTTCTTGCTTAAATCTTTATAGTAGTAAACTTAAAACAGATTATTTTACTTTCTCTTTTCCCTCTCTCTCTAGAATTTGAACCACTTGTTGAGGTCAAGTGAAGTTGGTTTTTGTGTTTTGGTTATATTGGTGATCAGGCGGTCTAATTAAACCCCACTTTACACGTGGCGCTTTCTTAAAAGCACGTGTATACGTTTTGGGCATAGCCGCATACACTAACTCATTCATTAAAGCTGTAACGGTTGTACAACCGTCTCATTCACGTGCCAGCTATTAGCAGCTGCGTATGATTGATTGGACCGTTTGGTGGAAATGCGATATTTGAAATGGCTCAGAGATATCTGACCGTTCTTATCACCAAAAGGCAATAAGTTCTTGGAGAAACAACCTTTGTGAATTCCATATTGTGGGAGGACACCACGTATCCCAAACCCAACAAACACGTTCTTTTTTCCCTTTTGAGGTATTCAAAAGACTAAGGACTTATGTTCCCACGACATACTGCCTTCTCGGCAGTTGAGGGAATGAGAATCTTACTCTTCTCTCGATGGAACTTATTTTTCTCGAAGGACGTATTTAGGGGCATGCTGCCCCTAATAGACCCCCCAAACAGTTGAGATTTCAATAGTTCCTCGAAGTCACATCTATTTACTATCTAGAACAGGCTTCGAGTGATTTTATTACCTACCTTTACATTTTAAAGGTATTTGTACTCAAAGAAAGATCCTCGAGGGAATTTTCTATACCTTCTAACTTAGGAATTGTTCTTGGATCATATCTGTAACGACCCACCCCACCCGACACAATATTGTTCGCTTTTGGCTCACCCGAATCAGACTTCCCAGGGGGTCACCCATCCTGGTACTACTCCCGC
>JAUPMG010000019.1:9916232-9927913 GCA_031762675.1 Pachysandra terminalis
AACCAGATAAGCCCAAACCAAAAGACATCCAAACCTTCACTTAGTCCACACTAGGTATTCTGTCTCTGTGCATTTGCACTCGATCACAATGCGCTGAGCTCGATCGCACTTGTGATCGATCGCACTTACGATCGATCGCACTTACGATCGATCGCACATCTGGTGCGCTCCATCAATTGTTATGCAGACAGTGACCGAAGTCACTGATGCTGCTCTGTTTTACAGGTTTTTCATAGCCAGGGTTCTAACAGATTCTCAAACTGGATTTCTGGGTAAATCCCTATCTAAACCACACACAATAATTCATATGAAATTATCTTAAATGAAATTCATAAATTCGATACGAATATCAAACAAATTCAGCAATTTCATTAATAGAACATAAAACTGTGATGCAGATTTGTAATCCATGCGATTCAACCAAATCAAGTTGAACATACATATGGCAATGGCTAAATCATAATCATCATAACACATCTAGAATAATCCTCAAATATTCAAATCACAAATCCATGCCAAAAACCAGAAATATGCTAAATCTTGAAATGCGAATACGATTCATCATATATCATCATATGAAATGTAACCGGATAATCTACTTATTGGTGGGATTCGTATGAGGCTAAGAAAATGGGAAAGCTCCGAACAGGTACTTCTCTTCTTCTTCTTCTTCTTCTTCTCTTTTAAAACCAGAAATCAAATTCTTCCATCCCTCTCTCACGTTTTGGGTTCTCTCTCAAATTGTTCTCTAAGTTTTCATCCCAAATAGTTCAAAGGATCAACAACAAATGGGTTAGAGGAATAGGGAGCTTGCTCCCCACTTCTCTCTCCATCTCTCCTCCACGGCAACCACGATCATGGTCGTTCCCCAAGACCTGTTCCACGCACGAGGCTATGCGTTAAAATCTTTTGGGGAATAGTCTTTTACAGGACTGCCCCAAAGAGAAAACCTATTCTCACTAAGGCCACTAAGGGTTTTAATTACGAAAACACCTACATTTAATAAACACAAAATCATATGCATAATTAAATAAATAGGATAGCCAATTAAACAAAGCAATTAGGGAAATTTTTTCTTAAGGGTTTTGGGTCATTACAACAAGAAATCTTCATTGTCCTTAGAGAGGTCCATGGAAGTACATTTGGACCACTACTGGCCTACCATGGAAGCAGATGCAACAAACTTTATGAAGAAATGCGTGAAGTGTCAGATTCAAGATGGCATCCCCCGTAAACCTTCTTAGGAAATGCAGTCCATCATTACTCCATGGCCATTCCACACTTGGGGCCTGGATTTGATTGGACCCATTAATCCTAGGAGTCGACATGGGCATTCTTGGATCTTGGTGGCCACGGAGTACTTCACAAAATGGGTTGAAACCGTCTCTCTGAGAAGAGCCTATGGAGCTTCTGTAGCTCAGTTCATCAGGGATAATATTGCCCTCCGTTTTGGTCCCCCTAGAAGGATCATCACAAACAATGAAACTTCCTTCCTCAACAAGCCAGTCAGAGAGATAGTTGTACACTACCGGATTTTGCACAACAAAGCTACTCCTTACTACCCTCAAGGGAATGGTCAATCTGAAGCCACCAACAAAACATTGATTAAGATTCTGAGCAAGATAGTGTATGACCAACCACAAGATGGAATGAGTCTCTACCTCAAGCCTTACGGGCATATAGGGTGAGTAAGCACAGGGCTACGAATGCAACTCCATTCTCTCTGGTGTTTAGAGCAAAAGCTCTCCTTCCAGTAGAGCTGCAAGTTGCCTTTGCGAGGATCCAACATGCTAGTGGGATAGATTGGGACTTCAGAGATTTTGCCCTCCTACGCGCTCAAGAGTTAGATAATCTGGATGAGAGGAGGCAAAAAGCTTTGGAAAGCAATCTGCACTACCATTAGGTCATTTCTTAAGCCTACAACAGGCTGGATAGACCAAGAAGCTTCCAGGTTGGTGAACTAGTCCTACGAGCAACTTGGTATGCAAGGAGTACTGCTGTAAAGCCTAAGTTTTCTCCTAAGTGGGAAAGTCCTTTTGAGGTCATTTCAACTTAAGCCTTGGGATATTATAAGATTAGTCCATTGGAAGAAGATGCAACTCAAGAAGTCGTAAATGGAAAATGGCTAAGGAAGTATTTTTATTGATGAAAATTTTGTCTCTATACAAAAGAATCTTTTCATTACAAAGAATACATTTGAGTACAAAAAAAAAAATTACAAGAGAGAAGGAAAGTCGAGGAGCCCCAGTCAATTGGGATTCGGTTACTCCTTCGAAGGCCCCTTCGAGAAGTCCAAGTCTGGAAACGCCAGGAATAGGAAGAGAGACTCTCATAAGAACACTCTGTACCTCAATGAGTTTGGCCTGCTCTTCAACTACCACTCGCGCTGCTTCTTCAGTATCCGTCAGGATTTGCAGTCGCTCTTCAACAGCTTTTGTCATCAGCGAGTCTAGCGCTCTAACATTCTCTTCCACTTGTCTCAAATCAGCTTTACACTTCTCGAAGGTGCCTTGACACTTCTCCATCTCCTCTGACTAGGCTGCAGCAAGATCCTCCAGTGCTCTGACCTTGCTACACTTCTACACCTTGACCCTCAGCTGCTCCAGCCTGTTAACCAGTCATTCTAGCTCGAACCACATATCCCTCAGGCTGTTCGTTGTTCTTCCCCAGACAGCCAGATCCTCTTCAGTGATACTTTGCAGGGTCCTTCGACTCATGATCTTCAAAAGCCTGCATAGTTCTTTATTCAAATAGCTTGAACCTAGGATCTAGCTATGCTGTCTCAAGCATGATCTCCCCATATGTCTCCCTGATCATGTCCATCCAATATTTTCTCTCAACATCTTCTGGAACTTCCACCCGATCAGGGGACAGCTCTCTCCTCTTCTGAATCGCGGGGATGGCAAAACCTCCCCTCTTGCACTTTAGTCCAATAATCGGAGTTAGAGCCGGGGTACCTGAGATCCCTATAGCTACTTGGGAAGGCATTGTAGGGAGGGAAGGCTCTACTGCGATATCGAGTTCCCTCAGAGAATGGCTTCAGATATCTCTTCTACTATCGTCTTCGCCGGATCAACAACAGGCACAACAGGTTCTTGGGTTGGTACAACTGTATGAGCAGCAGCTTCAGTAGGAGGAGCCATTTCTATATATACACTTATGGTCTCCACTGGAATGAATGGCCGCCTGGAGGAGACTTCTTCTTCCTCGCCAGTAGCAGCAGCAGCATCCTCAACTCTTTGCTGTATAGAAGGAGTTGCTGGCTCGCCAATGCTCCCCGCTCCTTCTCTAATATTCGAAGGAACGAGGGAGACTGTCTCTTCATCATCCTACAAAAAACAAGTGTTAGTCGACCCAAGTGTTGCAGCAAAGACAATTGAAGAAAAATTTAAAAGGGAAAACTACTTACTGAGACTGTGTATACCACAGTCAGGGGGTCCACAACAAAAGCTGCCTGCTCCGCAGCTTCACCCTGATCCTCCCTTCTGGTGGAAGCACTGCCAGAAGTCATAGACGGGGGAGCAAGAGGGCTCCTGCTCGCCCCGGGGATTTCCCTCTCTTGCTCCACTCCCAAGGGAGCCTTGCCAAGATATCTCTGCCGAAGGGATCCTGAGAGGTACTCTACCACCAACTCTTCCCCATTTTGTCGTAGCTGCAATAACAAATGCACAAGTCAGTTAGGGAAATTCTTCAACAGTTGAAGTATATACGGGGAAAAGAAGAAACTTACCAGATGAGGAGCCCTCGAAGAGCGCGGGGGAGGGGGGGAGTTTGGAGCTTCCAACTCCAGCAACCCCCTGATAGGGTTGAGGTACCCTACACGTGGGAGTTCTAGGTGCAGCTCCCCCTTGCGAGATCACAGCTGACACCTGTGAGCTTTGCCCATCTGGCCCTTTTTTAGGGGAAGGGATGGAAGAATCACTGACTTCCAGTCTCTCTTCAGCGGTCATCTATTACAACACAAGAAAAACAAATCAGAAAAAGTCACAAAAGGAGTCGAGGAAGAGGAAAAACAGTTTGCAAATTTACCTTCAAGGTCCGGGCAGCAGTGATTTTCACCCTGGTCCTCGGCCCCTGAGGTGGTTGCTGCTCTACTGCTGGGATTGGAGCTACAGTATTGGCTCCCAGGACACCAGTGGGAAGCCTCTCAAAGACGATGGGCCCAGGAGGAACGGCTACCCCTGGCCTAGGTGGGAGTCTGGGCACTTTCGCACTCCTGTTCCTCCTGGGAAGGAGGCTCCCTATAGGGATGTGGTCTTCGTCCACCTCAGCCTCCTCCGCCTCTTCCTCTGCGGACACTTCTTCAGGCTAGACTACTGGCGCCTTCTCAGAAGCTACATTGTCTGGGATGTCATCACCACCTTGCCTCCAGTAATAGATGTCCTGAATCACAATGTGACCAGGATTCTCGTGAATCATGTGGTGGCCATCCCCAGTTTGGAAGTTGTGATTCTTCTCATTCCTCATCAGCCTCTGCTTCTTGGGCCTTCCCAGATCAAGGTTTGATGGAACTACCTCGCCTCTGCAAAAGTCATCTAAGTCGACAAGGGACTTGTACCAGTAATCCTTCCACCAAGAGGATACCTTACCATACCTCTCTGGCGAAGTAGGAGTGGCCTTGAAGTCCTTATCCATCTCGAGGTAGCCACTCCCTCGAAGGAACCTCACCCCAACAAACTCTGCAACTTTCGACGAGGCCGGTGTGAACTCCACATCGCGAGGAGGGGCTATCTACTCGAACCCGAACTGTCGGAGGAGGCGTTGTGGGTTGTAGACGGGGAAGCTGCTCCCGTATTCCTTGACCAAGCTGATCAGGTAACCCGCGTGTAGGATCACCAGGAATGCCCTATCCTCTAGTGATAGTTGGAGCCAGGTGGTGGTATTCTTCTTTGTGTCCATCGCCACCATGACCCTGAAGGGCTGCAGCAGTTGAAACCCTCCGTTGCGGTACAGTCGGTACTTTAACTTTTCCTCCACATCCATCACTTTGCGCAACCGGATATTGCACTTTGGGCAGAATCCTGACCACATCAGCGCCCTTGGAGCAGAATCCAAACCCATGGTGAGGAGTTGTTCCTCCACTGCCGAGAAGTCCTGGGGAGCATATTTGGGGTACCTCTCCCACAAGAAATGTTGGATGAAGTTAGTATCTAGCAGGGTTTCCACCACCTTTTTCTCCTCTGCTCCTCGCCATGTCCTCACATAGCAAGACCAAGTAATCGTACTGTGATTCTAGGAATAGTGGAGCCAATGGAACCCAAACTCCCCGTGCGATCTCACTGCCAAAGGGAAGATCCTCTCATGAACTTTGTCCACGGGGTAGCCCTCGAAGACAAAGCGGGTGAGCCAGAAGGCGATGAATCCAACCAGATGGACAGAGATGTCCAAGCCTTCCCCTTATAGGCGCTTGATGAAAAGGCTGGTGGCTTTGGGATTTTCCTCTTCATTCCAAAAGTACCTACTCCACCCCCTGAAGGAGTACTTGGTACTCATACCAAGATCCCTCCCCTTCAGCTGGCTCTTCCTCAGCGTCTGTTTAGAGCAGACCTTCAACAGCTCCAAATCAACCTCTTCCGCAGCAGACAGGCTGATCGCTCTGGGGTTCTCATTTCCCAAAATAGGAAGGTAGCGCAAGACAACTACATCTTCTAGTGTGATGTCTATCTCTCCAAAGGCAGTCACGAATACATAATCTTCAGGGTCCCAAGGACCACAAACTCTTTCAGGGCTTCGTAGTCCCTGTGGTAGTCATCCATATACATCGGATGGCTTCCAACACATCGACATCGTCCAACAGCTTCCGGTGCTCGGCGTTCTCCATTATATGTGCCTGCCACCCTTGAGGAAGGTTAAAATGTGACTGGAACCCTATCTCAGACATGTTGATAGTCACCCCTCTCAGCCTTGAAAGCTAGTGCCTGGCTCAGGCGAGGCAAGCCTGTGTTCAGCTATGTCGTCTCTTGAAAGAGGCACAGCAACTCCTCTCCACTCTGCACCGCCTCTGGCACTGCCGGATCTCGAACCACATTCCAAAATGGAGTGGTGGAAATCTCCAGCTTGGTATCGAATTTCTTTGCAGCACCCTTCTTGGCTATTGTCACAGTAAGAAAAGAAGAAGAAATCAAAGGAAACGAGAACGAGAGTTTGAAGATTCTGAAGGCAAGAATGGAAGGAAACTTCAAAATCTCAGATTGCAGGAAACTTTCTTCCTTAACGAGCTTCCAATTTATAGAAGAATGGCGGTTTTCACTGCAAAAGATGTAAAGCCTCCTTTTGGCGATTTCGCTTAATCCCAAGGAGGAAATCATTTCAATCACAGCGCATGATCTACGCATTTAAAACGCATTCCCTCGAGAAACACGCTTCTAACACCCGCCACTTCAGGTACGATCTTATGTTTTCTTCTCTAGCGTAAGAAACCTGAGACCGGGGGGCTATTGGTGATCAGGTGGTTAATTAAACCCCACTTTACACGTGGCGCTTTCTTAAAAGCTTGCTTACACGTTTGGGTATAGCCGTATACACTGAATCATTCATTAAAGCTGTAACGGCTGTACAACCGTCTCTTTCACGTGCCAGCTATCAGCAGCTGTGTACGATTGATTGGACCGTTTCATGGAAAAAGGCGATATTTGAAACGGCTCAGATATATCTGACCGTTCTTATCACCAAAAGGCAATAATTTCTTGGAGAAGCAACCTTTTTGAATTCCATCTTGTGGGGGGACGCCATGTATCACAAACCCAACAAACACGTTCTTTCTTCCCTTTTGAGGTATTCAAAAGACTAAGGACTTATGTTCCCACAACATACTGCCTTCTCGGCACCCGAGGGAATGAGAATCTTACTCTTCTCTCGATGGACTTTATTTTTCTCGAAGGACGTATTTAGGGGCATGCTGCCTCTAATAGACCCCCCCCCCCCAAACAGTTAAGGTTTTAATAGATCCTCAAAGTCACATCTATTTACTATCTAGAATAGACTTCGAGTGATTTTATTACGTACCTTTCCATTTTAAAGGTATTTGTACTCAAAGAAAGATCCTCGAGGGAATTTTCTGTACCTTCTAACTTATGAGTCGTTCTTGGATCACATCCATAGACTTCGAAGGACCATTTATTATGCTGTCTTAAAAGATCATAAGGCAGGTATAGTCCTTCTCATTGAGGAAACTTCGACGGACAAATCCAAGGGACAATCTCGACAGACAAATCCGAGGGACAACCTCGACGGAAGAATCCAAGGAACAACTTCGACAGACAACATCGAAGGAAGTCTTTCTATGCTAACTACCTCTAGACGTGAATTCGAAGGAGGTATGTTCCCTCCTACCAAAAACAAATTTGAAGGAGGAATGTTCCTTCCTCCTAAGGCGAATTCGAGGCTAATCACCTTAAGATGGTCAATTCAACAAAGGGCTTGTCACCCCCCAAAAGACTAAGGATTTTGTCCTCGAAGGACACAGACTTGGGTTTATCCCCCAAATGCTATCTTTTATGCATCCGAATTACAAACCTAGGAAGCAAAAGTCACTTTTTATCCATAACATAAAATAAATGTCTAATACAAATGGACATTTAAAAATTAAAAACTTGTAGATTTATTTTCGTTTAGTTTTGATTAAATTAATTAATTAATATTAAAATTTATTATCAAAAATTTAATTCATGAATTATTTAAATAGAAATTATTTTTTTATAAAATAGGTTCGCACGATCCTATCGGGTACCCGTCGGGTGTACCCAGATAGACCTGATTCTTAATGAGTCCCTCTTCTATAGAACCAGAACTGGACCCGATTATGATTCAGGTCTATAATCCCGGAACGAAATCCTTCTAAACGGATTCGATTCTATCGAGTTTGTCAGGCATCGGGTATCCACATTGACACACCTACTTAACAGTAACTATCTCATATGATCTTAAATTATGCAGGTTTTGAATATGATGGCTTGTTGGGCAGAAGATCCAAATTCAGATGCTTTCAAGTTTCATCTTGCTAGAATCCCTGACTACTTATGGCTTGCAGAGGATGGCATGAAAATGCAGGTTTAATTAGAGATGATTGGCTATTTCAGTTCCATTAATTATTAAAAAAAGCATGTTGAAAACCAAAATGGACCGATGGTTTGAACTGGTTCAACCTAAATTTTCTGAGAAAATTGTCTCAAGTCTGATGAACCGTCATTTTTCCAAGAGCCGGCAGTGTTTTCAAAATAGTGGTTAAACCATTAGACCAATCTTTGGCTTATACATCCTTACCACTAAAATAATGCAAAATACTCAGATAAAAATGTACTAGCATCCAACACTTTTATTAGGTTTATCTCCTAATCCAACCAAATTGAATCATGTCCAAACAAATTGATCAAAATTTGGCTTGATCATTGGTTCAATATTTTTTTTGTAACATTGCATCTAGGCCTAATTAATAGATGGTTGTTATTCTTGAGACTTAGAATAAAGGACTGTTTGGATGGTCTAAACAATTTAAACCTGTTAGATGAAATTCTATACTTGCAGCTGTAATTTTAATTGCAGAAAAGGAAGTCAAATGTGGGATACTTCTTTTGCCATTCAGGCAATTCTTGCTAGTAACCTTTTTGATGACTATGGGGATACTCTTAAGAAGGGTCATTACTACATAAAGCAATCACATGTTCCAAAACAAATTCTAAACAGATTCCCTCAAAGAAACCCTACTGATCTCTTTTTCCTTTGACTAATATTTTTTTTTGGGCCATTGTAACATGACGATAAGAGAAAATCCACCCGGTTACTTCCGAAGTATGTATCGTCACATATCGAAAGGAGCATGGACTTTCTCTGATCAGGACCATGGTTGGCAAGTCTCCGACTGCACCGCAGAGAAACTACAGGTAAAATTTAATTCATTAAGCTTATCACAAATATCTTCATTAATTTCTTCTACAGGCCTCGCTCTTGCTATCGCAAATTTCACCAGAAATCGTTGGAGAAGCAATGGAACCCGAGAGGCTTTTTGATGCTGTGGATGTCATTCTTTCTTTTCAAGTATGGATCAGCTTATGTAAATTCCAGTTATTTAATTTCAAAGTAAATTGTAAGTAGCTATACTTAAGCAGCACTTGGATAGTAAATTATGAATTACTTTCAATATTATCTCTCATTTTATGTGTTACAGAGTAGATCAAATGGAGGTTTTACAACCTGGGAGCCAGCAGGAGCACAGTCATGGTTGGAGGTAACTTAATTATTTCAGATATTCTTTAGCTCTAGTAATTTTACAGTAGTTTTATTTTGTATAATATAGCTATGGAGCATAAAATTAATTACTAACATTTAGTAACTTGTATTCAAATCATCTCATAAAACAAAGAACAAAGAAACTAAAACCAAGTACAAAAACATATGACATTGGATGGGTTCAGACTTCGATCAAGCCCATTAGGATATGGTGAGCTCAAAATTTAGCTTAGGCCCATTAGAACTTAGAGGGCTCAGAATTGAATGGTTAAAATTCTAAAAAAAAAAATGAAAATTGATTTGCTAGGCTTGGCTTGGCTCAATTATGTAACTAGGCCACACAAGCCTAAATCCTCCAAGTTGAAAATCTCTCTAAAGCCCAACCAACAATTCAATATCTATTGTGTGAAAGAGACAAGTAGGTTAAGTTTCCTTTGGTAAGTCTTTCTTCCATAGGGATTAGGGAGGAATGGCATGGCCAATCCAAACCTCCAAAGGACCCACTTCATAGGCTAGACGATCCATTTAAGTCTTAATTATTGTAATATTACTCTTCATTTTTCATTTTTTTTTTCTCTGCAAGAAAGACAGAAGAATTTTATCTGTCATGTGAAAAATTGTGTTTAACATAGCTTTTAATACTGTATTTTCAGTTACTTAATCCGTCAGAAGTGTTTTCTGACATCGTCATTGAGCATGAGTACGATTTTTTTTCCAATTTATCACTCTCTTAATATATCTTTAGTATGTTAGTGTAAACACTTTTTAACATTACTAAGCTTGGTGTTGCAGGCATGTTGAATGCACAGGATCAACAATCAAGGCTCTTGTGTTGTTTAAGAAATTATTTCCTGGATTTAGAAAGAAAGAAATAGAAAAGTGCATTGCTAAAGCAATAGAATTCCTTGAACAGACACAGATGCCTGATGTCTCATGGTATGTTTCTTTAATGGAGGCATTCCAGAATGATTAACAAAATCATATTAAATTATTTTTTATGACACTTAAGAAAATGTTAATTAATTAACTTAATCTTGGTTTGGCCCACCATGGGCCAAAATTTGTATATACCAAGCACACCCCAGTACTAACTATCTGGGGCCGGGTCATTGGCCACCAAGCGGCAATGTCTAATATCATATTGTTAAAAGTACAAAGAGAACTGGATTTACATGAAATTAATGATCTTCACAGGTATAGAAGTTGGGGAATTTGCTTCACCTATGCCACATTCTTTGCAATAAGAGGGTTAACAGCAGCTGCGATGACCTACAACAATTGCCTGGTCATCCAAAAGGCTTGTGACTTTTTGCTATCTACACAAGCTAACTCTGCAGGATGGGGAGAGAGTTATCTTCATGTCCAAACAAGGTAACATCCCAAAATCAGATCTACACAAAGTAAATAAAACCCAATAGTTTAAACAGTAGTAGATATTCCACAAAGATGCATGAAGCAACTTAAATTTTTTTTTTTTTTTTTTATTGTTGCTCTTTGATGTTTGGTGAAACAGGAATTTACACCTCTAGAGGGTAATCAATCTCATGTAGTCCATACTTCATGGGCTATGTTGGCTCTTATCTATGCTAATCAGGTCAGTTAAGTTTTGAACATCAAGTACCTATCTTGAATCCATATTTCTTAAGATATTGAATGCTTTAAGGCTAATCGTTTTCTTATTCTAATATGTTATTAAATTATCTTTTAAAGAAATTATGTAAATTTCATCTATATTCCTAAACCATCAAGTCTTTCTTTTCACACAACTAATGTATCAAAAGCAATACATTTAAATAATTTTTGGCTTGTAAAATAAGCTAATATTTATTTTCTGAAGGAAACAAATATACTTTGATTATTTCACTCAAAGGCTAATTTCAAATGTTCTTGATACATAGGCTGAGAGGGACCCTAAACCTTTGCACCGGGCAGCAAGGTTACTGATTAATTTACAACTAAACAATGGTGATTTTCCTCAGCAGGTAATTCATTTGAACATGTAAACACATTCCAGCATTTAAGATGGTGTTCAACAACTTTCCTATTCATCCAGAAAATTTAGAATGCTTTAAGCTAATCCAGTTATATAAGTTTGATTTCTCCAATTCTTTTCATCAATTTGTTTTAGTTGAAAGATACTCCAGTCTACCTTTAGCTGGTTAGTGAGACCACACCTTTTTTGCCACATGAAAGAATGATGTAACCAATCTAGACCATCCGTCTTATAAGGGATCCTTTGGATCATCCACATGGACAATATTTTAACCAATATAAGTCCCATTAGTATATGTGTAATAGGTTTCTTTCATATGTATACTTTGTTAGAGCTCACGTGTGTAGCTCTTGTGTTTGGCATATTTGACATTAGCCCACGTGTGTGCATTCCTTTCACAATAGAATGTTTTTCAAAATTCAAACGGCATGTGTCCATTCTCCAATTAAGCAGTTTTCTAAAT
>JAUPMG010000019.1:9928013-9941495 GCA_031762675.1 Pachysandra terminalis
CGACTTACATTCGAGGAAGATAGAAAAGAAATGCCTATTCGAGATTCCTTCCCGGATGAGCAACTTTTTGCCGTGATGAAGCTACCATTGTATGCACACATAATGAATTATCTTGTCACATGCTCCATTCCAGAATATTGGAGTGCGCAAGATAGGTGCAAATTTTTTGTTGAGGTAAGGAATTTCTGTTAGGATGACCCTTATTTATTCAAATATTGTCCTGACCAAATTTTGAGAAGGTGTATCCCCGAAAGTGAGACCCTTAGTGTTTTAAGATTCTGTCATTCAGTAGCTTGTGGTGACCATTTTTCTGTTAAGAAAACCACTGCAAAAATATTGCAGTGTGGATTTTATTGGCTGACCCTGTTTAAAGACACTTACAACTTCTGTCAAAGATGTCTAGAGTGCCAAAATTTGGGGCGGCTCACACGTAGGAACATGATGCCAATGTCCCCTATCCTTGAGATAGAAGTCTTTGACTATTGGGGAATTAACTTCATAAGACATTTTCCCCAATCTTTTGGAAATCTATACATTATATTGGCAATTGAATATTTATCTAGATGGGTCGAGGCCATAGCATGCAAGGTGAATGACCATAGGACAGTGTTAAAATTTTTGAGAGAACACATTTTCTCTCGATTTGGAATGCCTAAGGCCATAATTAGTGATAATGGGAGGCACTTTTGCAACCGCCCTTTTGAAGCCCTTGTGAAGAAGTATGGAGTGGTGCATCTTTATCCACCTCTTACCACCCCCAAACTTGTGGGCAAGTTGAGCTTGCTAATAGAGAGATTAAGCAAATTCTTAAGAAAATGGTTAATCCTAATCGTAAAGATTGGTCTCTAAGACTAGTTGATAGGTTGTGGGCCTACCGTAGTGCTTATAAAGGACCTTTAAGCATGTCTCTCTATCGCCTTCTATATGGTAAATCTTGTCACGTACCAGTAAAGATGGAACATAGAGCTTATTGGGCTATTATAGCCTTTAACCTTGACCTACAGGGTGCCAGTAATTTGAGAAAGTTCCAATTGAGTGAACTATAGGAGCTTAGGAATGAAGCATACATGAGCACTCAAAATTATAAAGAAATGATGAAACTGTTTCGTGCTAAAAATATTGTTAGGAAAACATTTGTGGAAAATCAAACAGTCCTTTATGATTCCAGGCTTCATACCTTTTCAGGGAAGTTAAGGACACGATAGGATAGCCCCTATATAGTAAAAGAAGTGTTTGACGATGGGGTTGTAGTAATTAAGGACCCTAGGGATGGTTGTATTTTGAAAGTGAATGGACAACAGTTAAGACCATACCTAAGAGGAGTCGTACTGGAACAAGAGATTGTGTCTCTTGTGATCCCTACTTATGGGGATACTAACTAGTTCCTCATTGTGCCTTGCAAATTATTGTACCATAGTTTATTTTTGCTTTGTTTTTCTTTTGTTTTGTTTTCTTTTGGGATTTCTAAGAAATCTGTAGGAAATACTTTGGGAAACTCATCATTTCTTCAGGTGCTTTCTTTTCTTTTCCTTTTGTACTTCAATTTATTAGCATATCCCTCATTTTCTTTTCACTCATGGGCATATCTTGAACATTGAGGAAAATGCCTAATTTAAGTTGGGGGGGAGACCAAAAGAAAAACCCCAAAATTTCCCAAAATCGCGCAACTCAGCAGACATTGGTCCATCGATGCCTCTGCCGACAGAGACCAGTTTATAGGTAAAACTATCTCTTCGGCAGGCTTCAGTCCACCGACAACCCTGCCGAATACCCAATATGATATACAAATCTGATTTCCTGGGTATAGAAGTGAGAAACCTCAAACTTCTTGAATTTTTTTATGGATTCAAATGATTGGAAGTGTTATTCCTAAAAATTTTGTTGAACTTTGAATTTTGATTTATATTTATTTGATAAGTTTAAACACATGATCATTTGATTAAGAAATCTAAATATTGCTCTTTATTACTTATTCTTAGATAGTGTGATTTGACTTGTTTCACTTTGAACTTAGCACAATCACACTAACACATAGTTTGTGAGGTATGAAATATGAAACCATTTATGGATGATCTTGATAACTTAAGTTCTGTTGGTTGACTTGTGAATGAATTACCTTGGCAAGTTATTATGGTTTATTTTTTGTTTAAAAAAAAGTTTTTAATTATTGGCTATTTTAAGCTTTTTGCTAAGTAATCAGGCCTCTTGCCTCAATAAGCAATGAGTGTTCGAGTCAAAAGGTGAGGAGTTTAGAATGGTTGATAGTGTAGCTAGTTTATCTTCGTAGCCTTTTGACTCAAGTGAGTAAACTCGTAGGGGTGTTCTTTATTCCTAATGCCCTTTGAGCCATCTGGTTCAGGAGTCATTAGTCTAACACTCAATACAAGGGTCAATTAGAAAGCTTAAGGGAGCTAAACATTGCACATGCCACATATCTAAAAAAAAATGGTATGCCTTGTTTGTTTCATCTAATAAGGATTCAACTGAATTTAGGGGTATTGAATCATTTATAATGAATTTATTTTGAAGCTTCATAACTGTGTGGTAGTACACTTTACACCAAAGGAACTTGTGATGTGCCACTATGTAATTATAAATGAATAAATTCATTCTTGATTTCTTAAAATTGGGAACATTGAGTTTGTCTTTTTAAGCTTGCCATTGAATGTTAAACATTGTTCTTAAGGATACGTTATTTTCTATGATAACCATTGTTTCAAGTAATTTAATGGTTGTGGGTATCATTTTGGTAAACCCTCAAGAGACTCTAACTCGTCCATTAGGGACACCTAGGGGTTTAAAGTCTTGTTGCATATGCTAAATGCAATCGAGAATGCCAGCGAAAGTGGTATAGTTAGAAACTTTTTGTTTTGTTTGGTGTTTCAGATTTGCTAGGGACTAGCAAAAGTTAAGTTGGGGTGTGATAAGTCATGAGTTGCAACATATTAAACCCATAATTACATGACTTATCTGGCATTTTCTCATATTAAACTCTTCATTATACATAGAATTTGCCAATTCTTTTTCACCATTGCATTATATTTTAAATGTCTCATTTACACTCAATTTATTGATGCCGAGATAGTTTTGGAGACAAACTCTGGTCGAGAGAATTCAAACCAAGATCGGGTCGGATCAAGCTCAAAAGAAATAAAATCAGAAGGAAAGAAGAATGAAGCCGATCTAGATCTGACCAAGGCCACCGACCTAACCCGCCAACCAAGCCGGTTCAACCCAACTCATCATTCTCAAAGGTCTGAATTGTTTAAAACGATTATTTTTGGCATATTCTTCAATGATCAAACCAACTTGAGAAAAGGACCATCTCTAAGGAGGAAATCAAGAACACAATTGGAAAGCAAGAGCAAATTGAAGAGAATGGACAAGAGGCAAGAATTGGCTGAAGAGAAGAACAAAAATTGAAAAGGAAACTGAACTGGCTCAAAGAGCCAATACCGAATTGGAAGCCAAGAGAAGAGACCGGAATTAGAAGTTGGTCATTGTGTGTTTTTGGCATGAAGAGAAAAAACCAAAAACCAAATTGAAAACCAAGAGAAGGAAACGAGAATCGAATTGGAAAGGAGGAGCCGAATTAGAAAGAAAGCAAGGAGCAAAATTGGAAGAGGCGTTTTGGCCAGAGACAAAATTAGCAAGGGAAGTTGTTGTTCATCAATTTTAGTGAGGATTTCTAGGTTCATGAATTCTATAAATAGTGAAGGATGAGTTTTCCAAAAGATTATTGTTCTTCTGAATTTTTCTACACGTTTTTGGAGATTTTATTCTTCTTCTTCCATGGCAGCCTAAACCTCTTGCTGGCTAGGGTTATGTTCCCTTGTAATGGTATGGATGTTCATTGTGATTTTTCCTTAACTTTAATGGTATTTTGTTTGGTTGTTTATCTATTTTGATTTCTTATGATGTATGAGTTCTTCCATACTTTTTATGAGTTCAAACAAGTTTTTCTCATTATTAAGTAAAATTTCTCATGGTTTCTAATAGGAATCTAGAATTGAATTGAATGGGTTCTTCTAAAAGTCATTCTATCCATATCATTAACCAAGGTCACGAGATGTTCCCGAATTATTTTAGTTCAACCGAATCAAAAAAATTTCATTCAAAACAATCAAATATATAATGTTTTATCGGAGTCACAGTGAATTCCATATCAGTTCAAGGAACTGCCCCGATGCCTGAGCATTCTCACCATCGAATTTAATCCTATTACTCTATTTTTGATCTTTTAAAATAATACTAGTAATTTTTCCACCATCATATTTGTTCTTTAATTCCCTTTGTCTTGATTATACGTGCTCTCTATGATTCGACCTCAGACTCACCGAGTATTATATTTCTTTGAACTCCTGCATTTGGGATTGAGCAAGCGCAATCCTAAAATAAATAGGAAACTACTAAAATAAAAGCAATCCTAAAATAAAAATAAAAAAAAAACTGCTAAAAGAAATAGGATAGCAAAAGTTACTAAAACTCATAATAATATGGACGTCATTTTAAGGGTCTAAAGAACTTTAAACGGTCAACATGCATTTCACGACTCTTGTAGATCTCGTCGAGGTATTTCCGAAATGGTATTATAAACCCAATTATGACACGGAGATGAAAGTTATGACCGTTTGAAGTCATAGTATGTGATGTGCATCTTATTTTGATCCAGTGCTACTAAGTAATCATCTGCGGTCACCTCTACTACATCATTCCCCTTAGGTGGGAAAAAATTCATCCTCGAATTTGCATCATCATCATCATCAAAACTATTCTCATAATAGCGTTCTGCATCATTCTCCCTTTGTTGAAGAAAACTCGTCCTCGAGTTTTTACATGCACTTTAATTCTTTTGAATATGCATTCTTCATTTATGCTGAACTTCATTAAGAACTAATAATATTCATCAAATCTCTTCCTCAAAGTATCCATTCATTGTTATATTTCAAAATTATCAAAATCCCTCAAGTTTTGAAATTGTTGTACATTTGTTGAAAGTAATTGAAGTATTGAGTCAACCCCAATAAAATCAATAACCTTGTCAGAAAAAAATTTCAACCTAGGACTTGAGTTTTCACTAACAATCAAATATCCATCTTCAGAATATTCATCATAAATTTGTGTAGTCTCCAATTTCAGCTCTTGGACAACTTCTTCTGCCACTACGTTCTCACGACTGCCCGAATCATTAATGGGTTGGCAGAATTTACCATCAATGTTACAGGTGGAGTGAAAAATGTTGTGATGAAGCCATCGATCATCGCCTGTCTCCTTTGGAGTGAGACAAATCCTACATGTCACTAGAATGGACCCTTGATCACCTTGAACATACTCTTTTGGAGGATTCTCTTCATCTAATATAGCATCCAGCTCAGGCTCGTCTTTTGGTTGCTCATCAAATTCCTCACCTTCCACGAACAACCCTTTACCAGGTCTATTACTTTTTCTGCACTCGTTTGCTCGATGGCTTGGTTCTCCGTACTTGAAATACTTTATTCCCTCACTATTGACTGGTTTATTGTTGTTAACTGACTATGTCAAAGGTCTTCTTGTGGATTGTACGTTATTGTTTGTCTGCACGGTTTTCATACTGTTGCGTGCAAAACTAGGGTTAAAGACCCCTGCTGTACCAACCCTCCATTTGCTTCTCAAGATGAAGAGCTCTAGCATGTGATTGAGAAACAGAAAATAAATCAAATAAATTCAAGGTATCTTGGAATTATTGACACAAACCTCCAATATACCTAGATGCGAGTTGTTCTTCAGATTCAGTTAGGCCATTGCGGGACACCAATTGATAGAAGTCATTGGTGTAATCATCTACAAATCTCGCTCATTGGTAAAGGTTCTGCAAATGTTGATACAGAACACTCATGTAGTTATGGGATAGAAAAGCTTGGCGCATATGCTTCTTAACCTTTTCCCATGAATTGATCTTACCTTTACCCTATCTGGTTCAGGTAAGTTTGGCTTGTTTCCACCAAGCAGAAGCACGTCCTCATGATTTAGTAGCCACTAAAGGAACCTGTCTATCATTGGAAACCTCCTTGAAATCCATAATCTCTTCAACAGTATTAATCCAATCCAGGAAATCTTCCGGTTGCATATCGCCATAAAAATCAGGCATATCAACCTGCAATCCAGATTCCGAACGCCTTGAATTATAATCGTCTATCCTCCTCGGGTCGACTTCTGCAAAAAGATTTTTGAATTTTGTATCCTACTCCCTGTTCTGAGACGCGTTCAAAGCGGCCATCTGTTGGGTTAGGATCTCAATCTATTGTGTGAGTCTTGCTATGACATCACACTCGTAAACTTCTTCCAAAGGAGCATCTCGCCCTCCACGTCTGCAAGACGCCATATCAAAGCTAGCTCTGATATCAACTGATATAAGACAAAGAAGAACAGAGTTGATGAATCTTGCTCAAAAGCACACAACATTCTAAAGTTGCTAGGGTGTTAGGCAAAACCTTAGAACAATAAGAATAAAAGAGAAAACTTCTCAATTCAATTTCATAAAATATTCAATAATCAAATCTCTACAATAGCTTCCCTATTTATAAGAAAATCCTATCTACAAAAAGTAGTCTTAAAAGAAACAGAAAACTGCTAAAATACAATCCTAAAAGAAATAGAAAATTGTTAAAAAGCAATCCTAAAAGAAATAGGAAACTACTAAAAGAAAAACAATCCTAAAAGAAATAAAAAAACTACTAAAAGCAATCCTATAAGAAATAGGAAACTGCTAAAAGAAAAGCAATCCTAAAAAAATAGAAAAATGCTAAAAACAATCTTAAAAGAAATAGGAAAGCAAAAGTTAGTAAAACTCGTAATAATTTGTAGGCCATTTGGAGGATCTAAACAACTTTAAATGGAAAATATGTATCTCACGACTCTTGTAGATCTTGTCGAAACCTTTCTGAAATGGTATTATAAGTCTAATTCCGACACCGGAGACAAAAGTTATGATTGTTTAAAGTTATGGTACACCCGGTGCCTCTTATTTCAATCTAGCGCTTCTAAGTAATCATATGCAGTCATCGCTACTACATCATTCCCCTCAGGTGGGACAGAATTCACATCATCATCATCATTGGAACTATTCTCATAATAGTTTCAAACATGCATAACTTTAGTCTCCAATGTCAGCATTGGGCTTATAATACCATTTTGGAAAGCCCTCGACGAGATCTACATGCGTTGAGATATGCATGCCGTCTATTTAAAGTTGTTTAGACTCTCAAAATGGCCTCCATATTATTACCAGTTTTAGTAACTTTTGTTTTCCTATTTCTTTTAGGCTTGTTTTTAGCTCTTTCTTTTTTTCCTTTAAGAATGCTTTTCTTTTAGCAATATCTTAATTTTTTTTTTAGGGTTGCTTTAGCCGTTTTCTTTTTTTTTTTTTAGGAATGCTTTTCTTTTATCAATTTTCTATTTCTTTTAGGATTTTTTTTTATCAGTTCTTTATTTCTTTTAAGATTGCTTTTTAGCAGTTTCATGTTTCTTTTAGGACTACTTTTCTTAGATAGGATTTTCTTATAAGTAGGAAATAGCTAAAAGAAAAGCAATTCTAAAAGAAATAAAAAACTGTTAAAAACAATCCTAAAAGAAATAAGAAACTGCTAAAAGAAAAGCATTCCTAAAGGAAATACGAAAGTGCTAAAAACAAGCCTAAAAGAAATAGGAAAGCAAAAGTTAATAAAACTTATAATACTTTGGAGGCCGTTTCAAGAGTCTAGACAACTTTAAACGGCCAATACGCATCTCATGACCCTTGTAGATCTTGTGAGGGATTTCTCAAATGGTATTATAGGTCCAATTTCAACACTGGAGACAAACGTTATGCCCGTTTGAAGCCACAGTGTGCGCGGTTCATCTTACTTCAATCCAACGCTTCTAAGTAACCATCTGTAGTCACCTCTTCTACATCATTCTCCAAGGAGGAAGAGAATTCGCTCTCGAATTTGTAACATCATCATCAAAAGTATTCACATAATATCATTCAGCTTCATTCTCCCTTTGTTTAAGAAAACTCGCCCTCGAGTTTTTAGATGCACTTTGATTTTTTTGAAAATGCACTCTTCATATATGCTGAACTTTATAAAGAACTGATAATATTCATTAAATCTCTTCCTTGAAATATCTATCCATTGTGATATTCCAAAATTATCAAAACCTTTTGAGTTTTGGAATTGTCGTACATTGGTTGAAAGTAATTGAAGTATTGAGTCAACCCTAATAAAATCAATAGCCTTGGAGAAAAAAAAAAATCCAAGCCATGACTTAAGTTTCCACCAACAATCAAATATCCATCTTTAGAATATTCATCATAAACTGGTGGAGACTACCAAACCTGTTGTGTAAGTCTTACTACAACATCACGCTCTTGAATTTCTTCCAAATGAGCATCTCACCCACCAAGTCTGCGAGACGGCATATCGACGCTAGCTCTGATACCAACTAATGTAGGGTGAAGAAGAAGAGAGTTGATGAATCTGGCTTTGAAGCACACCACATTCTAAAGTTGTTAGGGTCTTAGGCAAAACCTTAGAACAATAGGAATAAAAAGAGAAAAAAAATTCAATTCAATTTCATAAAATATTCAATAATCAAATCTCTACAACAACTTTTCTATTTATAAGAAAATCCTATCTAAGAAAAGCAGTCCTAAAAGAAACAGGAAACTATTAAAAAGAAATAAAAAAAATTTGTTAAAAAGCAATCCTAAAAGAAATAAGAAACTACTAAAAGAAAAGCAATCTTAAAAGGAATAGAAAACTAGTAAAAGCAATCCTTAAAGAAATAAGAAACTGTTAAAAGAAAAACATTTTTGAAGAAAATAGGAATGTGCTAAAAACAAGCCTAAAAGAAATAGGAAAGCAAAAGTTACTAAAACTTGTAATACTTTGGAGACCATTTTGAGGGTCTAAACGACTTTAAACGGCCAACACGCACCTCACAACGCTTGTAGATCTCGTCGAAAATTTTCTGAAATAATATTATAAGCCCAATTCTGACACTGGAGACGAAAGTTATGCCTGTTTGAAGACATGGTGCGCACAATTCACCTTACTTCAATCCAACGCCTCTGAGGAAAAAATTTGCCCCCGAATTCGTAACGTCATCATTGGAAGTATCCTCATAATATCATTCTGCATCAGGACAGATAAGGAAGGAGGATTAGGAAATGAGGATACGAACACCGACAGGAAGAGGAAGCCGAAGGAGTTGATGAAGATCTACTCTCTAGATACTCATAAGGACGGGGACAAGTCTCTAGATCGCTTCGCTCCTGCAAACCCTAACTTATCTCTAGGACAAATGAGGAAGGAGAATTAGGAAACGATACGAACACCCAATAAGCCTATGTCAAATACAGAAGATGTTTCAGAAGCATCTGCCATGACAATAAAGACGATTATAGTATTATGAAAAGCCCAAAAACTTGTCCACAAGATTGAAACAATGTTCTCAAATTTTCTTCTCCAAAGTTCATAGAAACTATTTATATAATCTACTGTCACCACAAACCAATCTAAAATTCAAATATTATGGTTTTTGTTGAGAAACCATGATAAAAAAAATGAGGCTTCCAATGTAAAAAACGTAGATTCGAATCTTGATGCATCAATTTTGTGCGAAAATACAGAAGGTTAGGTTTGTTGTTAGTTGACCCCTCTCAAGCTGCGGAACCTACACTGGGTTTGTTAAGAAAGAAAGATAAACGAGTTGAAGAAGAAATCAAGTACAAACAATACAGATTTACGTGGTTCGATAAGTGCCTACATCGATAGATGCACACCATGTTCTACTATTCTCCAAATCCCAGGAAAAAAAAGTGTTACAAAAAACAGCTACGAAAAGTATGATAAATACCCTATAGTTACATCGAACAGTAAAGTTAACGGCTGGATCGTCATTACTTCTTAAATGTCTCAGTGGCATCAGTCTCCACATAACAAGGTTATGATCCTTGCCTCCACCACCCAACAAAAAATAAACAAATAAAAAAGGTAAAAATTAATTATTAAGAATCCTTAAGACATAAGGTAACCCAACCTCCCTGCTGCCAAAACTAGGATTGAATATAAGCCATCACAACACCATCTATGGGGTGTCTGAAAAACCAAACTTACAAACAAGGCGAATCATGTCGGTCGAATCACAGGTCAGCCTCTGAATATATTAATTCAAACTTGTGTCTAGTTTGATCATAAAACTTGTGTTTGTGGATGTTCCCAAGACCAAAAAAGTCAGATGGCTAAGGCCTCGTTTTGTTGCAATTTTGGGAATGCATTCTACGACTTTGGACGAGTTGAAATAAATGGTTGTTTAGTTAGCCAATGCAGAATGAGTTCTCCCAGGATGAGAATGAGAAAAGACCCTTCACAAAATCGCATCCAACCCTGATTTTAGATTATAGGAATTGACTATTGGATTTTAACTTGCAAGTATATTATTTCAATATAGATTATTTTGAAGTGTATTATGACATTTAAAAGGATAGGTGTGGAAAACTTATTTGTAGCTATGGAATTATGCGAAAATAATTATAATTAAAAGAAAATATTAACAAATTTGGTCAAAACACATTTTAACGCACATGTTAACCAGCCATCTATATTAGGTCAGAACTCATTTTGTTGCATATGCTAACCAAACATGGCAAACTCATTTTGTTACATGCTAAGCAAACACAACCAAAAAGCCTTCAGAACTCATTTTGTTGCATATGAATTTAGGTAACGGGTTCCTCGAATGAGTTCCCGATCCAAAATGACAGCCAAACAAAACCTAAACCTGAGTTTCAATCAAATTATCTACATTGAAACTTGTCAACCTAAGCAACGTGCATGGACTGCATCAGACTCCTAAAATGGGTTGGAGAGCTCTCTCTTCTTAAATGGGTTGTCAAGAAAGCCAGCCCACAAAAACAGAGCAACAGAGAAATTTGCTGCAAAAGCTGAATGCTACAATTGAAGATGATACACTACACTGCCCCATCCATCCTATGTGAAGCAACAAGTAACTGTTTCACAACAAAAAAACAGTGATGATAGGCTTTCATAGTTATACAAGAGAAGCATCAGCACAACTAGAGTTAGAGTAAGAGAAACAGTAACATTAAGATACACAACTTTCTTTATTTCTGGCCTTTCTTTTTCCACAGATCTCCAAACATCCGAATGCCGGTACCCTTCTTCTTCCCGCTTCCAAACGCATCATCAAGATCATCGGCCATCATAGGCGACCCGGTAAAACCGGTGTATCCACCGGTTAACTCGAACCCAGCCCTGCTGCCGACATGCTTATCCATGGAGCCACACCTATCTGTCACCCTCCTCCCATTGAAGTCCACACCACCCGACAGCACAGCTGCAGCTGCATCAGCTGCTTTCTTCCATTGTTCTGTCTGCACCGTCAGCTTCTTCATCTCTGTCTCCAATGCCTCCTTGGCTCCCTCCACAACTTCAAGCTGCTGCTTCAACTGAGCTACGTTTGTCTTACTTGTTTCCAGCTCCTCCCCCAGTTGACTCAACCTCACGTTTGTTTCCTCTTCCTTGGCTCGAGCTGATGCAGCCTCTGCTGCCGACTTAGTTACCTGCTTTTTCAGATTCTCATTTTTCTCACAGGAAGCCTCCAATTCCTTCTCCTTCTCATCCAACTTGGCTCTGAGCAAGCTCATCTCATCATTCATCAAGGCCAATTCGTGCAATGAGGGCTTCTCCAGCTCAGTCAGTGGTGGTTGTAATAGTGTTGGCTCTTCACTCTTCTCTATTGGCTTGGATTCATCGTTGTCTCCTTCCATTGTCGGGACCTTAGACTCAACTTGCATTGTTAGAACCGGAACTTCAAATACATCCGTTTCTGGCTGGATCTCATCAGGAGACTCATTTGCGTTGTTGCTGCAGTTCTCATTAGATTCACGGGTTTCCAATGGAGGAAGCTTTACTTCTTCCACAGGATCAGAAGTGGTTGGCATTTTAGTCTTCTTTTCCAGCTCTTCTTGAGCTTCTTTCTTTGCAGCTTCAGCAGAAGCTAACTGTGCTTTTAGCTTCTTAAGCTCGTCCAATGCTTGGCCCAGTTGAGATTCTAAATCAGCAATTCGAGTCCCAAGTTTCTTCTGGTTCAGTGGATCGGACTGCGAACTTCTTGGAGACCGACGATCACCTAACTTGGGACTTCGATCTACTGTGGGCCGATGATGAAGTGTATCTGAATCCGACCCTGACGTCCTTAGATGAAGAGGCCCCCGAGGAGAGTGCCTTTGAGGCATTTCCGGCCCCCTATTCCACGTATCAAAAACAACAAATTCTTCACCAAACACTAGCATAAATTTTTTGCAGCATTTAAAAACTAATTAGCAGATCATAGAAGGTGAGAGAGAGAGAGAGAGAGAGAGAGAGAGAGAGAACTAGCAACCTAGCAAAAAAACAGTAATTTGATCAAAGGACACATCTACAGGACACATTTAGGAAGTTCCAGTTCGAATTGATTCAAAATTTGAATCACTTTTTCTAACGAGTGTTGTGGCCTTTTGGGCCTAATTATCATCCCTTTACGTTATTCTACCTTTTGGGCTTTCTTGGACTAAAAATCTTTTATTTAGCCTTTTCTAGAGGGATGTCTTAAGAGGTGTGAGAAACACTATAAATAAAGTTTTTCTTCATCCATTTTGTAAGGAAACAAATTCTTCTTCACTTATGCCCTCTTCTCCTCTCTTATGTTTACTTCATTATTCTAATGTTTTATTCTCGTCCGAGTCATCCATATTGACAAGTGCGTAGCACTTGCATCTCTAAGCTTATTATTCATGATTATTAGTCCCAGAGTGGTGTTTAAATGAAAACATTAATGTATTTTCATGACTATGCAGGTTTGGAAGTTGTTCAGAAAATTCGGGCCAAGAACGGGTTAAATCGAGCATAAAATGATCAAAAGATGAATGGTGTCCCATGAGCTTTTAAAGGAAGTACTCCAATCATTTGGAGTTCAAGCTGGTATGAGAATCCAACGGCCAAGATGAGTCAGCTTTAGTATTTTTAAATTATCTCTCGGCTCAGATATCGGATTGGCTTGCTCTTTGGCTTGTTGGATAGAAGAGACAGTTCTACAACTTCGACTCTAATAGTCATATCGTAATTCGAACGTTTGCATGGTCAAAATCGGGTCTCAAGGTAGATGATTCTGGGCAGTCCGAAAATACCCTTTTTTCTTTGGTGGAAATAAGTGTGGGCCACACTCACATGTGCGGAAATGACGCAATTACCCTTTGGCTGTATATAAAATACCTCTTTTCTTCATTGGAGGATTTTTGGGGATTTTGGAGAAAAAAACAGAAGAATAGGGGAACGACACCAAAACAGATAGGCCTGTCAACGGACAGGATCATGATCCGGATCCAATCCGAATCCGATCCGATAAAGCCGGATTCGGTAGAGGATTTTAGTGATCCGATCCGATTAAAAATGATCCGATCCG
>JAUPMG010000019.1:9949122-9963098 GCA_031762675.1 Pachysandra terminalis
CGACACTAAATCCTTATCCTCCCACCACTCCTTGATATTCTCTTCAAATTTTGGATGAAAAAGCCACATATTTTGAAAATTAAAGGGGAAGGATCCCCGATATTGCTCCTCAAAATTGAGATTAAGATTGGGGTATGGTCAGATATGGATATGGGCAACGCCTTTTGTGAAGTGTGAGGGAATTGATCCTCCCACTCAGGTGAAACAAGGACTATCCACCCTACTACACAAGTGATGATCGTGAAAATTAGACCAAGTGAATCTCCCTCTAAGGAGTGGGAAGTCGATTAGCTCACACTTGTTAATTAAATCTGTAAATCCCCTCAAAATTTTACTTACCCTGCACCCCTCGGATTTCTCGTGAGTGAATCTAACAACGTTAAAATCTCCGATCATGCACCAAGGATCCTTCCACATTTCCTTTATCCCTCTTAATTCCTCCCAAAACAACCCCCTAACAATAGGTTTGTTCGGCCCATAAATCCTATTAATACCTAAATGAAGCCATCATTCACATTCTGAAATGTAATGGCTATGGAGAATCTCCCTTTCCAAACCTCCACTTTAGAAACACAGTCAATATCCCAAATTACACAAATCCCATCTGATTTCCCGATCGATGTGAGAAATTCCCATTGTTTATTCTTAGCCCCACCTAATAATTTAACCAGGCTTTTAGATATCAACTCAATTTTTTTTTTCTTGGATCACTAAGATATCAACTATATCTCTTCCAAAGTTCCTTAACAACTCTCTCTCTCTCTCTCTCTCTCTCTCTCTCCCTCCAAACCTCTTATTTTCCATCTTAAAATCTTCATTAAACAACCTTATCGGTCTTTCCTAAGTTCTAACCACTAGACTTTTTTTTCTTATATTGGAGACTCCATTCTAGAATTTTAAGCTCTCTAGACTTTCCCCACACTTCCCTGGCTCGATCTCTCTTCTTCTTTTTTTCTCACAAAACTCATTCATTGCTACCGATAAGGGGAGGAAATCCCCATTAGAATCTGTCACCTCCAACTGAAAATCATTTCCTAACTCAAGAACCCCATCCCACTCATATCTCTCTCCAGACTTCGCCTCCTCTACACCCTCATCAATCCCCCCCTATATTGTTGAAGTTCACAACGCGGGCACTACTCAAATCCTTGTCACTGTTCTCTTGCAAAGGAGTTGGCAGTAGAGAATCCTGGAAAGGGAGAGGCCTTATCAACCCATCCTGCAAGTAAATAGAGTTAGCAGCTCCAGAGGGTAAATCAACCACGTTGCAAAAAGAAACAATCGACGTACCTGAGATTGCCACAATCTCCCGATTCCCTTCAATACTTGAAGGAGAGGAATCAAGAAGATGACGCAAAGGGGAGTGAATGGGAATTTCATTAGAGACTGCAACCATAACAGGAATGGACGAGCTTGATCTTCTACGAACTAAGAGAGAAGAGACACAATTGATATAGCTTCCAAGGAGAGCTCTCGGGACCCACCTTTGCTACTGATCGAACCAATTGAATTGCCCTATTTCAATTTCCCAGAGGAAACATCTTTAGACATCTCGTACTCTACTAGATTTCCCACCGCTGACTCCATGTTTCCCCCTAAGTCTTCTAGGTTCCCCATACCTTGAATGGAACCCTCCGTGAATAACCTCTCACCCTTATTGTCACTCGTAGAGTTCATGCTATCCACCTCTTCACTTCGGAGAAAAAACTCCATTGAATTTCGATTAGCGACCCACAAAGGAGGATCACGCACAATATTCGGCATATCTCCATCTTCTTGAGTTTCCTTTGAGCTACAGTTCTCATTCCAAGTAGAAGAAATCTTTGACTCATTGCCAGAAATGATCCCGACACCATTCGAGCCTTCTCAACCCATTTTTTACTAAGGAGTTTCACCACTTCCCTTGTCACCAGACCAAAAACACCTCTTCGACCACGAGCCTTCCTCCACATGGGTTCTCCCTACTATTGATGGATTTTTTTTCTCCCTGTACCTCTTCTCCTCGACCAATCCCTCCTGACACCACTCCTTGTTCTTGACCTGAACTGAACTCTCGATCCAGGCCTAGGCTGGGCACTGAAGGCCTGATCAAGCAAAGCCCCACCCCTAGCTGGATCACACGGTGGGCCAAAGCTCGAAAAGGCTCAAGACACCTCGCCTTGCTGATGGGACGGGCCGTGACCTAGGTGCCCAACGGCCCCATCACGGACAACCTTCTGAGGCTCACAACTCTGGCTTGGCGGCAATTTTGAATTCTCCCCACGTGAATGGGAGTGGGGACCATCACCCTCCCCCCCAAGCCTCCTGCCCTCTCCAGAGACGACAGCTACCCAAGACAGAGACCGTACGTCTTCTTCCTCCTCATCCCTTACCGCTTAAACACACTAGAACTAATTGGTTTTATCGCCGAAAAAGAGATGAAGGTCTCGTAGTGATTCGAGCTGTCCCACAACACCACTGATCTTGGTATTTTTCGCAAGAACCCATCTTTAGTCCATATTTCAACTTTCCCCAACCTATTCTCCATCAGAACAAAACTCCCCATATCCTTCAAACCCTTACAACTTCCTACAAGGTTCAAAGACTCCATTGATAACAACTGAACAGGAATCCCTTCCACATACACCCAATACCCCTCTGGATCCCAAGGCTCCATCGAAACACCATCGCCCAAAGGCCATCTTTGCAATACGACCGCTTTTGCTGCCCCACATCTGATTACCTTTTTTTGAGCAAACCAAGAGGCGTCCTACTCAGATTTTGCAAAAAACAGGGCCTTCTTCGAAGTCAAAACCAAGGATTCTCCCTGTCTTGACCATTATGCTCCTCAGAGACTTTTCTCTCAATTTCTGACCAGTCCCATGCGGTAAACGAAGCACGACAACAGATGGAGAGGAATCATCTCGTGTCATTCGGACACACTGCAATCACCAAAGACCAGTCGTAGTTGGCAATATGCCTTGTTGTGTTGTTCGAAACGACAAGGTCTTTCGCCATCATGGTTTCACCTTCTCCTTTCCTTGCACCACAATTTGCACGAAGGATCTATTCTCACCACTTCTCCAATTCAGACCTGGTAGCGTGACTGCCTCCACAATCTCCCGTATATAGTTCTAACCCTTTGCTTAATCTCTGGGAAGGAACAATACACCGTGACAAGCCTCCTTAACGAAGGAAGAGACTTTCACGAACACTCGTGTTTTTCCGACACTCTTATCAGCAACACTCTCCCAACCACCCTAGACGAACCCAAAACTCCGACCTCTTCTCCCTTCTCACAAAGAACCTTCAGCTTTCTCATTAGCCAGTCAGCTTCCTCGTCTTGAAAGATTAACCAACTAGAACTTCTCATTCCTGCTCAAACCTTCAACGCAACTTTGGGTTCAATTCGAACATTCCGGCAAGCGCACCGATTTCTATCGATAGTCTCCATAATATTAGACAGTGAAAGTCACAATATATCCACCTACAGAGAAGCCATCTGGAATGGGAAGATCATTACCAACCGTATTCTGGTAGAGCTCAACTATAACACACCAGACACTAGTTCTAAATTAGAAGGATTTAGTTTCAAAAGCTTAGAACCGGATAGTACTCGGATAAGAATGTAGGATTTGGATCCACCAAAATGAGACACGAAAGAAATTGGATCCCATCAAGACCCGTAATAATCTCCACCCTTTTACGGGCGACTGGAGAACCTTGATTAAACTTTGTTTTCCTTATTAAAAAAAAAAATGTATGCAAGATTCGATCCTGCATATCTCAAAACGCTTACAAGCTAAATAATTATTTATCTATATGTTGGTATAATCACTTCCATTTTTCCCTTCTTTGATCGTAAATCACTTTAACAAAAAATATTTGCAAATTACAGAGTCAAGTGGCAAATGACATTGATCAAACAGCCCCCATACACCATATTCAGCCTATCTAGCACGAGATAAAAAAGAGAATAATAAGAGCACCACCAGCGGGGAGCGATATAGATCCTCTACAATAGAATATTTCCATGCGGCAATAAACTCAACTGAAGACATGTTCAAACTGTTTTCCTTCTTTGATAAAAGTCTCTTTTAAAGATAAAAACCCTCTAGTAAAAAAATCAGATAAAAATCCTTTTATATGATAATACAAGATAAAAATTAATTATAATCTAAAGTACTACAATAGTAGGATTTATATATATATATATATGGATTTATGAGGTTTTAGGGTTCATCCTTTTCTTTTAGGGTTTAAATTTTTTTCAAGGTTTAGTTATTAGGGTTTTAGGGTTCATCTATTTTTTTTTTTTTTAGGGTTTAGCACTTTTTAAAGGTTTTAAGGTTTAGTATTTTTTTGTAAGGTTTTCTTTATTTTTAAGATATAGTTATTAGGGTTTAAGGTTCATGTTTCCTTTTAGGGTTTTAGGATTATTTTTGGATTTAGGATTCATATTTTCTTTTAGGGTTTTAGAATTATAAGCTTTAATGCTTAAGATTTAAGATTCATCTATTTTTTATATATATTTTAATTTTTTTAACGGTTTTGTTTTCTGGGTTACCAGTTTCTTTGATCCTATAGGTCCTCACGTCTCAAAAAGAAAAGACCATTCCCTATAGGTACCATAATCTAAGCACAAACTTGGAAATATAATATAATGCAATTCAAAGGTGAGCTAACTCCAAGCTTGGAAAGAACTATTGGATCAAAATATAAAAAAATCTGCAAAGATGACGAAAATATTTGCACTAGATGATTTTCTCCCACACAAAAATGCATTATACTTTGTTATGTAATGTAATTAATCTCAAAACTGGTCAAGAACTCAAGTAGATTGAAACTAAGCATTGAACAAAATCATAACCAATTCTGCGAAAAAAAATCATGGAATAGAACATAGCTTTAGAAGAAGAACAAGTATATGCTCAGAGAAATCATAAAGATCCTGATAACTGGCGTCAAATAACCTGTCTGAGTTAAAGAAAAGACCACCAAACAGAATTCGCTACTTAAAACAATTTGACAAGATTGGATCAAGATATATATCCAGTCTATTCCAATCAAAGGATTTGACTGTATCTTGGTCGGCTAAGATCACCCTATCAACTTGAGTTCATGTTTCTCTCACAGAATGGTAGCATTTCTGCCACGCATACAGCCAAGTCAAGGGTAGACCATCCTCAGCGTCTACATTAAGGGGATAAGTAAACACAAATACAAACACAAACAGGTTCAAGTTAATATCCAAATGGTCCTAGTCCTATACACTTTAGCTTGCGTTTCTGCATTGTGCCATATATTTCAACCAGGGGAAAATTTAAGAAGTATATATTTCAACTAGAGGAGAGCGAGTAATCTGAATAAAGAAAAGTACCATTTTGATATCAGATTTTCATACACTCAAAACAACTAACTTTTTTTTTTGTTTTTTTCATTTTTACGTATATGAGAACATTAATGCATGGAGAATCATAGGACCACTACAAAGAGAGAGAGAGAGAGAGAGAGAGAGAGAGAGAGAGAGACTCACTGGTACCTTAGACATTGTAGCTAAAGCCATGCAACTCCTTGTGCATTTGTCCTAGCTCGAGCCTCAGCTAGCGAGACAGCCATTGCTAGCATCATTTGCTCCTCAAAACTCTCGGGAAGAATAGGCCCTGGGATGTTGGATTGAAATCTGTCTCCAGTATCATCTGGAAGCTGCAATGCAGCTAACCCTGCTTCCCCTGTGCCATCAGAACTTGCATAGCTGGTCCCTGCCTCTGCCGTTTCTGATCCATGATCTATTCCCCATTCAACCTCCTCCCTTGATACTGCTCTCCCACTGTTGGGTGAGGCATCAATCCAGCTGTCTGGGGGATAATTCCTAGCCACTCGCTCTTCCTCATTGGAGAATCTGCTAGAGTCTGAAAGCATGTTGAATGCTGGCATACTTCTATTACTACCAGTGGAGGAGTCTCCATTTATTTGTTGACGCTCAGCAAGGGCAGCAATTGCACAAGCAAGACCACCAGAAGGGGAAGGCGCGTCAGCCAATGAGACCATGGCTGATGAGACATAGTGATCTTCTGTAACAAACGATCGAGATGGAGCAGCATTACCTTGAGCTGGATTCCTCTGACAGCCAGTCTCCTGATATTATTTTATTACCGCATAACAATTCAACATAATTTTGCATCAGCTGGAACTAATCAAGGAAAAATGCCAAGATTTCTCTCTTTTTTTTTTTTCAATAAGCTAAGTAGAAAATAATTTTACAAATAACAGCAATAATAACACTAACATCAATCCAAATCAGCAGATTAGAAGAAGACAGTTCAGCATAGGCCTGTTTACATAAAGCTAATGCTATCCATACAAATGATTCAGTTAAAAAGACAAGTATCAGGGGTAGTATCACCAAGATTTGTTTTTTGAGAAGTAATGAAGATAGGTTTCTCAAAACAGATAATCAATAAAACAGCAAAGAAAACCAGAAAGGAATAGAAAAAACATTAAAACACAAGTAAAGCAACAAATATCATATATCAATCTACTATAATTCTTGAGATTTTCATTTATTTACTTATTTATTTTTATGTTTGGTATTTTTTGAGGAGAGGGCCAAACGAGCGCCAGTAAAAATTCATCTTGATAGAACCCTTCTAGAAGGCTTCCAATCCACACAATACATCTCAATGTTGGGCGACAAGAAAATAACTGATGACCAACCTCAGAAGATCTCTGAGCTAGAAATCCAATTAAACTTGGGATAAGTAATAACCCACGAGGCCACCAAAATCAAACCGAATCAATAACCAACCTAGTTGTGGTCCTCTCCTCAACTACGCCTATTTCTTTCCCTCCAAATAGACCAAAGGATGGCACAGAATAGCATGCAGTATACCCTCTCACCAAATTGAACTCAACCAACTGAAAGAAGAAACACCACAACTCCCAGGCAATCATGCAATGCTAAAATAAATGATACACTGTCTCACACTAGCACATACAAATGAAGCATACGAAAGGAGACAAAGCTAGATATTTCCTCCTTCGCTGAAAAACATCAGCTGCAGTGATCTTGTATAGGTAACGGTCCAAACAAAAGCTTTTATGCTTGGAGGAATTGCAGGCTTCCAAAGAAGACGAGTAGGAAAGGAAACAGAAGGGACATCTCTATCAATGTGAATGCATAAGAAGATCTAGAAGAAAAGACCCCCCAGGGTCAAGGTACCCAATTCGATGATCGGGGGTATATTCATCAATGAAAACATCTCTATGCTACCTCTCCTAAAGAAAGTCCATTTGAATCTTTTCAATCAATTCCGCCACTTTTCCTGGGACCCTCAAAAGAGATAGGCAGTAGACAAGTAAGTTTAAGAATATTACCTGATAAGGGTAATTCTACCACTTACAAAGATGTAGTTCCTTTTCCAAGTGGCTAAACGTCTCTCCATCTTCTCGATAATTGGGGACCAGAATTCTAGACAGCGATGGTTGTCCTCAAGGGGAAGGCTGAGATATAGGAGAGGCCAAGAACCAATCCCACAACCTAATATCACAACAAATAATTGAACAGTATTGTCTTTAATATGAATCCTTAAAGCATTACTCTTCTCCAAGTAAACTTTCACGCCTGAACCAATTTGAAGCATCAATGGATACACTTGGTTCAAAAACCTTATCGTTGTTAGTCTTGAGGAACAAAGTATGCTGTTGGCAAACTGTAGATGGGAGATAGACACCTTAGTGCTACCAGTCCTGAATCCTCTTGCTTCCCCTTTAATGGAAAATTAACGCAGAACATACCCTACAAGGGTGATCAGGAAAGAAGATAAAGGATCCTCTTGCCCCAGTCCCCTAAAAGAGTGAATATGCACTCACACTACTATTGAAAAGAGAGAGAGACAAATTCCTCTCACAACCCCCCAATCCAACCACGAAGTATCACAAACATAATTGGTTGAAGTTTTAAAATCTCACCACCATGGGGTTCGAGTGCCTATTTTAGAGAAAGTAACTATTCTTGTTACAGCTGAGGACCACATCCCATGCAAGAAACATTAGCAAATTGATCATCACTGCATATTCCAAATTAGTTATTAATTGTGTAAACATGGTAAGTGAAGGATGATTCAACATTAATGCAACATGTTAGGGAGGGATTAAGTCACTTTCGACTTTTTCCGATAGGCTAACAAAGAATTGCAGCATATAGATGGCTTTATATGTCCAGGTTTTTGATTCTAGCATGTGACAGATTCATTTCTCTAGCTGGTTCCTGTAACTATTGAAGATGCTAGAGACCATATACATACATGTGTAACCTAATTAGAAAGTTTGTTGAATAAACAAAAAACATTCCCAATATAAAGAGCGAATATTTAATGCACACCTGGCCAAAAAGTTGGATTGAATATTTGTGCCGTCTAGAGCATGTTTGTACAAAATGGAAGTACAAGGAATTACATCTATCAATTATCAACAACACTCCAGGGATCAACAAACATTTAGACACCCTTGATGGCACGGGGAGAATTGCTTACCTCCGAAAGAAGTCCTCTTGCATGAAGAAGAGAAATCCTTAATAGCCTCTAAATTTTTTATTTCATTTTATCCCACACAGCTGGAAAAAATTCAAGGTTTCACCTTATTATTGTGTTATAAGCCACCAATACCAACTAGCCTGGCGAAGACTCCCAACATGGCACAACCTGCTGAATTTTAGCCACGTTCATCCTTCCAGGCTTCCACTAAGTTCTTCATCAATGGCATAATTCCTGGTTTATTACTCAACTCTATATTCTCTGAGAAAAAAATTCACTTGCAACTCTTTCGCTATGTTAAGTAGGCCATCTCAATATCACCTCTCAGCATCTATTCAAATCAAGAAAAATGAGCAGTACATTATTCCCAAAGAATCCAAAATAATAAGAGAAAGAGGGGGATAGAGAGAAATTTTTCTGAAACAACTTTGAGTTCAAGCCAAGACACCAATTGTCAAAGCTTACATAACCTAGAAATATTCACCCAATACCAAAAGGACCAAATAACAGTTTACTGAAAAAGTCATGACAAGGTAATTAAAGGAACCCTCAAACTATTTCCAAACCAGTTACCTGAATGGAAATTTAGTGTCTAGGAACTCGGCTCTTTTGGGATAATTGTTATGGTGACTCGATGCGGACAGAAACTCATTGTAGATGAAGGTAATATCTAGCAAATATAGGATACATGAGAACTGGTGGGACATTAACCACCATGCTCGAACATACAGTGCAAGCCCTTGGAAGGATATATCATCACTCGGTTCCTTGTTTTACCAAAATGTCCTTTTTTGGCAGGATCCTATGGTGAGGTGACTCTAGCATCTCATTTTCCTCATACTTTCTCACTGGTTCGTAATAGGAATTCCTGGATTGCAGATATTCTTTCGTTGTCCCAGTCTGGTTTAGATTGGAATCATGATCTCAGACATGACCCAAGACTAGTTGAACTTAGGGAATTGGCTAGTTTGTTTGAACTTCTGAAACATGCCTTCAATGATGCAGATTCTAAGGATTCTAGGGTTTGGTCCTGGAATCCGATGGCCTTCTTTCTACAAGTTCGTTCTTCCACTTTCTGAGGGGGATAGTGATCTTATCCTTGATCGTTTTCCACACCGTCGGTTGAGTACCTTTCATCCCTCCTAGAGTCAAAGCATTTGTATGGACAACCATCATATACAGGATTAATACATGTGACATCTTGTATAGATGTTGAGGTCAGTGGTACCTTTCCCCACATACTTGTATCATGTGTAGAAACAGTTGAGAGTCAATTGATGACTTATTTATGCATTGCATTTGTTCCCGTGAGACCTGGACCTTTTCTCTTCAGATGACTGAGACCGATCGGATTATGCTTTCAGGAATTAGTAGTCTATTACACCAGTGGAGACCTTTGGGTTTAGGGGTGAGAGGGAAGTTTATGTATAAGGTTCTCTTCCGTGCTGTACTTTAAGTCATATGAGGAGAAAGGAACAACCAGATTTTTGAGGAGAGAGTGAACGGCAAGAGAGGTGATAGAGCATATTATGTTGATAGTGGCACCTCGGTTGTTCACATGGTAGGAGTTTAGAGGCTTTCCAGTGTCAGAGATTTTGAGAGGTTGGAGAATCATAACACAATCCTCTTTGTATGCACCACAAGCACATACAAGTTTCCTCCCACGGATAGAACCATCAAGCTGAATTTTGATGGGTCTTTGATAGGCAATCCGGAGCCTTTGGGGGTGGAGGCATTTTGAGGGATCACGAGGGAGGATTATGCATGCATTTTCGGGCTCTGTAGGGAAGTTGAATTAAACACAAGCTGAGCTCATAGCATTGCTTATTGACTTGAGGAGCGATCTCACTTTTTTGGTAAATTGATAGTAAAGGGGATTTTTTCTTAGTGATTACTTGGATGAGGCATTCTCATGATTTCCATAGGAGATTATTCATCAAAAAAAAAAAATAAATAATAGGAGATTTACTCGTATGGTCTTTCAAGCACATTGTGTGGCTAATGAGGGGAAACAACTCATTCTTTCATGAAAGACGCTCAGCAAATGGCTTAGCAAACACTTTAGCTAGGAGGGGAGTAGAGTCTGGATTTTATCTATGGATACCACTGGCAAAAATGTGAGAGTGGGGAGGTTGATCAGAGGTGCTCGTATATAGAGTATCTATGTTAAGTGTTATTTATCTGTACAGTTCTTTTGGTTTTCTGACCATAACCTTTGTGACCATTTTTCTCTCTTTGCCAGACTAAGCAAGTCCAATGTCTCTCCCAAAATCGGAAGCAAAAACACCATTAATTTTTTTCACTTTGTCAGATTTTAGTGATCTCAGACTGCCTAACCAACCAGCCTAGTAGAAAATATGACAGGCTAAAACCTCTCAATCTTCCATTTCAAGATCGAGTTGTGCACACACTTCTTTCAAAATTTGGCTATATACGGTGGGAAAGCCTATTCTTTTTCTGCACTGCTGAAGTGTTTTCATACCTGGAAGCTCTTACATCTCTAAAATATGCCCTTCTTATGAGGGATAATGAATTAAGGATGCTTTTAGTCTGTAGCAATCTTCTGCTATTTGTAGATTGCTTAGTTGTACATCGTACACTGCCTCGTACACTATTCAACTGGTTTAATAATTGGCTCAACATTTTAATACTTACATGATGAAACCAGCACACCACTTCAGATTACAACTGGACCTAGTAGATCACTTAGATTAGGAAGCAAGGTTTTCCGGACCGGTCTGGTCCGGTCCATACCAGGACAGGACAAAGGATATTAATAAAAAAGAAATATTAAAAAAAGATCCACCTCACCCCTCTTTTGTGAGGGAACGAATAATCTTTTCTTTTCCTTCCTATTTTAACGGTCCCATCAAAAGAATAGAGCCATCAACCACTCGGCCATCTCTCCAAAAGATAATATCTATTATATTTGGATTCCCCCGAATAGAACATGGCCATATGAGTTGATACCATCACTATCTGTAAAAATATCCCAGGTATCAATCTATATTTCGAATAAGTCGTATCTTGCTCAGACCAATAAATAAAGCTGAGTCTATAGGCCTTTACACAAAAGAAAGTATTGCAAGATTATGTACCGGTCGGTCTAGACCGATAAAACCAGTCTGGACCAGATTGGACTGGACCGGTACAACCGGCTTGGATCGTGTACTAGTCCGGTGACCAAGGTTCGCTATGTCGATGTCGCCTGGTATGTTGCCAGGTGACATTGGCAACATGTGGGCGACATGGTGTAAAAAAGGGGAAATGTTGGGAAACCATGGATTTTTGTCATTTTTGATGGTTTTTCCCCCGAGTTTTAAACAATGACAAGTATTGTCTAAATACATCATAATACATAAAAAAAAAATGCAAAAACAAATGTCTAACATTTTTTTAATTTAAAAATGAAAAATTTCCCCCATGTCTCTCGACATAGGGGAAATATCGGAAAAAAAAAATTGAATTTTTCCCCCCATGTCGCCGAAATCAAGGTAAAGCGATTTGTACCCTGATTTCATGTCGCCCACCTTGGAATTGGCAACATGTCACCCGACATGTTGCCGACATTGTATACCCTACCGGTGACCAGTACAACCGATCCTTTTTTTTTAAAGGGTTTGGATTGGGCGGTCCAGATTGGTATCAATCAAGTCCGAACCGGTACCAACTGATACCGACCAGTACGAACGGTCCAATGTTTTTATTTCAAAATTTGATTACCGGTCCAGTACTTTTGCACCGGACCGGACCGCCGGTACAGACCGGTATTGGCCAAGTCCGGTCTGGTCCCTGGTACAAAAAAAACTGTTAGGAGTCTAAGAAAAAGGATCCAATCATTTTTCCAGCAGATATAACCAGCCAGTAAGATTCAAAGTTTCTACCCTTTCCGCAAAATCAATAAATTGCATGATTTATGATGCAGAAATTATAATGAATGACAAAGAAAAAGCGAAATAAAAAAAAAGAAGTAATTACTCATCAAACTCAACTTCTGTTTCTGATGTTTCAACATTAAAAGAATACCTCCTTTTTTTTATTTTTTTTTTTAAGGTAAATGAAATTAAAAACATACACAATATGTTCACACATTATAGGTAATTTGGTAATTGAAGATTGTAGCGCCGAACTGAATTGATGTTTCTTAATCCTTTAATTTAATTTCAACAACAATGAACTCCAATCATCATCCTTCTCATCCCTACAAATTTGCGTTCGGCCACACAACTCAAGCACCATTTCTCAGCATAAGATCTATTACGTGATTTTCAACATTCTCACTGTCTCAATCTACATGCGATTCTGCCTTCCTGTAGTCCTCTCAAATCATTCAAACCTGTATTAAAGCAATCCATCTACCTGATTCTATCACTGTTCTGCTGAGAATGAACCATCATAATTGGACCCATCTGGCCCTAAGACAATGTATGCATGTAATTTTGGCATAAAAGATATACAGACCTACCGAATAGTAGTTTACCTTAAAACTTTCTTACTAAGACTTTGTTTGTTTCAATGTAAAATAGGATTCGGAAAACGTTTTCAGCGGAAAATGTATTTTCCAAGTATTTCTTTCAATGTAAAACTATATTCACATGTATTTCATTTTCCAAAAATGAGACAATTTTGTAGAAAATGACATCCCAAAGTTCCACACATCATTTTCCGGAAATTCAAGATTGAGTGGAGTCAACACCATTAGAGTTCTTTCTTTTCATTTTGTTTTATCAAAAACCATCACTAACATGTGTAGCCACCTCCACCAACTTTAGTGACATCACCACCACCTTCGATGGTTGCACCACCATCGTCACCACCATCACCTTTGATGGTGGCACACAGTAATTTACAACATGTTCATCACAGCAACATTGTTGTTGTCACCATCGCTTCCAGCAGCGGTGCACCACCGCTACCACCACCAACTCTAGAGATTGCACCACCACCACCACCACTTTTGGTGCTGGCATACCATTACTTACAACATGAATATCACATAAAAATATAATAATGGTACTACTACCACATCATCACTACCACTGCCATCACTTCCAACAGTAATGTCACCATCATCTCCACCACCATTGGTGGCGGCACTACTATTGGCGCGACAAAATGACCATCACCTCCAACAATGATGGCACCACTAAATTGCCATCACCACCACTTTTGCTGGCAATGGTGGCACCACCACTACAACGTACCAACCATAACGGCGATATTATCACTAGAGCACCATCAATAGAGATGACAAAATTCGACCCGACCCACCAACCCATTCGAACCTGTCTGGTATTTTAACGGGTTCAGATTGACAAAAAACAGAATTTTCTTAATCGGGTTAATCCGAACCCACCTGAATAATAAATGGGTTGGGTTGTGTTGGCAGGTTTGGGTTATAAACTTATCAACCCACTAAAACCCAAGTGACCTGTTCATTAAATGGATGGGTATTGGTTAGCA
>JAUPMG010000019.1:9963198-9985249 GCA_031762675.1 Pachysandra terminalis
TAGAACTTAGAAAACATTTGAAAAACTTAATTTATAAGTTATATGAGATCTGAATTTTTGTGTTTGATTGTCTGCAGTTGAGTGGTGGTTTTTATATGGCACTAATGCTCCAAAATTGAGGAGAGTGGCCTTGAGACTATTATCACAGACAGCTTCATCTAGTGGATGTGAGAGAAACTGGAGTACTTTTTCTCTCATCCATACTAAAGTGCAAACTGTCTAAACTACACAAAGTTGGAGAAGCTGGTGTTTGTGCATTATAATATGAGACTCAATCACTCAAGATGCGACACTTCAGAAGCAAAGTCGGAGAGGTGAGGTAGAGTTCAAGCCAATTGATTTGGCTCACATATTTGAAGACAATGAGATTCTTACTGAGTAGCTGGATAACCCAGAGGAGGTAGTTTTAGATAAGGTTGATGAGGAGGGTAGACTGATGCCAAATAGCTACTTGGCCGGCCTGGTTGAGAGAGTTAGAGCTACTGAGCAGGGGCGGGCTAGGGGAGGAGCGAGTAGTTCCAGTGCTGGGGTCCCTGGGGCTGGGGGAGACTGAGGAGTAGGGAGTAGTGCGGGAGTGGGAGGAGTGAGACAACAGAGCACTACTAAGCCTGGGATAGATGATGATGCTGAGTTTGCGAGGATAACTGCTGGGTCCGCAGCGTCCACTAGGACTAGGTCTAGGACTGGGGCGCATGATGATATTGAGTGGTGTCCGATTATTTCTGATGATGATGATGGTGGTGGTGCAGCAAAACCACAAGGGGAGCATGGTGGTGGCGGTGACAGTGGCATAGAGGAGCGACGATTTGATCAAGCCACCTAGGATGGCGGTCATGGCAATGCGTCTCCTGAGCGTCTGCTTATTCGGACTCAGTATCAACGCCAACCACGTCAACAACACCATTCAAGACATGGACATCGATGACGAGGGCGACGATCAGATGATGCGCCGCATGGATTGGATGCGATTACACAGGGGGTTGATATGATTAATGTTGGGATTTCTAGCATATTTGGTGGTGGACCACATTCGGGTTCTAGCCGGAGATCTACATTTAGTTATCATCGCGATGGCTCCACATCATCATACGACTATGGTTATGGCCATGGCCATGCGAGATCGTCTTATCAGCCTACTTATAGTTATGGACACAAGCCATATCCATATGGCATTGGTAGTGACACTGGCACGTCTTCATCATATCAGCCGATTTTGGTTATATTCGTGGCCAGGAGGGATCATCATACTCTTCTTCATATGGACAGACGGGGCAGCATGTTGGAGCAGGACAGGCTGGACTTGGGGGGGTTGGGTCCACTGCTGCCCAATATGAGCAGTTTATGAGAGATTATGAGGCTTGGTACCAGCATTACATGGATTGGCAATCAAATTGCCAGCATGTTCAGCAGTTGCATCAAGTACCATTGGCAAATTTTCAGCTTCAGCCTCGGACTCAGCATCAGGACAGTGACGACAAGGAGCCTACACGAAACTCTATGTGGTACTGAATACTGATGCTCTCGTACATTTTGGATCATTATATCAGGCAATGGCTTTTAGTTCATTTTTTATGTTTGAACTTTGAACTTTGCCATATGTATGATTTTCTTTAAAGTTTTATAATTTATGCAATATATTTATGATTTTCCTTTACACTTATTGAGGTTTTTATTCACTTTCTATCCACCAGAGCGCAGAACGGTTGGCGTCTAAGTTAATATATATTGTATGAGTATGTGTATCGTATTAAAAACATGTTAATTTAGCATATTTTGACCTTATCTTTGCATATAAATAAGTATTGGTTTATGTATCCATCATTTTCCTTGCGTATCCACCGTATCCATGATTTTTATAGCGTATCCGTTTTCGGGCCGACTGATACGTTACCTCGATACGATATTTTGAACAATGGATACAAAGCTTGACTTCACCTCATGACTAGAAGAAAATATCTATCCATATTGATGATCAAAGATCACTAAAAGAAGCCTCAACAATTAGTGTCGTAGATATAAGGGACGAAAGAAGTTCCAAAAGAATAGCTAATATCATTAAGGACATGTTCAAGCGAGTGGTAACAATCTTGAGAACAATAATTTCTTAGACCCAAAAAAAAGGTCTATGATGGCAGTAGACACGCATCAAGGGTTAGCTCGTTAGCATGAGTCTGTATCCATTTGCATTTGCAATAAATCAGTTAGGATTCATAATCAAGAAGAGCTTGACGGGTGTAATTTATTTGCTAATAGGGTGGTATTTATTCATGATATCATGAAAGTAGAAAATGCAAAACTGAAACAGTGGAGGAAACTCTTTAAAGGTAAGGATTAATTTGAACAAAGATAGAATAAACAGAATGCAACTTTAGTAGGGACATGAATAGAGAAGTGACGACAGTTACAATTGGTACATTGGCTCAATTATTCATAACAAGAAATAGATTATTCTGATAGAACTGGAGTTGGGGACTATATGGAAATGTTCCTACAGGATCTCTTATGAGACCAACACTCACACATCCAATCAAATCTAAAAGCAAATATGATAAGATCATCTATGATTCAAAGTACAGACATTATGCCCAACCATGTATGCAGGGTAAGAACATATGACTCCTAAAACAAAAAAAAAAATAAAAGAAAACAAAAAAAAAATACACAAGAGAGAGAGAGAGAGAGAGAGAGAGAGAGAGAGAGAGAGAGAGAGAGAGAGAGAGAAATCGAGTAGCTTCAACAGATTACAACGTCTATGCTACTAAAGAGGAGTGAATTGGTGCAAAGGAAAAGTTCCAAAGAGGGCAAGGAGAAGGCCGAAGAAAATGTAAATAGAGTTTCTTAAAGAAGATCAAGAACAAAAAGTCTAACTAACAAGATGGTTCTTGGCTGCTAAATGATAACAAAAGAAACAGAAAAGAAAAAAGAAGAAGAAGGTCCTTCTACCAGCTCCAAGCTTCAAGCTGATTGGGAAAAATAATTCATTATGATGATGAATGATAACAGCCACGATAATGAATGTTAATTAGTACAGCACCATGCGAAAATTTTGAAACTACAAATCACAAGAAAGTAAATGTAAAGAACTGGTAAATTTGTAATTATTCCTCAAGAAATTTGAAATAATGTTAAATAAATAACTAATAATTCATTAGTGACTTATCATATGAAATTCCTAGCATGACCAGTATTACAGTTACAGGTGATGCTATAATCAAATACACCAACACAATATATAACTTAAGCAAAGTGTTGTAACACATCAACAAGGCAGAAGCCAGCCAAGAATCTAGTTTCCATATCAGAGTCTATACGATATTATTAAGACATTCCTTCCATGATATAAATACCTCCAACAAATAGACCTCTTTTTTTCTATCAGTTAGAAAATAGACCTCCTTCACCTTGTGTATAATAGCTAATTAGGACTGCAGCCACTAGGGTTGTCAACAAAATGAATTACATCTGTGTTTGAACCAAAATCATCAAATACACACATTTATGTATCTTTCAAAGTGAATACAGATACAACATTTCAAAACCGGATAAAATCGAATACAAATACGGATTCTCTGTACGAACTGAATAATAACCGAATTCAAATACTCTATTACAATTTAAATTAATTTATATTAATTATTTATTTATATAGCTTATACCTCAACTAACTGAATGTTAGGCTCACTTAAAACAATAGAAAAGAATGCTCTCTTATAGTGTGGAGAGGCTGTTCTGACTTCCCTCAACGCTTCCTCCCCCCACCACACACACACACACACACACACGCGCGCAAAAAAAAAAAAAAGAAAAAAAGAAAAAGTCTTATGGGCCAATCGGATGGTTGGATAGTGCTTCAACTGCCTGGTCCAATTGTATTATATAATTTAATTATTAAATATTTGAAATTTCAATCAAAACCACAATAAGTCATGAGTTCGAATGGTAGTCAAATTTGAATTTGGAGAAACACGCCCAATACCCATTGAATATGGGTCAAATACAGATAATAGGATTTCAAAGTGGAATCATGGATAACAGAATATCCATATTGTTTTCCACCCATTAACAGACCTAGTAGCCACCATAATAAATAAGAGGCATGAAAGAGGATCCCCTTTCTGTAAACCTCTAGACTTTGAACATAACCTTATGAGGACCTAATCACAAGAAAAGAAATGGAAGCTCACAAGATTGAAGCCATCATCGAACTTTTCTTCTATTACCAAAACCATCCAAACAACACATATTCAAGGAACTCCATTAACATGACATTATATTTTTCAAAATCTTTCTTTCAAACCAACCCTCTACACCATATTGAATTTATTTCACTAGTTTTTAATACCTAACGACAGGATATGTCCTCTTTACAAAAACCCAATCATACCCTACCACATCCTTAGTTACCTCTTCCATTTTGGCAAAAAGAAGTTTACGAACTAAAGCATTAGTTCGAAGTGTATCAGTCTAAAATCTTTGTTCTCTACATCCCCCTTTGGAATAAAAGAAACTAATGTATGATCAAATTTTCTGTTTCCAATCTACCTTTCCCATAATATTCATTGAGCACTTATAGATCATTTTTAATGATACCCCACCAAAAGGATGCAGAGAACTCTATGGAAAATTTATTTGGGCTTGGAGTTTCGTACTTTTTTAAGGTAGTGATAGCCACAAGAACATCCTCTTCTTCAAACTTCCTCTTTGACCAATCTGCCTTATCTACAAATAGAGAGTCCAATCAAATCCTTCCAAATTTTTATATGACCATCTAACAAATACAAGTTTTAGAGTGAGAAAGAGATGTCCCGACTAATTTTCCATCTTCAACAACAATTATGCTTATGACACATACTCATCGAATTTGAAAACAAAAAAATTTCAACTTCTTTCCCCTGCATGGAGTCGATCAAAAGGATTTGGATAATCATGAGGCATAATGTGCTGAAGTTATGGTTTTTGACAGACTGGGATGGAGGAACAGGATTCTTGTTGCAGATCCCAACTAATTGGGATAAGGCATTTGATGATAATAATAACTACATTCTTATCTGTGCTTTAGGGACACCATCTCCAAGAACTTCTAAAAGTTTCCCAAATAGGATATAAGACAAAAGAAAGTGAGTTGAGAAGGTTTGGGTACTAAAACAAAGACCTAGGGCGGCAATTATGAGAAGATCATAAGATGAAAGGAGGTGCATATTGAAGGATCTACTAAAACAGAGAGAAGACCAAAAAAGACATGGATGGAGTTGGTCATAAATGATTTAAATACATACAATCTGATCAAAGACATAATTTTTATAGTTTGAAATGGAGGAACAGAATTCATGTTGCTGAGCCCAACTAGTTGGGATAAGGCATTTTGTTATTGTTGTTGTGGCAGCTGTTTTTCTCATCAATTAAGTTATATATCACGATTGATCTTCTGCACCCCTGCACCCCTGCACCTTAAAAAAATAAATAAAGAAACAAAGAACACCTCTTTATTCATTGCTTTTGAGTTTCCTCTTGGCCTTAAATTTGAAGCTATGACTTTTGAGTTTCCTCATTATGGCCTTAAATTTAAAGCAGTCAAGTCATAGCTCTTATTCTTCTATCATTAAAAGAGAATTTTCTACACCAGTATTCATTCTTGCTTTTTTCTTTTTGGATCTTGGATCCACAACAAGGGATTTGGCAAAGTTCTACCATTGGTTGCTAACATAGAATAAACCTCCCCCTTTACGCAGAATTAGGATTAGAAATGCACAAAAAGACATGGCAATGCAATACAAAACTGGTGAAGCTGGGTAACTAAGAAACATTCCACGGAAGTTGAACGTATGTTAAATAAGATAACTATTAGAATAGCTACAACATATGCATCTCAAGTGACTAAGAAGCAACGCAATCGTAAGATGAGCATAGTTGAGTTGTGGATGTTAACATGGATGTGCCAAGAACAAATAAGAAGAACAAATGCAAACGAATCTAGAATTACCCACAAAATGTAATAAATAAAATCTGCGACACAATTTGGGTATCTTAATTGAGACTAATGGAGGTGCCTATGAGGAGGTGTGAGATTGTGAAAGTTAAATGATTCAAAAAGGTTAAGAGGATGAAGATAAAGGACTAGGATAGATGCAAATGGACAACTAACCATATGGTTCTCGACCATATAGAATGGTTTTTGGAAAGCAATTTGCAGTAATATGGGTATGTTTCAAAAAGGAGTGAGATATAAGGTAGGGGTGGGAGACAGAATTAAATTTTGGAAGGATACTTGGTGTGGGGACACTTCACTGTTTTGCAGTTTTCCGGGAGTGGCGGCGATTGCCTCCAATATAGATGCTTGGGTTAAGGAATATCTAGTTTTCGGGGAGACGAGTTGGAGATGGGATGTGAAGTTCAGGAGGAATTTAGCAGATTGGGAAGTAGAGGAAGTAGTGAACCTGTTGGGTATTATAAATTCTGTTAGAGTTAGTGGAGAGGGGGATGCTAGATTATGGTTAGGGTCTACAGATGGGCTTTATTCGGTGAGTTCTATGTATAACTCGCTGAAGGCGGGAGAGGCGAAGTGTGGGTCGTGGAAATTAATTTGGAGAGCCGGTATTCCATCCAAGGTTTCTTTCTTTTTGTGGATAGCAGTTGAGGACAAAATCCTTACTTTAGATAATTTAAGAAGTAAAGGATGGTACTTGGCTTCGAGATGTTGTTTCTGTAAGAGGGAGGAGGAGGAGACTTCTTCACATATTTTCCTGCATTGTGATTATGCCCGGCGCTTGTGGAAAGACTTCTTACTCAGATTTGGATTATTTTGGACCATGCCGAAGGATCTCAAAGGAGCCATGGAGAGTTGGGGTTGGAAAGGGAAGAAGGTAGGGAGGAGAAAAAGTGCTTTATTGTGGAACATCTGCCCAGCGGAGATAAGTTGGTATATATGGAAAGAGCGGAATGGCAGAATATTTGAAGACAGAGATCTCAGTTGAGAGAATGACGGAAAATGTCTTGTCACTGATCTTCTTTTGGTCTTCTTCTCACAAGGTTTTTTAGGGAATTTTATTTGAAGAATTTGATTGCTTTGGGGGGCTGTTTTGGGAGTAGAAAGGTTTTATTTAGCAGAGATTCTTGTATTTATTATCTTTCTCTTGTACAGTTTTTTACTTTATATATAAAATACAAATTACCGATCAAAAAAAAAAATAATCAATGGAATCGAACTTTAAAAGTAGACTCACCCTACCATAAATCATGCCAAAACCGGATTAATGAACCCTTACCCACCCAAACCGAACAATAGGATAAAATGGAGAAGTTAATGCAAAAATGGCTTTCCAAGAGCTATGCATATAAATTCTCTCAGATTGGTTAATATCCCAAGCATTCAAACCTGTCCCAAACTTGCTTACAATAATCTTATACCAAAAAGCCTTTGTGTCATTGCCGAAACGCCATAACCATTTACCAAGCAAAGCAAAATTCCGATGTTGAATGTTGCCCAGATTGAGATCACCCGCTTCTTTACTCTTACACACCAAACTCCATCTAACCAAGTGGTCATTCTTAAGATTCCCTCCCTCTCCCACAGAAAATCCTTTGTACCTTCTCCAAAGCCTTAACAACTCTAACTGGCGCACGAAAAGGAGACAAGTAGTAAATGGGAAGGCTAGCCAACACCGATTTAATTAAAGTAACGTTGCTGCCTAAGGATACGTAATTCCTTTTCCAAGTGGCCAATCTCTTTTCAACTCTCTCAATAACAAAAGACCAAAAGGAAAAGGATCTTGCACTATCACCTAGAGGAAAAGCAAGAAATCTAATCGGTAACTGAATAACTTGATAACCTAAATACTCTGCAAATTGCTGAATCCGACCCTGCTCCATATGAAACCCAGAGATGGTAGACTTCTCCACATTAACCTTAAGACCAGAAACCATCTCAAAACATCTCAATATAGCCTTAATCCAATATGCCTGCTCCTCAACAGCCTCAAAAAACAAGATAGTATCACTATGATCTTTGAGGGCCGAGGTGTTAGCACTTCTCATGAGCGTCAGGGAGGCAGCTAGACTGGGGTACAGGCAAGTGGTGATTGACGGGGATCGGCCTCTATGACTTCTTGAATGGTTGGTGCTGAGGATTGTCCTTGGAGGTTCACCCATATCGTTAGGTTGGTGAGGCACTTGGGTAATCAGATTCAGGCGTCCTTTACGCATACCCCTAAAGATGGTAATGCTACAGCAGATCGTTTGGCTAAGGATGGAATCAATAGGCGGGACTTATTCGTGGGCATGCCTTCAGCAGAGATGATTGCGGGAGTCGTTTGATTGCTTGGGCCATGTTGATGCCCTCTTCTGTTTGTTTTCTTGTTTTTCCTGTTTTTTCTTTTCGGTTTCCTTGGGGCCACGATGTTCATCTTGTGCACCTGACTATTTGTTTTTTGTTCTTTGTAATTTTTGCTGTTTGCACTTTTTCTCATTTATAAAATGTTGGTTATCTATCAAAAAAAAAAACAAGATAGTATCATCAACATATTGCAAATGAGAAAAGCCACCTATTCACTCCTACCAAAAAACCACTTAAGGAGACCCATGTTCTCAACCAAAGAAAGAAACCTACTTAAAACATCCCCCACTAGAGTAAAGAGAAAAGGAGAAAGGGGATCACCATGTCTAATTCCTCTAGATGACTCGAAATGACCATGGACACTACCATTAAAAAGAAACGAAAAGGAAACCTTTGACCAACAACCACTAATCCACTTCCTCTATTTAATTCAAAGCCCTTTCCATTCTAATACAGAATCAATGAAACCCCATTCCACCCAATCATAAGCTTTCTCCCAATCCAATTTGCTCATGAAACCTGGAATACCACTTCTCTCTCTTTCCTCCACCACCTCATTTGCCTCCAGAACACTATCCAAAATCTGCCTCCCAGCAATAAAAGCCGATTGATTCAAAGAAACTAATCCCCCAATCACCCCTTTAAGCCTCTCTGCTAGAACCTTCGCAATAATCTTATAAAGACTAGTGATCAGACTGATGGGTCTAAAATCCTTAAGCTCACTGGCCCCTGACTTCTAGGCAATCAACACCAAAAAGGTTTCTTTGGTAATCTTATTATTCACTCCATTAAGAAAAAACTCAGTAAACACGCCCATAAAATCCTCTTTGATCACCTCCCAACCATCTTTAAAAAAAAAACCATAGTAAATCTATCTGGCCCCGGTGCCTTACCTCTCTCCATTCCCATAATAGTCTTCCTAACCTCATCAATATCAAAAGGTCTCTCCAACCACACAGCCAGAACAGAGGATATAGCAACCCCAGGAACATTCCTAAGACTAAAAACCAAATCTTGCTCTGAAGTATACAACTTACCAGATAATTCCTTCATAGCTTCTGTGATACCACCCACATCCTCAATTCTCTCCCCATCTACCAAAAGATTAGTAATAGCATTCGTTTTAGACCTGCCATTAGCCACTTTATGAAAGAAGCTAGTATTCTCATCCCCTTCTTTGATCCAAGTAGCTCTCGATTTCTGTCTCCAACTGACTCCTCCTATCTGAGGATATTATCCAACTCAATCTTCTTACAATTCCTCTCCTCTCTCTCCCCTTCAGAAAGCCCCCCCTTTGCCCATCCCACAAGTCCAATTCTTCAATTTCATCAGACATAATTTTCTTTTGCCCAAATATATCCCCAAAACACTCACAATTCCATCCTTCAATCTTACTTCTCAAAAACTTAATAGATCTCATAAAAGAAAATCCAGCAAATCTAGATTCATCCCTATCCCTCTCCTCCCACCAACCTTTCACCTCATCAATGAACTGACTATGTGTAAGCCACACGTTTTCAAACCGGAAAGGATAAGGGCCTGATGAACTAACTCAACCGAAAGCAAGTATCCCCTTATTTCGATCAATCATAAATGCTTAAAATCAACAAATCTTGTTCTAAACAATGGAAATTTGAATTTTAAATCACCTATTTTGTAAATTTGTTAACTCTTCAGTTCAAAGGTCATCTTGATATAGATTTAGTTAAATTTGACATGTGCTGCATCAAAAAATTACTAAAATCAAGCGAAGTACCTTTTTTTTTTTTTTTTTTTGGAACGGGTATTTCCGAAAGTGAAGTATGTTACAACTCCTTTTTTCGTCTTCTTTGGTTCAATTTGCATTAAATTGTAAGGAAATGCATGCCAATCCATGGCATGCATTTCATTATGAATTTGTAGATTTAAGAGATTGAAACCCCGAAATGTTTAGGAAAATGTAATTTCTAGGATTTTCACCTAAAATGTAGTGTTTGATCCTCTAATATTCTAATAATTATGTGCATATATTAGAAGCTTGTTATGCATTAGCAGAAAATATAAATTTATTTTAAAATTATATATTTTAATTACTTTATAAAACTACCTAAAATGTATAGCATTTTTTAAAAAAAAAAAGCAGATTTTAATGGTTTCAAATGTTTGATGTATAAAGTAACAATTTCATTAAAATATTACCGATTGATTCAAATATTAATAAAACTATTTCTACTTGAAAACTGAAAAATAATTTAAAATATCTTAAACATGAAGAAATCAAACGGATAGATTTGTAAAGGAAAACTAGTTAGATAATTATTAGTTAATGGCTTATGTTAAGCTTGTTGCAAATCATGAATTTATTAGTTCAGAATAGTTTCTAGAGAAATATATTAAAAAACTTAAGCTTCTAAAGAACATCATGCGGTATTGAGCCATATGTTTTGAATGTATATTATCATGTATTTGGGTTGAAAACCTTCTATTGGATGTTGGATAATTGTTATTGTTATTATTTTCAGAATATAAAAACTTCTATCATGTTTCCTTGAGTATTTTAGTGACTGATTATGTAGGCAATGACTCCCCTACTTACCTATAAATGCATTACTTGGTTAATATCATTATTTTTGTAATGTTTTAAGTTATTTAGGTGTAAACATATCTAAATATGCATCTCATAAAGTTTCATTAGAAATTTTCCTTTCTAAAGGTTTCCCCTATTTCTCCAACTTTTTGGGCGACATCGATATTTCCCTTGATATATCGAGTGATATTTCCTCTTTCCCTTAATGGCGATATATCTAGCAATTGCGAGGTTTAAAACCTTGGAAATAAATAAGATCATAAAATTGTCCAATCAGCACTGTTTGACTTCTCTAAATGTTCAACCACGTGTACAAGCACCATTTAATGCTAGGTAGGTCAATTAGGTTAATTTTGCACGTACAAGCACCTTTTCAATGCCTTCTAGATACATGCACTACTCACAAAATTCTAGCACATCCAACCCCTCTACTATCAAATGAATAATGGACAGGCATTAAATTTCCACTCAAACACAACAGATGAGTCAAGCACTAAATGAAACAGTCCATTAATGCCTTTTTCCGTATTCTCCCAAAGAAATTTAATGCCTTTTTCCGTATCCTCCCAATGAAATTTTCTGAATTCGCTTATATAAGGCCCATATATCGTTGATAGGTTTCCATTCCAAATCTGAAAATCATCACCAAAATTCTGGAAATGAAATGTAAGCACGGGTACACACAGTCAACTTTCCACCAACCCAAAACAGGAAAAAAAAAAAAAAAAAGAATCTTACGATCAGCAAGTACACCCACGCAAAACCGATCCAAAAAAAACGTATATCCACCAAAGCTTCATGTAAAGTTTTAAAGATGTGGTTTACGTGTGGGTAGAGGAGATAAAATGAGATTTTGGGAGGCTTATTGGTGACAATAGGGCCACTTTACTCAGTTTGTCCTAGATAATACAGCTTTATTCTCCAAAAGAATGTGCCTTCATCTCAGTTCTTCACTAGGAGAGAAAAGGAGGTGTGGACACCAACATTCAGAAGAAGCCTTTTAGACAGGGACTCAGGGAGATTGATGAATGCACTAATCTCTTAAATCCTCTCAACTCAAGAAAATGGGAAGAGATGAGGAAGATAGACAAATTTAATTTGCTGACTTCGTGGTCAATTTTCAGTGGAATCATTGTATGCAACCTTTAAACTCAGAACTAGAGCTTTCTCTGACATGGAACCCTATTGTGCCCCCTAGCAAGATAGCATTTGTGTGGACGGTGGCTCTTGAGAAACTACACACAAAGGATAATTTAATCTGCAGAGGATGGATGCTGCCTAATCGTCGCCCTTTATGCCTACAACAAGAGGAATCTATAAATCATCTTCTTGTTCATTGTTATTTCACTCATAAGGCGTGGAGTTTCTTCATATAACTATTTGTATTGCACAGCTGCATCAGATTCATTTAGAATGTACTACAACCGTGACCTAAAGGTCCATTCAGTATGAAAGGGAAGATATTTAGGAGTCTAGTGCCCTTGGCAATTTGGTAGGGTCTGTGGAGAGGGAGAAATTCCAGAATTTTTGAAGACAAAAAGAGACATTTTGCAGCAAGTTTGTACAGATTTAAGTTCTCTGCTTTTATATTGGTGTTTTTGGTTGCCTCATTTTCTTTAAGATGCCGGATTTGTCAATGAGGTAGTCTTATAACTTAATTGTAATATAGGAGTCGGAAACCTATTTCCACCTATGCACTTGATTACTCATATCAATATAGTTTCTGTTTCTTATAAAAAAAAATGTCACAGAAAACTGCAAATTGACAGTCCCTCTTAACACCCCATCGTGCTCTTATCAAGTTTGTCTAGTTAGAATCATGCACATAACAATATCTTCCTTATTGTCATTAATTAGCAACATTCCTACATCAAACCCAAGTTCGCAGGTTCCTTGGGGCACACATATTTATTTGAGTGACCAAATGAAATATGATATCATTTATTCCCCAATCAAGGAGCACTTTAACCTCCATCTTAAAACACTCTCAAGGAAAATTCTCCATACAACCAAACAACCACCTGTACCCTCTAATCTCTCTACTTTCGCTAAGCAAACCTTCTTACTTCTAATTCTCATCCTCCAGCTATAAAGAGTTGCCAACAGATCCTTAGGTATGAACCAAGAAGCTCCAAATCTGGTCAAATAAGGACCAAATGATGGACTGTTTCAGCGTCAAGTTTGCACAGGGTGCATCTATTTGGAATTGTCCAGTTTCCAGAATTAAGAAAAGTGACCATAAGAATTTAGTCCAATGACCCATTCAACAAAAAGAAAGCTATACTTTAAAGGAACCACCATCTTCCAAATGAGATTTGATAATTGATATGGTAAAATCTGAGTTAACGAAAGTCATCCTGTGAAAGAAATTCACTGAGAAAAGCCCATTGAAATTCCCTTCCCAACATATCCTGTGCTCATCACCAGAATCCAAAGAACATGAATAAAAATATGCTATCAAATCAGTAAAAAGCTCTACATCACAATCATTCAAAGGCCTTCTAAATGTGGGATTCCACGTCACCAGCTTATCAACCCTTACCAAGTAATCCTACACCACTGCCTCATGTCCGAAGCCAAATCAAATAAGTCTGGGAAGTAGAGACTGAAAGCAATCTCACCATACAATTTAGCATGCCAAACCCAGATGCTAGAATTGGGAAGTTGTTAATGTTCTAATAGTTGCCTTTTGACATTGACAGCTGAAATTTGATGGGATCTGTACTTCTGAATTTATGCATAATAAAATTTGAAAGTTCATATTTATTTCATTTTATAATTATATTAATACAGAAAAAGCTGTCTAGTTTGTCTCATCAGGTTTAGTTTCTCAGTGAGATTCGAGTTTTCTATCACATAAGGGGAAGATGTGGCAAATCCAGTCTGTCGAACTAATAGGGACTTCTAAATAGGTCACACAGATAGCCCCTCCATTCACCTAATCTCCCTGTACTCTTTTCCGCATATGTTCCATGTGCATGACATTCTTTGAATAGCGTATCTTTTCGGAGTTTTAAGCAAGAAGATATTAGCTTAAGGGTGCCACTTTCTGGCAGATGTAGTTCAAACTGAAATTTTGCACATGAATAGGGAGCTATGTGGGGAAAACTGGTGTATCTCACCATCCTACCAGTCCTCCTATCTATACACACTAACAGCAACAAAGCCTAATTCGAAGTAGTTAAGGTCGGCAACAATTTGAAATTCCATGATCATCCAATTAAATGGATAAGAACAAACAAGCAACTAGCCCTAATTCCTAACTCCTAAACAACAACAATAAACAGAAACCTAGAAAACTCTCTAAAAACCCTAAAAACCTGAATATTAAGAGGGGAGGGGAGGGGAGGGGGGAAGGCCCTTAATCCCTAGCTAAGGTTACAAAAACTTCTTATTTTTCAATTTTTTTCACCTTTCTTTGAACATTTTTTTCATTGTATAACAAAGAAGAGTGACAAGTTTCCTGATTTCCCCATTTCATGCAACATTATTTGACTGGATGGCCCTGAATATGTTACAACTCCATTGTTCTTGAAAGCATTTCCAACTATTGAAGCCCCTTTCAACCCCCAAACTGAAATTATCAATCCCTCACATTTAGAACTGCCAAACCAGCATAATCAAAAAAGTCCAAATTGTTATTGGAGAAACTTCACTCTCAAAGAACAAGTAATGCCATTTTTTTCCCTTTTTGGAAGGAAACACTTCGAGGGTGTTTGTTTGGGATTCCAGATTCTGATTCCGACCATAATCAGATTATATAATCTAGGCTACGTCGTTTGGGTCAGAGTCTGGGGGTGATTAAAGAATCCGATTCTAAAATCAGCCCTATAATCAGAATCCATTTCCAAGCTGATTCTAGGATTCTGAGTTGGGATTATTGATTTGGATTATATAGATAAAAAAAGATAGGATTGAATATTAGAATAAAATAAATAATATGTAAACAAAATATTCTAAATATTAAAAGAAAATAAATAACATATAAACAAATATTTTATGGAATTTATATATAAAAATAATTATATTTTTAATATAAAATACATGTATTTATACATAAAATGTTATATTTTAATATAAAATATATGTATTTATTAACAAGTAAATAACGTATAATGACTCAATTTGAAGATGAAGTGGGTTTAACCCAAAATTCGTTTGTCTGGTAATTTTCAACCAACCCGCCTGAACCCGCCCGAGATTTAGCAGGTTTGGGTTCAAGTTTTCAACCCGTGGACCAGGTTTGGATTCCGTGTTTTCAACTCGCAAATAAATGGGTCAGATTTGGGTTAGACCGTCCGACCCATTGGGTTATCAATTATCAGAATCCGGATTTTAAAATCCAGAATGAGAATCCAAGTCCGGAATCTAGAACGCCCCTTTTCATTTGTCGATCCAAAAGCTAAAGGGACATCAACAGTTGCACAAGAATTACAAAGTTTTTCTCAGAGTGGTTCCATATTCTGGGATTATGAGGAACTAAATTCACTACATTGGATAACTAGTGCAAGGGAATTTTAAAGGTAAAAAACCAAAGAAACAAGCATGTCTCTCTCAACTCCCGTCCGCTCAAAACAAGGGGAATTTAAGGAAAATAACTAAAAGAAATTCATATGTATGCAAGCATTCTACTAGAGAGAGAGAGAGAGAGAGAGAGAGAGAGAGACATGAATCCTATGATTTACAACATGAATCCTATGATTTGAACCAAATCTTAGCCAGTTAGCCTAAATGATCCAAATTCCAGGCTTGATAACTTATAATCATGTATTAACAATATGATATAAAATGTCAAAAAGATTTAGATATAGGAAACGGTTTTCCACTGTCTCACTAGTTTTAGTAATCACGTATCCTACCATGAGGGAACCCTCTAGATAGGTCATGTGGATGATTCTTTTACCCATGTAGGTCCCATTAATACACCTGTACTGGATTTTGTGATGTGCAATATTAATGGTCTGGTAATTCAATTTTTCAGATTTCTCTACAAAAAGAAATTTATATTTAGGGGATGTATTCTTGTAGATTATTAATGTCAACGATAATTTTTCTTCACTTAAATGCTTTGTTAGAGCTAATCAGATGGCAATGATACTAAAGGTTAATATTTAATGGTTATAAATACCAAAATATGGTATTAGATAATGAATTTGGGAAGATTTCGGGATAATTTATTAATACATAGATAATTATCATTTTTTTTCTCACATATTTCTCTCTTGCAACGTTTACAAAATTTGCATGAATACTATGATTTAAGATTGAATCCTAATTTGAATCAAGTCTACTCTCACAATTTTCCAAGTAACAACTATGCTTTGTATCAAGTTCCTTTTTTTCCTCAAGTACCTATGTGGAATAGGAAAAGCTTTAAGATGACAATATCAATCTTTCTTTCTAATTTTCTATTAATGGTAATAATATGCTAATCACGACTATGTTATAGTAATATACTATATGAAAAAGACTACGAAAGAATAATGGTAAGAAACTTTTGGATGTGATTTCAAGTGCCAAAAAAAAAAACAGAAGGAACAAAAGATAATTAAAAAAAATTGGATTAATGGAATTTTTTCCTCTTTTTCTTTGTCTGAAGAAGAGGTGTATATGCATAAATGAAACAGAAGAAATTTCATCAAAAGAGATCATAAAAATTTTATTTGACAAAAGGATAAAAAAAAAAAAAAGGAAGAATAACAAAGAGGAAGAGTATCAGATACCCGTTCTGCCTCAACCATGAAGATTGTCTAATTGTTGGTGCAATACGGGACTCTTGAGAAGAAGTGATATCATCACCTTCCATAGGAATTCTAGATTGCGGCACTGAGGCAAAAATGAGGTCATATTGAGCTATTAGATTAGAAAGGATAAATCAATTAAGAAGCACAATATTACATTGAAATGAAAATAAAAGTTCAAATGCCAGGCAAACCTGCAAGTGAACTACTTGCAACATCATGACATTCGATCTCCCCCTGCCTCATAATTCTGCACAAAACTTGTCTTTGCTGCATCCTCTCTTCTTCATCCAGCAGTTCTTGCTGCCGCATTCTTATTTTTGCCTCTATAACCCGCTGTTCTTCCTGTACGTATGAGAAAAAATAGTGAAATGCAACACCCATATTCTGCAATAACATTGGGAATGCAATACCAGAATTCCCACATAAATTTAGATAAACGTAGTAAAGCAAATCTTACTACTTGCTCCATGCCCTTCTCCTCTTTTGACCTTATACCCCGATACTCCACAGCATAATTTGAGGTTTTGCAAAAGGGACACCTTGTAGAGTTAAGCAGTTATAATGCTAGATACAAAGCCTCTATGCCAAAATACAAGGACTCGTTAAGAAAGTAAAGGATACTGTGTAGGACGAGTAGAATGAGGCGGCTTCATCCGCAGGAAACACTCTGGAAAAACACGGGTGCACAAACAAAACATATTAGCATATTTACAACTAAGAAAATCATTTATAAAATTATAAGCTGAAAGAATACCTGTACAAATGCCTTTCATGCAACATCTTGAGCGGTTGAGACTTGGATAGTACTTAAAGACAGGAAAAAGTCCAACACGATTTTATCAGAAACAATACATAACATCAAGAAATCCCAAATGCATGAACCATTCAACCCAAAACTCGTGACTTCAACTAATAACATTCTCTAAAATTCCACAAAATAATCAAAGATATGAGAATAAACTAAAAGTCCATTAACATATTATATTACTAACCAAAAAGCAGATTGGGCACTCTTCAAGATCGAAACTGCACACTTCATTACCAGGGTAGCAAGGAGCCAGCCTAGAGTCAAGAATGAGCTTCCTCAGCTTCTTATGATCCACATCCTTGTGCTGATACAACCCTTGAGGGTGCGTATACTTCTCATCCACCACCTGTCGCTTCCTAGTTAACTTATTCCCCATCAGAACAACACCTTTCCTATCACTCAAGTCTTAAAATTCCCAAACCAAATCAGCAACAGTCAGCCTTTGTCCATTCCTAATTTCTTTCCTAAAGCATGATAGAAGTCTCCATTAAATCCCTCATCTCTCAGAACAAAAAGCACGGGCTAACTCACACAATGACACAAACTAAACCAACAAATGACAGCTTCAGCGCCGAATTATCTACTCAAAGAAACCCTAATTCTAACCTTCACAACAGAAACATTCTAACATAACCCCCTTTCACTACCAAGAACGGAAAGATTCACTAAACAAGAAACTCACAACACCCTGCAAATCACCAAAACAACAAAAAAAATAGATTCAAGAAACACAGCTCAATCCTTCCCCGAATCACTTCTATGGAAAGCAAACACAAAGAACTTCGAAACAAAAAAATTGCAGACAAAAGCTGCAGCAATGAACTTCAAATCTCTCTTAAACTACAAACCATTTGGCAAATATCAAAGAAAGGAGGATCGAAATTCGAATACGAACATTAACATGTCCGAGCGATCTTGAACTGAACCGAAGAACGTAGACGACCAGAAATTCTGGCGCGACAACATCGAGGAACAGAGGATTTGAATGGATGAGAAGGAGAACACGAGAAAAACTAAAGGGAAAATGATTGGAGATCGAGAGATTTGCCAACAATTTCAGAAACAAGATCAGAACTTTCTCTGAGAGCAGAGACGGTCTCTATTGGTTTTTCCTTTTTATCTTCTGTTTTATTTGTTTCTTTCGATCTTATCAAATGGAGACTTTTTGAGAGAGAGAAGAAGCAGCAAAGAACGGTACAAATGGTTTGAGTGAGAGACCAGGCAAGAATCAGGTTAAAGGCAATGGGCACCCACGAGATCACGAGAATGCAAATCTATCTGTATTACGAAACCTGGACCCTTGGTTTCAAGGATCGTTCTGGAGCGGATCGGATTGACCGGTTCGGATCGAGATCGGCCAGGACCAGTCCGATCTCAACCCACGATACAACTGTTGTGTCTTGAGGCTTTCGATCGGATCAATCCAACCAATACTGATCCGGACCGATCCAATGACTCAATTGACTGATCCAATTGATCTTTATTTTTTTTCTTAAATTTATAAAATAAAGGATCCAACTGGTATCGATTCGATACCTACCGATCCCGACCAGTATCGCCGATCCAACACCGGTGTCGCCACTCCGGCCAATCCAAAAGAAAATTTTAAAAAATAGATCCAACATTTGGATCGAACCAAAATCGACAAACCAGATCGGGATCGGCCCGAACCAGTCCGATCCAGGATCCTGAGAATAAAAACCCTGCCTGGTCCTCACTAGTCATCCGAGGGGTTGATTCAATCGATCCAACTCGGGATCGGCCGAGAAGATCGCCGATCCCGAGTTGGATCTGGCGATCCATCTCGGGATCGTTCCGATCTAAGTTTTTTTTTTTTTTTTTAAATTTATTTCAGGCCGGTCAATCTCGGCCGATCCCGAGCCGAATTCCGAGATTAAACACTACCGTTGCCGTGAAAGGCTAGTTACATTGACAACTCTGTTATGAGTTCTCCCTATCCAATCATGAAGAATTGGCTATAAAGGAAGGGAAAGAAGCTCATTCCAAATACACGAATCAACAGAGAAAGCTAAATTGGGCAAGCAGTCAGCTACTGCATTAGCCTCTCTAAAAACATGATTACACCAAACATCAGTGATCTCAATATCAGGACTTTCACCTCAACACTGATGGGTTCAATGCGCCGTGGGGAACATCATTCGCAACTTCCTTTAAGATTTGTCGAGATCCCCCTTCTAGAATAATTTTTCATAGCCACGGGAGAGGGCTTGTTTAGGTCCTTCAACACAAGCCCTGCCTTCTACCACCAAGGAGTTGGTGATTCCAATCTGTTTAGTCAATTCACATTGAAAAGTGTCATCCATAGTTCTCCAAAAAGCCCACACCCCAGCTTTATCGGGGTTGCCTTTAACAGCACCGTCGAAGTTCAGTTTAATGAATCAATTATGCATCCCATCTGATGAAAATCAAAATCTCCTCTCTGCACTGAGTCCTGGCAACATTATTCATCCCAATTCACATCATATGATAGGAAAGCATTTCGTCTGTTTCGAGGTGGCTGTTCCATCAGCTGTTCCAACCGCTAATGGATGCCACGTCAGCCATTTCAAGGGGTTTCTTTTAAATTTCGAACATTTCGAAGGGCCTCTTTCGAAATGTTTGAATTTCGAAGGACCTGTTTCAAGCTAACGTGGCATCCATCAGCTGTTGGAACAGCTGATGAAACAGACGAAATGCTCTCATATGATAGGAGTTATCATGTAAAGAATGGAACAGTGATAAGGTTTTAGCAATATTAACTTCCTCTTTATCAAATAATTTTTATCAGCCAGATGGCCCAGAGAAAATTGGAGCACGCCCCGCAAAATTCCCAGTGTGATTTGGTGACACAAAACTCACTTTGAAAGCTTGGGAGATCCATTCCTCAACAGACGAAATGTCGTGGATCATGGTAGCATGAATTGTCAAAACCTGTACTTAGTTCAATTCAATTATTGAGTAAGTAATTCACCTCTGTGACTGCCAATAGGATCTCAAGTTCTCATTTACTGCAAAGCTGATTGCTATACTGGGTCCAACCCCCTGCGCCATTCAGGGTGTATAGCAATGACAATCCGTATCACAAAAAAGATCATTATGCATAAACAGAAGCCAAAGCAGAAGAGAAGCATACCAAGGTTTTAAAGACAGGAACTGGTCGCCGGATCGGTCCCGTCCAGTTCCGGTCCGGACCACCGATATGGACCGGTACAGAAAACAAAAAAAATTAAAAATTAAAAATTTCAGACTTGCGCTGGACCGGTGGGATGGGCAAGACTGGTCGCCGGACTGCCGGATTGGAAGGACCGGTCGTCGGACTGTCAGAACCGGTCATAGACCGGCGGAACCGATCACCTGTCCATAACCTGACAATACAAAGGCTTGTATCGCAGATTGGAACCAGACCGGTCCCGTCCGGACCGGCCAGTACTGACCGGTATCGGCCGATTCTTGAAATCATGCTTTATACAGGCCCATAACACCTTCTCTCTGCAGATTGTATGAACAAGGCCAATACCTCTATAGTGGATTACATTTGTCTGCAGAGTTCTAAAATAAATGAGTTACAAGATAAGTCAAGACAAAAGTACAATAAAAGGGCATACATAATTCAGTAGATGTTTTACCTCCTTAAATTTACAGATGAGACCTTCTACAAGATGGGGTGGTGCACAATTAATTCCAAAACTAGCCACTAATAAGCTGAAATAATGAATTGATATGAGATCATATATATAGGGCTTACCACGCAGCTTCAGATTAGCAGTTGAGATTCTCTTTCACCGCGTTTTGGTGCCTCCGAAACTAGCCAAATGTATAGCTTTTGGCTGGATCCAAAACCTGAAGCAAAACCAAACTTTAAAAACCAAGATTTCATCCGTAACAAACGGCAAGGAGAAGGTAACAATTTTTTCTGGTTTTTCATACATATAAGACAAAATCGTTTCTGTGGACAATTTAATCTACTTCAAGAATTTTGCCATTTGGCAACAGCAAATTGTTGGATTTGACTCTGACTTCAAAATTTAAAATATTATTTAATATAAAAATTGTTTCGTTTTGCTTGGTTGTAAAAACGGTTTGCATTATTTAATGTTAAATGACATTTTGTTTTTACTTGGTTGTCAAAACCTGTATTGAATGAGAAGAAAACATTGGGAGTCGTTTTGGACCGTTATAATCCAAACGGCTACAAACAGCTACATGATTTATAAAGACTATTAAAGGCCCAAACGCTCTCTTTGTGGCCTATATAAGGAAGCCTCATCCTCCTTGTTTGAACACACAACTCAAGCAAGCTTTAAGCAACTTGAGCTCTCCTCCTTTTTCTTTCATTCGGTTTTCAAGTTTTCTGCAATTTCTGCAAAGAGCAGAATTCTTTAATTTTCAAAGTTCTAGTCAAGTGCTACAACATCTTCTTCGTCCTTAAGCCCGGTACGACCGTGTAATCTACCGGAAGAGAAAACTATTGAATCCTGGAGGCCAACCGCTAGACACAGTACACTGGGGATACGATCCAAAAGGGGACGAATTTGGTTTCAAGGACAGTGACATCGTCACGCCTCGGTTCATCAAATCAGATAAGTTTTTGTTTATTTTTATCA
>JAUPMG010000019.1:9995765-10007487 GCA_031762675.1 Pachysandra terminalis
TATATATATATATATATATATATATATATATATATATAGAGAGAGAGAGAGAGAGAGAGAGAGAGAGAGAGAGAGAGCCCCATTGTCTATCTCTTTCGATGGGACAGCTAAGGTTTTTGCAAAGAGAAAAATGAGGTTTAGGGTTAAAGGAGAGTTGGGGTTTTGTGGAAGTTCTTTGCAAAGAAAGAAGGTAGAATAAAAAATTATAAAGTGCGGGTGGGGACTTGTAACAAATAGGTCCCTGGCTTTTATAGCTACGGCCTACTAATTTTCATCTCTTTAACATTTTTATTTATATTATTTTTTTGAGATTTGGTAACAAAAAACTTTAGAGGGGGCAAAAAAAAATTTTGATAGAAGATAATTTGTAATATATTACACAAATATGGGTCTCATTGATATTTGCCCTCTCGTTGCTATGTAGCTCTGCCGCTTCCCACCACTAACCATCTCAGTTGCAATGAAAGTATATATAATCTTAAAATTATTTTTTATATTTTATTTAAAAATTATATTCTAGTTATATTATATCGAAAGCAAATCATCTATGATATTTTGGTGTGATGTTTCTGACAGTACCAATTGCATGATGTCACAAAAACATAATGAAATTGGTTATTGATCAATCTAAAACCCTAAGTTGTAGACACCCAATTTTAGCCAAATTTCTTGAATCATCTTCAAATGGGTGGTATTTAACCCTTAGAAAGCCCTAGATACCCATAGGATCCAAATATTAAAATTCTACCGTATATGAGTTTTTCATTAACTGGTCTTTCACTTGAATAGAAACCCATATTTTGGTTTAACCTAATCCATATAGTCCAAGCACCTTAACCATATTCTTGCTTAGCCCAATCTACAATCCAAGTCCATTAAAATAAGCTCAATCTACATAGTCCAAATATTTGGCCTAAAAAGAAGATAAAAAGACAAACCCAATCCGTCTCATCACACTCATCCCCAGTCTTTCACACTTTTGACATTCTCCTTACAACTAGGACTGGAAATTTTGGCCCGGCCGGAAGTGGCCCGATGAGCCTGCCCATTTAAAAGCTGGCTAGAGAAACTCTTCCTCTTTATCCTTAGAAAATCCCTAGAGTTAGTCTAAAAAATTCTCCTAAAACCATAAACGCAGTCTAAGTAGCTCATTCAAGAAAATGAGGATTATCTCACACTTTTCTTTAGATTATTATCTTTATAGTTTTAATCTTTTTTACTTTTTTTCATAGCATTCTTCTTCATCATGAAGTATTTAGTCTTTTATTTTCATCTTTTTTCATTGATAGGCCAAGATAAGAGTTATTTTCCCACTCTATGGGAATGTGAGGAACTCTATTTTAACTTGTGATATTTTAACTTTATTTCAATACCTATGATGGTTATTTCATTTGATGTCCATTGACATAAAATGAAATAAAGCATAGGTAGTTTCATATAGATTCAATACAGATGCATTGCTACCTTTAGCTTATCATGCTTATAACTTGTGTACACATCAAACTTTCTTTATATATATATATATATATATATATGTACCAACTGCCTCTACCATCTAGCAGTCCTACTCCATCTTATTCGTATCCTAGGAACAAGTATCCTCCTAAGTTTGGCATCATCGTCTTGGCCATACGCATGCACACATCATGCAGGGAATGATCTTCAATAATGCTATTCCAGTCTCCAAAAATAAAGAATTTAATGTCTGTTCAGCTTGTCAATTAGGAAGCCATTAGCTTCCCCTTTTCTCGTCAATGTCATGTTCTTCTGCTCCATTAGAATTTGTCTACTATGATATTTGGGGACACCCTCTCCAATATCTTCTATTAATGGAAATAAATACTACATTCATTTTGTTGATGATTATAGTAAGTTTACCTGGCTTTTTCCAATTGCTCAAAAATTAGATCCCATTGATATTTGTTTTTGAATTAAATTACATATTGAAAATTTATTTGGACATAAAATCAAGGTATTTCAATCTGAATAGGGTGGGGGATATCGAAAATTTAAAATACACCCTACAATCGTATGGTATTAGTCATCGTGTCTTCTGTCAACATACTCATGAGCAGAATGATTCTGTTGAGCAGAAACATCGCCACATCATCAAATTGGTCTCTCCTTATTGGCTCATACATTTGTCCCCACTCAGTATTGGGAAGAATCCTTTTAAACGGCTATTTTATTAATCAATCGTCTTTTGTCTAGCATGATTAATAACCAATCACCTTTTGAAAGACTGATTCATTGCCAACCAGATTATTCTTTACTAAGGGTGTTTGGCTGCACGTGTTGACCTTACTAGGTCATACAACACCAACAAGCTACAATTTCGATTCACACTGTGTGTTTTTTTGGGGTATAGCCAATCGCATCATGGCTATCATTGTTTAGACATCATCAAGGGTCAATTATATATAGCTTGTCATGTTGTATTTGATGAGAATAATTTTCCTTTTGCAATTTCTACAAATTTAACAGGTGGCCATTCGGTTACAAGTAGGGGGACCCACATTTGTAAGTGTACCAACGAACTGGAGTTCTCCAAGCATACATATTCAGGAGAGCATTTCGTCTGTTCCCGAGTGGCTGTCCATCACCTGTTCCAACAGCTGATGGACCCCACATCAGCCATTTCGAGGGGGCTCCTTCGAATTTTGAACATTTCGAAGGGCCTCTTTCAAATTTCGAAGGGCCTGTTTCGAGTTGACGTGGCGTCCATCAGCTGTTGGAACAGCTGATGGAACAGCCAACTCGAAACAGACGAAATGCTCTCCATATTCAGCATGCATCTCATACTTTGGTGGGATCAAATCGAGTTCCCTCTTTCTGTTCCTCCTACTTTGGTGGCAACAAATCGAGGATCTTCTCCTAATTTTTTGGATCACTCTCAGCAGTCCTTATCATCAAGTACAAAGTTGCTACAATCTGAAAATTTGGGAAACTCAAATCCAAGAATATCTCCAATGGTTGTAACACCTTAGCAACCATGTGCATCTTCGGCTGACAACGTTACTACATCTAATCAAGTGTTCTCCACGAGTGAAACTCCATCCTTTCTAAGACTTGAATTCAGCAAGACCCACACAGATTCACCCAGATCTCCACAAATTCAAAAAGAGTCTTCACCGAACGTGAGTACTGACTATTTGGCCATACCTGGTCTTAACCTTGTTATTGACCTTGGTAAATTAGTTTCACAACGACTGGACACTTCCAAATCTACTCATCCGGTGATCACATGCCCAAAACTGGGAATGTTAAAACCAAAGGCTCTTTACTTAACTTGTTACTTACTTTCCATGTCAGCAACAATGTTCTCATTAGATAAGGATCCAAGTTGTTTCACGCATGCTTCTAAATTAGCCAAATGGCATGCTGCCATGTGTGAAGAGTTTAACACACTTATTCGGAATGGAACATGGACTTTTGTCCCTCCGTTTCCCATAATGAATATCATTGGCAGTAAATAAGTGTTCAAAATAAAGAAGAAAGATGATGGCAGTGTTGAACGATATAAGGCAGGAAGAGTCGCAAAGGGGTCTACACAACAACCAGCCCTAGATTATGAAGAAACTTATAGCCCAGTGAATAAGCCTACTGCCAGTCATCTAGTTCTATCTCTAGCTGTCTCCCTAGGATGGACGATTCAACGACTAGATGTGAGTGATGCCTTTCTACATAGAATTTTAAAGGAAGAAGCCTACCTGTAACAACCACCTAGTTTTACATATCCCAAGCATCCTCACCATGTTTGTAAATTACACAAAGCTTTGTATGGACTCAAACGAGCTCCACGATCATCTTGACTTCAATGTTTTGAGTATGCTCGTATTAGAGTTTGGATATCATGGTTCCAAAATTGATTCGTCACTCTTCATCTATCGTCAAAAAACAATTGCCATCGTCCTTGTAATATACATTGATCATATTATTGTGACGGAGAACAGTACTCAAACCATCGAGCATCTCCATGCATCACTTATAGCTGAATTTTCCATTCGAGAACTTGGCCATTTAAAATATTTACTTGGTGTTGAAGCATTTGTCCTTAAGGTTTACATCTCTCTTAAAGTAAATATGTTCACGCTCTCCAAGAACGCACCAAAATGGATGGATCCAAGCCATGTTCCACACCCATTGCATCATCTCCTCCCCTATCAAGATTTCCTAGCAAGCCTTTACCTGACCCAACTGAGTATCATTGAGTGGTGGGATCACTTCAGTATCTAGGTCTCACTAGACATGATATTCCATTCATGGTAAATAAGGTTTTCCAGTTCATGTAGAGTCCTACTAATACACATTGGACGACTATAAAAAGTTTTGCACTATCTCAAGCATACCAATTCTTTTGGTATAGTAATTCAAAAGTGCAGATCACTACAACTACAAACATTCTCTGATGCAGACTGGGCCAGATGCCCAGATGATCGGAGGTCGACAAGGGGACATAGGATTTTTCTGGGCTCAAATCTAATTTCATGGAGTGCGTGTAAACAACCTACAATGGCAAGGTCAAGCACTGAGTCGACCTCCGATCATCTGGATACAAAGCCCTTGCCAACATCGCTGCTGAACTTAACATGGATACAATCGTTACTTCATGAACTTGGAATATTTTTTAGTACACCTCCCATTCTTTGGTGCGATAACATTGGGGCCACATATCTTACCATGAACCTGGTATTTCATACATGTACTAAACATGTTGAAGTTGACTTCCATTTTGTAAGTGAAAAAGTAGCCAAAAGAGATTTAGAAGTTCGTTATATCTCGATCAAAGATCAATTGGCTGATATTTTCACAAAAGGTCTTGGTCGGTTATGGTTCCACTCTCTTCAGGACAAGCTCATGATCGTTGATCCGACCATTCACTTGTAGGGGCATATAGAGAATAATACTTGTACAGATACTAGCATACGATGGAGAGTAAACATTTAAATTGCTTCCTGTTGTAACTATATGTTAAGGTATCTTACAATCTAGAAATTCACCTTCATCTCTTTATACTCATATAAATATATTGTTCTAGCTACTCCTAAGGTTAAGGAGAGTCATCCCAAATCATAAAACACTACAATATCATCTTCCTCTCAAGTATGCCTTGCTTACCTTCTTCTGACTCAGAGCCCAACCCAATGTCATTAATCCTATCCAAAAAAATTTTCCCTTCATTCACATGTATATTACACACTCTTTTGTTGCCCCTAAAAAACACACTCAAAAGTGCACCAATATAAATTCTTTATAAGGTGGGTGCCTTTAAAGGGAATGTAGGCCACATAGCAGTATAGAACTACGTGTTTGCCAAGTGGGATATGAGTAGGATAGGTAGATCCATGTGTGGGCTTAAGCTGCAATGCCACAACCGTTCCGACAGTGTTGCTTGGACTGGATTAAAGAGGGTCGGCTTGGTAAGGTGTGGTAGGTAGGCGATGGAAAGAAACCGACAATGAAAGATCCACAAATAAGTAGGGAGATTAGTGAACAAGTAGAAACACCTTAACTTGACTGTCAAGATAACTTCTTTCTTAGAGATTATCTGAATAGAATCTCAAGTAATGTGATCAAGTATGAAGTCCAAGAACTCTCCACCAAAGTCTCTCCTAGAAGACCCCATCTCTAAGTCATGTTAGGGTTTATCTATGAGCATCGACTATGATGGTGATACTTGTCACATCTCTATGCTCTATTCATGTAACCTCCCTCTTTAATGGGAAGAGAGTTACTTGCATGTGTAACCTCCCTATTAATTAAGGAGAGAATTATACTCCTTTTGTAACTTCCCCATTAATTGAGAGAGAGTTATCCTTTCTTTGTAATCTCCCCATTAGTTGGGGAGAGTATGCGAACTAATTTGTAACTCCCACGATAAATGTGAAGTCTCCCTTTGATTAGTCATGCTAAGGTGACACATCATCTATCGGTACAACGGTTCATTCCGATGGCTACTTACTCATTCATCGTTGTCGAATTTCTTGTTGGTGTGTCCGGAGACCCGATCGCTGTTGTCACTCATGCCCTTAACCGTCATACCTTAAGGATCACATAACCCCCCAAGTGGGCTCTCACCGGGGGTGGAGATCTCCACTCCTGTAAGGCAAATATGAGATAATAAAATCATTAAATTAATTGTAGTCAGTAAAATAATTAGCCGGGTATATTGTTGTGTCAAGTTATTATCATTTATTATTATACTTAAGTCATGACAGACACTTATACTGAGTGCTGACATCTCTAGGTTTTCCACCGCAACTGTTGCTTTTCCGACGTAAATGCCCGAAAGCAAGCATTTCCAAGTTTGCTAATTTTCAAAGTTATGAGTCTCGGTCAAACAGATGCATTAGATAGAGTCAATATACACCAAAAGAAGCTCATGTGGACTCAAACAACACAAGAAACATTCCCGATAGATAATGAGCGCTCAGAGGGATTTGGGGTGGGCACCCTCTGGATGAAACACATTAGGGCCTTGGCCTAAATGGCATATGCAGGATCTGTTACATATCCGATATAAAAACTATCTTCAGTTTCCTGTTTTGATCTCATTTAAGATAATTTTTTTTTAGTAGTTTTTCTACTTCTGCCATGACCCCCGATTGAGACACAATTTTTCTCGTCCAATTATCTAGCAAAACCACTGTCGAGAGTTTCGACTTATATCAAAAATATCGAAGTCCTCGTGTCACTTATGCCGACTAGAAAGTAATAAAAATGATGTCATAATAATAAAGATGTTGCCACATAATGACTGTTTGGTGAGATGACATACTTTTCAAAAATGACCACAAAGAATATATATTTGATTGACGACAGATCCATTTCAAACTACGAGGAAATCCCTGTCTTGAATATACTGCCTTCCGTGATGCTCTTTGCCAAATCTGTCCCTCCTCTTAGCCTTCTATTAACCTCCATCCTTTTCCAACACACACATATACGAGCTTTATCCACCTATTAAACTATAGCTGATTGGACGGTCCAAAGCGAGCACTTTACAGGGAAAATCGATCTCATAGGTCTAAATAGAACCCAAGGCATGGTGGGTTGCATGTGCACCACATCTATTTTTTTTTTTTTAAAAAATAATAGACCATCCATAAGGGTGTGTTTGGACTGCTTGTGCTTATGGAGATAAGTTGTTCAATGGTAACATTTATCCATAGCAACAATAAACTGTTTATTTGAAAAAAAATAGCGTTTGGCAAATACATTTATTTTAAATGCTTATGAAAGTTTATGGCTAAAATAAGTATTATAAAATATTATTAAAATTTAGACAGAATATTTATTTAAATGTTTATGAAAGTTTAGGGATAAAGTAGGTATTTTAAAAATATTATTAAAGTTGTTATAAAATAGTTTAACACATAAGACTTCTCTTTATGGGTAACCTTTCTCTACTGCTTATGGGTAAGCACTTACCCATAAGCGCTATCGAACACATTTAATTTTAAAAAGTCTTCATGTAAGCTATAAGGTACAATAAGCACTTATAAAAGCCAGGCCAAACGCAGCCTAATAGTTTATGAAACATTTGAGTCTTAGACACATCTCCAACCTAAAAAAAAATATCCCTTTAAAAAAGGATCAAATGCTGACGGTTATGTCAGGGAATAAAGCTGGGCCGACCTTGTTTATTCCAAGATAAAAAGGAAACCAACAAAGTTGACCCTTTTACACATAGATTTCATTTCTTTCCTTCTAAATGGTTCTAAAATACTGCAAAAGGAGTTAAAAGAAGTTTTTAATGGAAGCCCAAGAAATAAGAAAAGGAAGGTCAAGAGAATCATAATATTATCTTATACATTTAGAGATACACAAGCTTTGTGCATTCCACGTCCCAAAGTAGGGTGCTTTCCCTCCCAACCAAAAAGAAGAAGTCTTTGCCATTGCTTGTAACGTATAATATATGTTTGACAATATTACTCTGATTTTCTCTACTAGTCTCTAACATGAACAACATAAATTCATCTGAAATAAAATATCAAATACATGAAATTAATGACGAAATTACCCTCTCCAAATCTCTCATTCCCATACAAGATGAATGATTTCATGTTGCAGCATAGCATCAAGCTGAAATGGAACTCATAGATCATCAAATTATTAAGAGAAGATTCCTTGGCAATGGAATTGTGAAATCAGGGGCATTTTCTTTTTCTTTCGAGGGTATGAACCTGATGTAGTGTGAAGAAAAAGAGAGTTGACAAGTCTGGCTCAGCTCAGAACATACACAACTTTTAAATATGCTCGTTTGAAGGTACGGTGCGCATGATGCATCTTGTTTCGATCTAACGCTTGTAAATAATCATACACAGTTACCTCTACATAACTTTTGAAATTGTGCCTAATAAAATGCAAAATGCTCTAAATCCCTTTCTCACTTGCCAACACGTATATCTACATCAACCCAATTTGGCTAAAAGGCCCTAGAATGGTCTTCTCAATATAACTTGAAAGATCAATATGTGTACCAACACATAATATCCCAAGCTTTGATGATATCCCTTGTTTGCTGCCTGTTTCACAATAACCCCATATAAAGGGAGAAAATGAAAAGAAAATAAAATCAGATAACTGTCATCAATACTGTTCTACATCATTATAATATATATATATATATATATATTATCTACTATAAAAATTAAGACAAGAAACATTCACAAATTATATACAAGTTGCCGATTGCATTGATCTACACTTTTGCCCAAGTACTACTCTCATATTTGTCTTTCTCTTATAATTTTTGTATGAACTATAGAAAAGAATTTGGGGGAGAAAAAAAAATGCACCTATGGTTTTACCTGATGAATAGCTGAGGAAGTAAGAGAAATAGAAGTTGAAGAAGTTGAGGATGGATTCGACAATGCCAAAAATCCAACATTGTAAGCCATGGTTCCGTCGGGTTGATAGAGACCGTAGTTCCTCTCGGACGTGGGACCCGGTTTCATATCCTCATTAAACAAGGCAAACAAATAAGCTTCTAATCTCTGATTAGGTCTCAGTGGGGTCCCTTCACTTTCCATTTGCCTTCTCAACAAATTCCTGTTGTAAACCATTGCATTTTCTATAGTTGCACCAACTTCATCTTGGTCTCCTTTTGATGGCCACCCAGTTTCAGAAACTCTAACTTCCAACCCTCCAAAACCCATCCTAGCAACTGCAAAAATAACTGCATCCACCTGAGCATAAAGCATATTGTCATAGTGCAGCTTGGTGTAAGGGTCAACCATTCCTGAATTAGGGTTGAAAAGTGCATAATCCAAAGAAATCCTTAATGGGTCATCCTTGTAAGCAAAATATGGGTAAGCATTGATCCAAAATGGTGATCTAGTGTTGTACAAGAACTGCAACAACTGGCCAATAACTCCGGCCAGCTCGTCCTGGAATTTTCCGGCAGAAGGCGGGTACGAATTGGCAAGAACAGCCAGAGAATTCGACGTCGACACTTGGATATATGGGTCCAGGCCTAGTTGAACCAAAGCTCCATGTATACTGACCATTGCTGGGACTACATTTTGCATTAACGTCGTGTCATCGCTAGTAAAGATCTCGTTACCGACGGAAATTCCGGTGATCCTAGTTGCTGGAAAGTATGGTTTAATATGTGTACTCACCCATTGAAGTCCTTGTTGGGGGTCCATTACAACACCTAGCACTTCGTTCTCGACGGTGACGATGAGATCGATGCCGGAGTTTGCGAATACGGTCAATACCTGAGGATTGGTGTCATAGATCCTTGTTTTGTTGACCTTAACGGAACGTAGAAGGGCGAGGACCTTCTCCGGTGGGAGTAGATTGTTGCCAACTTGGCCATAGTTGATGCCTAGTGTTGAGACTCCTCGTAGTAAACCTAAGTCTGCATGACACAACCATAATAAGTCTAGAGACTGATCTTAACATTAAAGATAGTTAGAAACTCAAAATGACGGTGTCATATATGCCTCAAAAACACAATAATAGATAAAGATCGGGTTAAGAAATGCATTAGAAAGAGGGAGTGAGTACCTGATGAGATGATAAAGAATAGAAGAAGTTTATAAATTATTATGGTAGTTTTGAACATAGAGACCGCCATGGAGAGAGAGAGAGAGAGAGAGAGAGAGAGAGAGAGACTAAATATTTCCTACTAGAGGCAGAAGAAGAGAGGAAGAAATGTTGTTTGAGGGGAGAAGCTCTGAATTCCTTTCTTTGCTTGTTTGATTTTATTTTGGGTGTGTGATTGGTTTGGTTTGCCTTGCCAATGTTGCCTTGGCCCTTGCCTCTTAAATCGGTTTAAATGACTTGGTCTTTCTTCTTTCCTCATCTTCTGCCTTTCTAAGACTCCTTTTCTGGAGGACTTGGTTGTGTCTTTCCAACTACGCCACTTCCATACGAGCCTTCATGACAAAGATACCCTCATTAATTACTTTCTTCAAACAAAAGAAAAAAAAAAAAAAAAAAAAACAAATATCTTACTGTAAAAGGATGAACTTCCTGAATGTACAGTATTCACGACTTTACAAACAGTAAAGATCAGTGTGGATAGGATTGGACCCACCAACTGATGGATCCAGTTAAGCGATCATATGATCTATGAGGAGCCCCTAGCAAGCAGTAGATACATTAATGATAACTGAATCATGACGATTGGATAACCGATCGAAGAAAACTATAGGTTCTTAAGAGAGCTTTAGAAGGGCCCCTTGCAAATTCTCAACTCAATCAGCACATACGCTGCTCAGATCATACAATCATTTATCTTCCTAGTTGTTTTCATTGCAACATCAATGTTAGCATCCTCTTTTGCTCAACAGCCACTTCATTTATGATACGCTATTCTCAGTTTCATTGCTCATCTAACCTGTCAGTGAGTCACGGCCTTTGAATACAATCATGTCACTCAACAGCTGGTCCACCAGAGGTGTGCTGCTCTTAGCCCAAGACAGATTCTCATTGTCACCCCCGACGAGCTGCCCTCAATCCCAACCGTTCATCTAACCTGCTAGTGGGTCCCGACCATTGAATACAATCATGTCACTCATCAATTGGTCCACCTGAGGACTGTTGCTCTCAGCCCCAGATTGATTCTCCTCTTAACCGTTCATCTAACCTGTCAATGAGTCACGACCGTTGGATCAACTATTGTGATTCATCAGTTTCTTTCAATTTTTAGTTCTCACTTTTGGTTCCTGATCGTGGATACATTCCTGGTCGATATTTAGTGTTGTAAACTTTGATTGATTAATTTGAAATTCTAATTGATGAAAAATTGTTTAATCTGAATGATCATACAGACTCACTACAAAGGAAGAATCCTAACCTTTATCCATTGCATAACCAACTACATTTGGTGATCGATTGCATGATTGACATGATTGATTGATCAATGAACTCGGTTGCTTAGTGTAATGCGATTTCTGGATCAAAAACTAAGCACCTCATTCTGGAGTCCAATAGTCCTGACAAGCACGCACCCATTACCGAACAACCGAAGGAGGATGATCCTGAGGAAGAGGATTTCGGTGGACCATAATCTACAAGATTTTGTATTTATAAGAGTACTTAGATCCAAAAATTACTAACTTTTGATCATTTATAGTTTTATTAAGAATTATTAGATATGGTTGAAAGATATTATGGTTAAAAGTTGCCTATGTTGAATAAACGTTAAATGTTAGTTGTTTGTGGGTTTTAAATTTAGAAGTTAAAAGGTCAAGAGTTTGTAAGGTGA
>JAUPMG010000019.1:10038155-10056922 GCA_031762675.1 Pachysandra terminalis
TGCTCTTCCATTCAATCTCCTTCTCCCCTGGTTATAGTTATTCCTTTTCTAGTAAATCAGAACAAACAGAACAAAACACATAAACACTCTCAGACCATGGTCTACAATGCATATATAGATCATGCTGATCACAATCAACTTCGACACAAAATCGATTGAACAAACCATTAACCTAAAAAAAAAGGGTGAAAGTTACTAATTAAAACTCCATATAGATTAGAAATAAAACGATAAAACTCAAAATTCCCATTAATCAATACCCAAAAAACCTAAAGAAACTAATGCAAAAGAAAATATGAAATCATCGTCCATATAAAAAGTTATTCATTTGATTCGACAAAGGACAGAACCGATTAATAAAATAATAAAAAAAAACGAAAAAGAAACATCTTTCATTTTCAGATAAAGCCAAAAAAAAGAATCAAAACGAAAAAAAAATCAAATGAAAATGAGAGTACCCTTCGGTTATTCTGATACCCATCAGTGCCGAAATCCTTATTATCCCCAGAAAAATTGTTCTGTGGTGACTGATGATCAAGAGAGTAAGAAGACGGGAAGAATTCCTTCGCCGACGGGTTCAATTTCGACAACAAATCAACGAGCTCCCTTACATCTCGTTGAAATTCAGATTTAGGATCAATAGTTTGAGCAGACGCAGCTGGAGCAACAGCAGCTGCTGCTGCTGCAGGAGAAGATCGATGATGGATGAACTGATCATCTGAACCATTCGCATTCTCCGCAACGGCAGCCATGAAATCAACCAAATAACTCAACAAATAAATTTAAAAAAAAAAAAAAAAATCAAGAATCTCCCTCCTCCCCCTCTGCCTCTCTCTCTCTCAACCTAATCTCTACCTCTACAAAACAAAATTAGGATTCTGATCTGATCTTAAGGACGATCAGATTGCTAATACTAATCTACAAACACACACAGGTTCCATCCAAAGAGCGAAATAAACAAATATTAATAAATAAAAATAAAAAAGAAGAAGATATTAACGTATAGAAGAGTGACTAGTTTTGAGATTCTTTCACTCAATAACAGTCTCTCAGAGGAGTTGAAAGTCTATGAGCGTGGCACGTTAAAAATGGGAAGGAAACTCACGTAAACTGACGTCAGCATAGGTTGTTCCTTGCGGCAAGATATAACTGCAAGAAGGGATTTTGTTGGGATTGTTATTTTATTATTATTTATATTTACCTTTGTATGCAGAACCAAAAAAATATATATTATTCATATATTAGTATTTATTATTATTGTTTTATATATAAAATAAAAGAAAGAGTAAAGAGCTGTTGTTAATTATAGAGAAAGGGATGGATGAATTGTTGGTAGATATAGTAATGCTACTTGCATTATAATAAAAATTATTAGATTGGAATTTAGAAGTGATTTTGCTTTAATAGGCTTCAGATTGGCGGCATTTAGTAAATATTGAGCTTCGATTATTAGGACCGGGTTCGTAAAATCTGGACAAGACTCGGGCTCGGCTGCTCAAGCTTGGGAAAAAACTTTGGGTTCAGGCTTGACTCACAAAAGTTCAGCTCGGCTTGTGAGCCTAAATATTAAGCTCAAGCTTGTCTCATGCGAGCAGGGTCGTTGGCAGCCTTATCGATTATTGTAGGATCGTCCAATAATTAGCAATTGTCGGCCGTAGATTTAATTATATCACATAGTTAACTGATTATCCATAAGCACCATAATGTACAACAAAAGAGAGAGAGAGAGAGAGAGAGAGAGAGAGAGAGAGAAGAAGAAAATCTGGCATGTTCGAAATCGATTTTAATTTTTCGACAGAATTCATAATAGTTTTAGATTTACATTAGCGAAAATTTGGAGCTCCTTCTGTCTATATTATATCTATATATTGTACTGGTCCTCTCCAAGACTTTTATTTTTGGGATCCTGGATCGGACTGGTCTGGGCCGATTAGGTACTGGATTGGGTACCGGATCGGCCGATCTTGGTCTGATTCAACTTTTGGATCGTCCTTTGAAAAAAAAAAAAAAATTGGATCGGTACAATCTAGTCATTGGATCGGTCCAAATTTGTTGATCCGTATCGGATAGGTTGGATCGGCCCAATCCAAAGCCAATTGAAAAAAAAATTGGGTTGGTTAGATTGGTCCGATCCAATCATTGGATAGGATCGGATCGGCCGATCTGTATCAGTATTGGTGGATCGGTCTGATCCAAAGCCACTTGATACAATAGTTGTATCGTGGCTTGGGATCAGACCGGTCCTAGCCAATCCCAATCCGGATCAGCCGATCCGATCCAGATCGATCCTTGAAACCATGGTCCTCTCCAAGCATGGAAAGGTCATTAGATTTCTACCTCATAAGGCAAGCCAAAGCAAATCCCATATTACTTTCTCTTCACACCCCTTCTTTTGGAATCTATGGCTTTTATTCTGTACTCTCATAAAAATATTGTACATTCATTGCAGTGACCCATATTAAATTTCCCATTTATTATTGCAGCTAAACCCATTTGTTTATTTTTTTTATTTTTTATTTTTTTTTACAGTTAAACCCATTTTCTGTTGCCTGTTATTATGGTAAGACGTATTCTGTTCACAAAATTAATTTACAAAACATGTGAACATCAATAGCTTCACCTTTCTCATGAATTATTTGATAAAACAGATACTATTTCCTATTAAAGGGGAAGAAATACATTGTTTAACATGTGACCAACATATAGTATATTTGTTAAACATGACAATTGGGTCAGCATGAAAACCACAGTTTGGTCATTTGATCAGGCACTAGGCCTGGAACTTGAGCCTTATTCTAAGCTGGTCCAATGATGGATAGGGCTGTCAACAAGCTCGAGCTCGGCCCGTATGAGCCAAGCTTGAGCACTATAAGCGAGCCAAGCCAGAGCCCGAAAAAAAGCTCATTATCTTAGCAAGCTTGAGGCGAGCTTGGGTATGCTCGGCTCGATTAAAGCTCAACTCGGTTTGTATAAAAAATTATATGTCCATATTCTTACGTCTTATATTATGTATTAATGTTAATATATTATATTACATATTATCATAATCATCAACTATAATATTAATGCATTTGTACTAATCTAATCTTTTTTGCGAACTGAGACTTTTACGAACCAAGCTTTTTTGAGCCAAGCCTAAGTCCAACATATTTCAACGAGCCTAAGTTGAGCTTGAGCCCAAAAATTTTTAGCTAGCCTGAGCCTTGCTCAAGATTTACAAGCCTGAGTCAAGCTGGGCAAAAAGCTCAATTCGGCCCAGCTCATTTACAGCCTTAATGATGGACCCATGTTTAGTAACCCCTACAGTCGAGCTTGCTGAGGTGGGGTAAGATAGACCCGAGTCGAGTTCGAACCCTACGCATTGACCACACGGGTCCTCTAATGTGGCACACAGCCATCAAACTGGACAGGTCAATGCTGGACCAGCTTACGAATTTGCTTCAAACCAAAATTCAAGTTGTTTGAATCCTTATTTTCTGGTGATTCTATCACAAGTCGGAACATGGCACCAGTTTTTTCCAATTCGTGGAGTTTGATTTTTGGTAGCGCAAGGTTTGGACCGAGTCTGTTTTGAAATTTTGCCAATTAGATTCTCATGTGAATTGAGGGATAAAAACCAGAAGCCTGAGGCATAGACTGTGTTCGGATATGACAATCTTCTTTAATAATAACTAATGTCTTCTTCTGTAAGAAGACATTAAAGGCTCACTACACCCAGAGGAACACACAGCAATAACCTGAAATCAGTTGAGACAATCCATAGAACAACCTTTAATGCTCAGATATATGATTCAGATTCAATGTAGATCAGATGCTTACATTAATATGATGGAATGCATCCCTTCATGTTCATTGATACGTTTCTCTGTGTTTGTGTTGGTGTGTGTGTATGTGAGCGAGAGAGAGAGAGAAAGAGGCCTTCAAAAATGAAGAATATATTGAGAATAGTAGCATGCTACCATACAAAAGTTGCCGCCCGTTTCAGACAATCAAAAGCATTTTTTTTCGACCTTCTAGCTACCAACTTTTCTTTCTTTCTATCGAGTCTTCTTATCAGTTGTACATGAGAGGTAGCAGGTAATTGCTTTACACTGGCACTGTTGACACCATCATGGTGGCAGCATGAAGTACTTGCAGAAGGCAGAGGACTCAATACAAACACGGTGGCATCCGCTGCTTTACTTGAAAATGCCCACCAACAAGCGTGCTTGCCCATCTTCCATTCTAAGCAGTCGCTTCTTAAACTTATATATTACTTTCAAACAACCTCCAAAAGACACCTGCCTGCCAAGTTTCCACTCTAACCAGACAGTTCATCAGCACAAAAATACACTTGCAGACAAAAACTCAATGCCTCAGTCCCAGGTGAAACAAGAAGCAATTTTCGCTCTATCGTTTTCTTTCTTCATTCGATCTACCCTGTGAATTCTGTACCACTTTACTAAGCTTGAAACAGAAATTGACGCTCCAAAAGCTCCGACAAGATGCTCCTCATCAGCTCAACAGAAACCGGCTTCAGCATTACCTTATCCACACCAACTCTCAAGCAGTTCCCTTTTGTCACCTTATCTGTGTTCCCAACAAGTGCTACTACTAGCAGCGGCCTCTCATGACATTGTGGGAATCTTTCATGTATACGAACCGCAACCTCATAATCGTCAGTCCCGGGAATGCCTATATCCATAAACAGAATTTTATGTTCCTGAGAAACCACCCGCAAACACTCTTCGCCTGAGCTAACAACTGTTACATCACATCCCAGATGTAACAGAAGTGCTTTGGTCACCATCCTGCTATACCTGCATTTCCAGAAGAAGAAAAAAACCACTTGTTCATCACTTGTGTCAGGCAAGACAGACATTGCAAGCGATTAATATATTTAAAATATAGAAAAACATAACTACTCTTCCATTCAGGTAGCTTGGCAGAAGTGGAAGGTGACAGCTATGACTAATTGCAGGGATTCAACCAGTTACATACCCATCAATAGCCATGGGATCAAGCTGATTGATGTTCTTAATAGTAAATAAAGTTATGGGACCAAATCATGCACCAGATAACAAGATTAGAGCAGTTCGAATTACTTGCCGAGACTCACAAACACCATGTGATACAATACGCAAAAACAAAAGAAAAACGGAATTGTTAACGCAGCCACAATAAGGAGATGTGATTTGACTTGCATTGAATTCAGATTGCACAATAATGGAAAACTCACTTTAAATGTCATCCAGTTCACAGTGCCAACTTCAAGAACCATTTATCATGCAAAAACCAGAGTAATTAATTTGGCTGTCCTTTCATATTGTGCATAAACCTTGAAAGCTGCATTGAGTTGAGAGTATGCCGAATTTAGTTTTGGCCACGGTCATTCTTATATGAAATCTCGATTCTGAAATGGAATGATTGGTAGAATCGAGTCCCCTCTGAACCCGTGATTCCCCAAACCTGCTCCTGGCCTTACCCGGCGGAACTGGCCGGGGGTATTCGGCATGAGCGAGGAGAGCATCCGAAGGGTGGACCCCTATCCTCAGGACCTCAACAGGAATCCGCAAGGCCCCTCCATAGAGAGTTTCTGAGATTGTCGATTCTTGCTACCCTTTTTCCCGGTGTATGTGAAAAAGAGTTACGAACCCATTTTAGTTCGGTCATAGGGTGGTCCAACCATGGGACTCTCACAAATAAGAAGTTCATCTATAAAGATAATGATTTCTAAAAATGAAAGGTATGTAGAAATCTCCGAGAACAGCTCTAGGAATTGATTATCCAAGATACAACCGTAGTAGAATCCCATTTTACACCAAGGATGTAATTACCAATGATCACACCTCTCTAAAAACCATCATAAGAACAAACAGTTACAGATCTGGTGGCATCACCCTCACCAATAGAACCTGAAAGGCTGATGATTCCATTGAGGGAATGGTGGCGGGTTGGATGACTGTTAGGCTGGAATTTCAGGGCATCTCTTTGGACTCTATAATCAGATGTTGGTGCAATTCACTCTTCATCTTTTCGTCTGATGAAGGAGATGGCTTTGAGGGCGCCCCGTAGGGATTGTATAAAGCTGAATTTTGATGGTTCCTCTTTGGGTAGTCCAGGCAGATCTGGGATTGGAGGGCTTTCCAGGAATTCTGATGGTGTAATCCTTCGTGTTTTTTAGGGTCCAATTGGCATTGCGGACTCTACTACTGCTGAGTTTTGGCCCTTCATTGATGGTTTGGTTGAAGTTAGGAAGCTGAATTTAGAGTCTTTACAGGTTGAAGGGGATTCTTACTCGGTTATTTCTTGGATGTCAGTTGATGGTAGGTGTCTGAAGATATGCTCATTGGATTAGGCGTGCCTGACACCTTACAATTGGGTTTAGTATCTCCTTTAATCAAGTTTTGAGATCAGCAAATGAGGTTGCAGATAGTTGGGCCAGAAGAGAGTGGAGAGAGTGGAGTTTGGGGCAGGTATGCCTATGGGGGAGGAGATTGTGATATCAGATGGATAGGATCTTTGTTTAGTAACCTTTTTAATCTTGTTATTTCTGCTGTTCTTTGTTTACTTTTAGATCACATTTCGCGATTCCTTGTTTGTCTCTGTATTCTACTTTGATGATTAATAAAATTGTTGTTAATGATAAAAAAAAAATAGAACCTGGAAAAGAGTGTGTAATATGTACCTGACGATCCATTAGAACAGCTCCAGATTCCCTAACTGGAGCCTGCCACTAAACTTGGAGCCACTTCAAATGTGGACAGGAATGTGAAACTATATCCCATCGTCTAACATTTCACTGATAAACCTCTAAAAGACTCCCAGCCCCAGATACTGGCCATTGTAGAACCATAACCATCATTCTCGCAATAACACCAAAGTTGCCGATCTAGAATCATCAAATATCTTCCTATTTGCTCCCCTCAGATGGCCCAGCAGACAGCATGCACAAGTGTACAATACATGCCCCCTCCAGCCTAGGCCCTGGGTATGTCACTGAAATAAAAGCTAATCAATGTACCTTGGCATCAACCAACTTCAACATCTGCAAGTGTTACAAAATGACACAAAATCTCCCTAAGGAACTCGAGTAACACCCAGATATTTTTGAGTTTAGCTTAGGGGTATGTTCGTATTCTTACCCTAACGGCCTAACCTGCTAGGGGTAAGAGGGTAATAGGTTAACCTCATTGAAGATAGAGGTGAGAGCAATCAAAAACCTAGTATAGAGACCTTAAGATTTAGTTTGAATTGTTTTAGAAGTGGTTTAGTGTTAGTTTCATGCTTGGACCAATAGGAGTCTGCCATGTGGCAACTTGTGGATTGTAGTGGTCTTAACACCATCAGCAGTCCTTGAGCCTAGCACCCTAGGTTAACCATAGTAATTGGACTTAAGTTGGATTAGGGGTTAACCCAACCCAAGCCTTGAGTGTTGGTCCCTTAGCGACTTTGTGCAAGGCTTGGAGATGGAGGATGAAGGCATGGTTTTGAAGGTTGGAGCAGCAGAGATCATCCAGAAATTCTTTAAGGTAAGTACTCTTTCAATGTAACAGCTATTTGGGCAAAAACCTTTGACTCTCCATGTATAGTATTGTAAAGATTGCATATTATGTGTAACAATTGATGAGTCGTGATCTTGCTTGAAGATTGGGTGATTGTCTGATCTGATATCTTGATTTCATCAAGTTCTTGTTATATTTTGATGATTTTTGTTGGATTAGAATCATCCTGACTTATAGGGTTAGACCTTGTGGTTTGTGATGTGTTATTATTGGGTTTTGTGCCTTGTGATGTGATCTCACCTCGATCACATCTCAATTCCCCTCTGTGTTCGGGCTACATGCTGAAATCCCCTTGATTCTGGAAATCTAGGCATAGTCTGCATGTCTACCGGTCAACCGAACAACCTGCTGACCAGAAACCTGCTCACTGTTTTGGCACCCGACCAAGTGAACCGGTCGACTGACGAACTCACCGTGGATACCTGCCGACCATATAAATATGGGTTTTTAATCTCTATTCTATATTAGGGGGACCCATTGGAGTGTGTACAAGTTGAATTTTCCCATTTCCCCCACTTTTCCTTTGATCGGTGGACTGTCCTGGGCACCAACTACCTACAGACCACCCCTGTTGGTGCACACTCATGTGTTTTTGTGTGTTCTTCTCTGATTAATGATTCTATGTTTGATATAGGTTTGATAGTCATGTTTTGGATTGTATTTGAGGTGTTAGTGGAGTTTTGGAGTATGTTATATATATAGGCTTATAGCTCTTTAGCTTATTCTTGCTTTACTATTGTGTGATATGGATTATATTGACTCTTTTGATGTGTTGGTTATGTTTTTGTGTATTCTTCTCTGATTAATGATTCTATGTTTGACATAGGTTTTATAACCATGTTTTGGGTTGTATTTGAGGTGTTAGTGGAGTTTTGGAGTATGTTATATGTATAGGCTTATGGCTCTTTAGCTTATTCTTGCTTGAATATTGTGTGATATGGATTATATTGACTCTTTTGATATGTTGATTATGTGTACCTACTGAAATGAGAATTTCTAATGTGAAAGTGAGCTTAGGGTGATCATGTTTATATGCTAGTATATAGCATGGGTTATGATTGTTATGATATTGGCAACGATGGCCAAGGATGTGTTGGATTATGCTTTTACTTTCTATTGAGGATGGTGTATGATTAAGACCCTAAAATGAAGTGTCTTACCAAGTGAGGCACGTAAATCAAAGGTTCATGATATGTTGATTGCTAAGACTTGTATATATGTAAAATCTTGACACTAACTACCTGCCATAAATTTGGGACCAATGTAGTTGCAAATACATTGAATTCCAGATTTTTGGAAGGAACAAAGGTGTTGAGGTAATTATAATTTAATAAGACTGTAAGAGATTTTTATATATGAGATAATTATCACGAGTGACCATTATATGATTCTAGTATCTTTATAATAACTACTTTATTAATGTTTCTATGTTCTGTGGGACCAAGGTTTGGCGAACTTGAGTAAGTTCCAACCAATGTTGGCCCCAATTCTCTAAAGTATTTACTTGATGTATTTAATCTTACATAATTTAGAAGTTGATTTGGATTGTGACTGATGGGTGGTGTGAATGTGTTTGTAAGATTTAAAATTAATTGGAATTTTGTGGTGATGTGAGCAATGTTATTGTGAATATATCCAATTTTATAGAAAAATTTTAAATGATTTTATCAATAAATAACTATAATGCATTAAGAAAATTTTAAAAGTTTAAAAATTTTAATTGTTGCAATTTTTATTCCGTCGGTCAGTCCCTTGGCAAGGTGACCAGACCCATCAATCCACCGACGAGTCAGCCTACCAAAGATCAACCGACTTAAATTACTTTTTTCACTAATTTTTCACATTCTCTTAACTCAACTTCTCTAAAACACTTCTCTCATCATCCCGTAAACACAAATTTTGTCATTAAAGAATTGACGAACAAGATCTGTATCTACGAAAGCCATTTGTATTGGTTTAAAAATGGGAGATCACAGCCTCTAGGGCTTTTCTTTGTACAAAAGAAAATGTCCTCTGATTCTTCTCTAATCCAAGGGTTGCAACAACTTGGTCTTGGGTTGGATTTGATCTTCCTTGATCTCTTTTGCAGGGATCAAGAAAATAGTAAATTCGATAGATTTCAAGAACAAAATCGTAGGGATTTATTGAGAAGTCTTCGGCTTGTAGACTTATGGAAGATGTGGGTCAAAAGCTTCAACTTTAGTTTAGATCTTTGGGCCCTTGAGCGTATTCAGAGATTGGGAGCTTTATCTTCAGGCTTGAATGCAACTTTAGAACTTGAAGTCTTCAGATCTTCAAGGTGGTAGACCAACAGGGCTTCAGAGCTTTTTCTCCTTGATCTTTCTTCCTTGAGTTTGATCACTTTCCAGGCTCTAGGGGGCAACACTTTTCTTCTTGGCTTGGCTTTTGTCCCCCTTTTGGAATGAGGGAGGGACACCCTATTTATAGATGTAGAGGTGATAGAGTTGAATTTGATCCCCACCACTTGTAGAGAATTTGAAGATAATTCCCTATTTAGTAGAAATTATCCAGATTTGAAGATAATTCCTATGAGAATTATCAATATTTAATTTAGATAATTCTCTATTTAATTTATAAGAATTACCAAGATTTATTTGAATAATTCTTTGCGGGACCCATTTTCTCAAGGTCAAAGATTTTATTTACTTTAAGAATCTTATCTCTTAGTGGGGTCCACCTTGTGAGATCATGTCATGTGGCATCTTTTTTTATCTCAAAATTTCTGCTCCTACAAATGCCCCATAGAGGCTTGTTTGCTGGCATGACTTGTTGTGCATGTAATGAACGAGGCTCAACTTTACGTGTGAGGCTTGACTTTGTAGCAACTTGTCAAAATTTGTTGACTTGATGGTACATGACATAGATAGTTTAGACTCGTATCAAGGAGTGCTATAGATAGTTTAGGCTCGTATCAAGGAGTGTTGTAGATAGTTTAGGCTTGTATTAAGGAGCTTTGTAGATAGTTTACGCTCGTATCAAGGAGCATTGTAGATAGTTTACACTCGTACCAAGGAGCTTTGTAGACAGTTTAGGCTCGTATCAAGGAGCTTTGTAGACATTTTAGGCTCATATAAAGGAGCATTGTAGACAGTTTAGGCTCGTATCAAGGAGCTTTGTAGATAGTTTACGCTCGTATCAAGGAGCTTTGTAGACAGTTTAGACATTTTAGGCTCATATAAAGGAGCATTGTAGACAGTTTAGGCCCGGATCAAGGAGCTTTGTAGATAGTTTACACTCGTATCAAGGAGCTTTGTAGACAGTTTAGGCTCGTATTAAGGAGCATTTTTTTACTTTCATTGATTTGGTTGTCGTCTTTGTCTTCTTTCAATGAGTAAACAGGGTTCAACTTTCATCGTTTGATTCCAACTTCTCACATTCAATTGCATTTATGCTCCCAATCATCAAGACCTAAATGAATTTCTTGTATTTCATCTTACTAAATACATTAGATTTTGTTGGCTTAAAGGTTAGCTTTTCAACATCATTCTTTAGTGTAGCATTGGAGGATGTTGATTTTTGAGCCATGGATGTGGTTTTAGATCAAGAGAAGACTTCAATGAAGAAAAGAGATGAAAGGTAGAGACTGTCTCACCGAGCGTGCCATATTTGTAAACACAAATTTTGTTATTGAAGAATCAACGAACAAGATCTGTAGATACGAAATCAATTTGTATTAGTTTAAAAATGGGAGATTACAATCTCTAGGGTTTTTCTTTGTACAAAAGAAAATTTCTTCTGATTCTTCTCTTCAGGGTTCTCAATCCAAGGGTTGAAACAACTTAGTCTTGGGTTGGATTTGATCTTCCTTGATCTCCTTTGCAGCAATAGCAAGGTAGTAGATTCGATAGATTTCAAGAACGAAATCGTAGGGATTTGTTGGGAAGTCTTCGACTTGATCTTCGGGATTGTAGACTTATGGAAGATGTGGGTCGAAGTTTAGATCTCTAGGTCTTTCAGTGTATTCAAAGATTGGGAACTTTACCTTCAGGTTTGAATGCAGCTTTAGAACTTCAAGTCTTCAGATCTTCAAGGTGGTAGACCAACAAGGCTTCAGAGCTTCATCTCCTTGATCTTTCTTCCTTGAGGTTGATCACATTCCAGGCTCTAGGGGACAACATTTTTCCCCTTGGCTTGGCTTTTGTCCCCCTTTGGAATGAGGGAGGGGCACCCTATTTATAGATATAGAGGTGATAGAATTGTATTTGATACCCACCACTTGTAGAGAATTTGAAGATAATCCCCTATTTAGTAGAACTTATCCAGATTTGAAGATAATTCCTATGAGAATTATCAAAATTTAATTCAGATAATTCTCTATTTAATTTATAAGAATTATCAAGATTTATTTGAATAATTCTTTGTGGGACCCATTTTCTCAAGGTCAAAGATTCTATTTAGACTAGAAGAATCTTATCTCTTAGTTGAGTTCACCTTGTGAGATCGTGCCATGTGGCATGTAGTGATCTGGATCCAGAAAATTTTGATAGTAATTAAGGTATGATTATTTAATAGAGTTAACAGTGAAAATAATAAAAAATGGATTTTATAGGAATTAATTTGTAACTTTCCTGTGATTAATGAATGGTGTTGACTCATAGGCTAATTAGAACATTGGGCTAATTAATAATCTAATAACTAAGTAGGGGGTTAAGGTGTAATAAGAAGGAAGAATTAGGGAACCGGCTGTAATTTGTAAATTTAATTCAAATGATTGTAACGCAATAGGCAGCGTGGGATCATGGGGGTCATGGATTTGGTAGTGGGAGAGAAGTTAGGAAGTTACCATATCTCCTCCCTTAAAACTTCCATACGATCAAGGTTCTATTAAGAGAGGCTTGTGTGAGAAAGTGAGAAAATAAGAAGAAAGGGATTAGAAAGGAGAGAACCAAAAACCCTAGCCGTCACTTGCTTGGAGAAGAAGAAAAGGAAGAAAAAGAAGAGAAGAAGAGAAAGGAAGAAGATAGAGATCAGATCTGAACCCTAGGCATAATAGGATGTAAGTTTCATTTTCTGTATAATTCTCTTGGAACATTGCGATTGTCCTCCTGTTTTGAATGCGTGAATGTGTAATTCGTGAGTATGATTCCCGAAAGCATGATTTTGTCTTATGAGTTTGATGATTTGAATATATATTGTGTTGCTTTTATTCGACTGTGGATTGAATGATGTTTATCCTCATTCTTGTATGATTCCGGATTGATTTACGTAAGATTGGTCATAAAAAATATATATGAAGTTAATGTAGGTTTTATTTCTTGATTGGGTGTAAATTATGAATTAATATGTTTGATTTCATTTAATGATGAATTTTAATAGTTTATAGTTGTTCTACATGTTTTCGGATTGAACCGGATTGATGAGTTCAAATTTGGGGCTTTTGGGACAAATCTAAGATTCAGTTCCAACGACCAAAACTGCACAAAAAAGTGACCCGTCGGCAAGCACAGGTACATCGGTGGTGCTGCCGACAGGGTCTAAAAATACACTGAAACATACCCATCGGCAGGCTCTGCTACACCAGTGGTGCTGCCGACGGGAACAAAGTATTTTATTTATATTTTTCTTGGATTCCTCTGTTTGTTAGGAACACAATGGTCCAAGTTTGAGGTCAATCCGATAAGTATAGAATTAGTTATGATTTAAACACTGAAGAGGTGTCAAAGCAGGAAAAATAGCCTTCGGCAAGTACTTCGGTGATATCGAGCTACCTACCAAGCTTCAATGGACTTTATGGACACCTTGAGATGGGTATTTTGAGTTGCTTGTAGTGTGGTTTTATTAGTTTTATAAACTTGTGATCTATTATGTATTTGTACACTGGATAGAACCCTTATGATGGCTTCCGGCAGATTATCTGCGCGTATGGGCGCGTGGATAGTTTCTGACGGGAATTATCATTGGAATCCTATATTGACGATTTCTATGCATTACCTTGGTACTAAATGGATGTGTTATGTTGGTTATGATTGTCATATAGTTATTACATGTGGAAATGATACCCGTGATGGCTTCTGGCTGAATATTCGTGTGTATGGGCGCACGAATAGCTTCTAAAGGGTTTTATCACTGGAAATCCTACTGATAGGTGGAAATGATACCTGTAATGGCATACGGCGGATTATTCGTGTGTATGGGCGCACGGATAGCTTCCGAAGGGTGTTATCACCGGAAATACTACTGATATGTGGAAAGAATAGCTTGTCCGGTCAACCGGGCAGCGACCGATTGAGGTTTGAATTGAATAGCTTGTCCAGTCAACCGGGCAGCGACGGATAGAGGTTTGAATTCTATGTTATGGTATTCATTTATGTCTTTAAAGGACGATCCTGATGTGGACTCCTTGGGTGTAAATCCCTAAACATGATAGGGATGATTCCATTGCAAACTCCTTGGGTGTAAATCCCTAAACATGATAGGGACGATTCCATTGCGAACTCCATGGGTGTAAATCCCTAAACATGATAGGGACAATTCCATCGCGAACTCCTTGGGTGTAAATCCCTAAACTTGGAAGACACAAATAACTACGGGAATTGAGCCCGGTAGGCTGAAAGTCCTACAAAGCCACAAAGTACATGTGAGAGGTGAGGGTATAAGATATGGTGAGAGTGAGCAAGTATACCAAGTATGAATTAATTGGAAATCTGGCTGATCACCGGCATTCACATTCATTTGCATTTATAATTGTGTGCTGCATTGATTGTGTTTTAATAGTCATAACATTCATTATTCATCATGTTTTCTGCATTTCTTATGATATACTTCCTTTATACTCGTTGTTTGTAATGTTCATGTAATGATGTGAATAAATGCTAAGACCTGGGATATGAGGTAAAAATTATGATTGTATCTCTCTGTTAATTGTATCATGATATCGTTGTATGTAGTTTTTGGATTACGATATTCCGTGAGGATGGATGACAGAATTGATTCTTACTGGGCATTCCAAGCTCACGCAACTTTCCATGTTGTAGGTTGAGATGTGATGTGAATGGACTTGGGCTAGTCGCTACAATTCGTTTATTCCTGTTATGAACAATACGTTAATGTTTTATGGAAGATTTGGATGTATTAGGATAAAGTCCTTTATTTAATTCCTTATTTATGTTGAGGTTATGACTCTTCTGAAGTCATCGGTTGGATGTAAATTATTTCCATATTAGCTTCCGCACTTTGTTGGTTTAATAGTAGTAGTTAATATTACTTTTATTGTTGGGTTTTGATTTGGTGATCTGCGTTCCACGGTCGGGAACCCGAAGGTCTTACCTCGTGATTCGTGTTGCCAGCATAGGGATTCGTGCCACGGAATCCATGGCGTGACATGGCGTCTTTTGATCTCAAAATTTATGCTCTTACACACCCTAAACCCTTTTAAAGTAAAAAACTAAACCCTAGAATCACTCTCCCTTGATTTTCATCCTTAGGTGAGATTTTTCCCTTTTTCAAACCCTAGGCCTCAATTCCCTGTGTTTTCTTCTACTCCTAGGTGCACTTTGGCTTCCTAAAACCATGGTAAATTTCTCTTCTTGTTCAACTACTTCTTGTTTCCATAGTCCAAACGAAGCACGCGACAAATCGACCCTCCAAGCGTGCTAGGGATAATGCCTCCTCATCCTGTAGGACCCAGCGGAAACCTTTACCTCCTCCGCCCACATCTCCTCCTAGCTCTCACTACTCCAAGGATGAGGAAGATGAGTATGATGCTTCTGAGAAACAAAAGCGTGAGACCACACCGATCCCACCTCCAAGAGTGGACCCGAATGACCCGGCCATCTATTTCGATAAAAATGCCATTATCGAGCATGCGGTCCTTCGAGAGCACATCACTCACTTGGGTATCATCGAGGTCCTTTAGGCCATGGACTAAGAGGGCATTCTATCTTGGGGAGGTAGGGCTTACCAATCTATCACCCAGGTGATGTATGCCTCCATCACCAACACTTCCATTGATTGATGTACTATTGATTTTAAGATCAGAGACCAGACCCAGACCCTCACAGTTCCCCTCCTTGTTGAGCCCATGGGTTTGCCCATGCATGCCCATCATACTAAAATCCCAGAACTTAATATATCTGATCGGCCTGTAGCGACCGAGGTCCTATATGGTCAGTGAGTTGTGGAGTGGGGGATGGCAATGCTTTGAGCTACACCCTTCTGTTGCCCAGATTAAGAGTGATACACAATGTGTTTACATACAACATGCATCCTCGATGGGGCAACAAGACCGACTTGACTGCCCACATGGTTCAGGTGTTGTATCACGTGGCCACCAGCCCGTGTGTCCGTCTTCCCTCTTTGATCAAGAGGCATTTCATCCGGTACATCCGTTGCTCCAGGAAGGGTCACATTCCTTTTTCTTCTGTGATGACTGCACTTGCCGCCCGGTGGGGAGTCTTACTGCCTGCTCACAGCATCGCCATCACTATTCCACCCTTTGGAGAGACCAACTTGAGGCAAATGGGCCCTGATCACCTTCCTCCAGCAACAGCAGCAGCAGAAGCCAGAGCAACCCGAGAGCGAGGACCAGCCAGCCCCGGAGACACTAGCAGCACCAGCGGGAGCAACGCCAGCATGACAGTATACTCGGAGTGTCCGAGTGCCAAATACTATTGAGTCCAGGCTCGCCGCTTTGGAGAGGAATTCGGCATAGCTTCGAGCTGGACAGCAGCGGATCAAGGAGAGGCAGTCTGTCATTCAGCGGACCTTGGAGAGAGTTGCGCAGTATCTGCATAACATTTTGAGCAGCTGCCAGAGGACGGATGATGCTATTCCGTCTTCCCCTTAGTCTGGGTCGAAGCCAGAGAGGAGGAGCTCATCTGTTGGGGAGGTTGTGGTCATTTCTGTCTTTGGAGTCTGTCCTTGCATCTATTCTAGTCTCTTTTGATGTATTTGGTTCAGTTTCTTTTAGCTTCTAGGAGTACTGCTTTTCTGTTGTAATGAACTTTTTAACTCTTCTAATATATGAACAAGTATCATTAATGAAATTGCCTTCTTTAAATTCCTTGTGTGATTGTTGCAACTACCATGTGTGTGAATGTTTAAGTTCTTTGCATTATAATTGTTGCTGATGTGTGTTTAGTTGCCTTGAATTTTGAGGGCAGAATTCTTTTAGGGCGGTAGATTGTATAATTGTTGCTGATGTGTGTTTAGTTGCCTTGAATTTCGAGGGCGGAATTCTTTTAGGGGGTAGATTGTAGCACCAGAAATTTTTAAGTTTACTTGGGGGTATTTTGGTAATCTTACCCTAACCTGCTAGGGGTAAGAGGGTAATTGGTTAACCTCATTGAATATAGTGGTGAGACCAATCAAAAACCTAGTATAGAGACCTTAAGATTTAATCGGAAATGTTTTAGAAGTGGTTTAGTGTTAGTTTCATGCTGGACCACAAGGAGTCTGCCATGTGGCAACTTATGGATTGTAGTGGTCTTAACAGCATTAGCATTCCTTGAGCTTAGTACCCTAGGTTAACTATAGTAATTGGACTTAAGTTGGATTAGGAGTTAACCCAACCCAAGCCTTGAGTGTTAGTCCCTTGGTGAGCTGGTCTAAACCCAAACCCAAATTTTAACCCTACCCTTAAGATTATTACATACATAATAGAGTTTTAAACCCTATTGGGAGGGAATTCTTGTATGAACTTTAGAGGGTCTTGGGATTCGTGCAAGGCTTGGAGATGGAGATTGAAGGCATGGCTTGAAGGTTGGAGCAGCAGAGATCATCCATAAATCCTTTAAGGTGAGTACTCCTTCAATGTAATAGCTATTTGGGTAAAAACCTTTGATTCTCCATGTATAATACTGTAGAGAGTGCTTATTATGTGTATCGATTGATGAATCATGATCTTGCTTGGAGATTGGGTGATTGTCTGATCTCATATCTTGAATTCATTAAGTTCTTGTTATAGTTTGGTGATTTTTGATGGATTAGAATCCTCCTGAATTATAGGGTTAGACCTTCTGGTTTGTGATGTGCTATTATTGGGTTTTGTGCCTTGTGATGTGATCACACCTCGATCACATCTCAATTCCCCTTCATGGTTGGTCCCCATGCTGAAATCCCCTTGATTCTGGAAATCTGGGCATCGTTGACTTGCCGGTCGACTGACCACCCTGCCGACCAGAAACCTGCTCACTGTTTTGGCACCCATCCACTTACGGACCCACCGACCAAACACAGAACATTGTCATCTCAGACCCTTGTCCGCTGGTGGACCGACCAACCCACTGTGGACACCTACCGACCATAAAAACATGGGTTTTTAATCTCAATTCTATATGAGGGGAACCCATTGGAGTGTGTGCAAGTTGAATTTTCCCATTTGCCCAACTTTTCCTTTGGTCGGTGGACTGTCCTGGCACCGACTACCTACCGACCACCCCTTTTGGTGCACACTCATGTGTTTTTGTGTGTTCTTCTCTGATTAATGATCCTACGTTTGATAATCATGTTTTGGATTGTATTTGAGGTGGTAGTGGAGTTTTGGAGTATGTTATATATGTAGGCTTATGGCTATTTAGCTTATTCTTGTTTACTATTGTGTGATATGGATTATATTGACTCTTTTGATATGTTGGTTATGTGTGCCTACTGAGATGAAAATTTATAATGTGAAAGTGAACTTTGGGTGATCATGTTTATATGCCAGTATTTAGCATGGGTTATGATTGTTACGATATTGGCAGTGATGGCCAAGGATGCGTTGGATTATGCTTTTACTTGCTATCAAGGATTATGTCTATGTTCAGACTTGCATTATTAACTAATTAATGAACCTTTTATTTATGAATAACCAGCAATACATATATTAGTGAAAAGAAGAGGATATAGCAGCAAAAGGTAAAAAGCCAGGCGCCCAAGATGAGTACCATGGCCCAAAAAGAAAAGCTGTAGAAAGAGTAAACAAACGAGTACAAGAAGCAAAGTAAGAGCTATAAGGAAACACAGTCGATGGCAACATCAGCAAAAACAACTCCCATGACCACATCACCCTCCGCCATCCCATCCACAGGGGCGGAGCCAAGGGAGGTCTGGGGGGGGCCATGGCCCCCCCAAAGTCTTGAGAAAATGCTATAGTTGTGCTACTCCACTCTTCTTGAGTGGAGCAGCTCTACATAGTGGCCCCCCCTAAGGTTTTGTTTTTCTTTTACCGTCTCATCCTTTTAAAAATTACAGTTTTGATTATGTAATTTTTAAAATTACAGG
>JAUPMG010000019.1:10060806-10076858 GCA_031762675.1 Pachysandra terminalis
TAATGAAATTGTTGTTAATGATAAAAAAAAAGTACCACATATGTGAACTTTTTTCACCTGTGTTAACCATCCCCTTTTTGCCCCGACTGTTTTAGGATGCTTTCCCACCCTATAAATAGCCACCACTCTTGTTCTTACACAAATCACAAAATCCATTCTAGTACTCTCTCTGTTTCTAATTCACAATATCAAGTGAGCAATACTCCTTACAAAAAAAAGTGATCAGTATTCAACCCGCTTGTTCAATATTCAACTCTCTCTCTTTCTCTCTCTCTCTCTCTCTCTCTCTCTCTCTCTCTCTCTCTCTCTCTCTCTCTCCATTTTTATCTTACTCGGTGGTCCACCGTCCAAGTTCAAGAGGGAGGGAGGACTATCTCAATCGAGCTCTTTTGCTGAGGTAGTGATGATTTGAATCCAAAGTTTTTGATGCTTTTAATTCAGCAAGAAAACTCATTTCTATGTCGTTTAATTTTGAAACTTCACTTCAATTAACATTCAGTCAAGCGGTTGACTTGGAAGAAACAGACTTCATGTGAAACAGTGAATGAAATTGATTTTGTTATAACTATCATTATAATTGTTTTGCATTAGTGGTTAAGCTTTGACAGTTACTCCTAAATGATATAATGTACTGTACTTGTAGGACAGCATAAATGGGAAACAACTACTATTTTTTGTATCTCTTATTAATAAATTATTTGACAGAGATCTCTATCAGATAATTACGCACTTGTTAGCTATATTTCAGCTATCAGATATATTCTTCAGTTCCATTACTCTTATTTTCCTTCCTACTATGTGTATTTCTGGTTGTGGATGCACTTTTTGTTAGAAAACCATGTGGCAGTAAGTATAAATCATATTCATGTTTTCTTGTAATTTGATTTTCTGAGTCAAATAATTTGAATTATTCTACTGAATGTAAACTATATAAATATATTATGGGTAACTACTAATCAGGAAAAAATTGGTGGTAATTTACTTATATGTTGACGTAGAAAACAACTGAGACGTCCACATCTTGTCAACTTCAGTAGGCTCAAATTTTGAAATCCTGTCTCCCCCCTGCACCCCTTGTCTACGTGTTATGAAAGGTGCCTGATATGCTCTTCCATTTTCTTTTGGTTCATGAAGCAAAACCAAAGCTACCTCCAAACTTCGAAGAGGATACATGGGCAACACTTAAGTCGGCTATAAGTGCTATATTCTTGAAGCAACCAGACCCTTGTGATTCAGAGAAGCTTTATCAGGTCGGTTTTACCACATTAATTGTCTTTTCTTGTCATACCTTAATACTTTTCTTTTTCCCCTTTTTAATTTAAATAACTGTGAGAATTGATGTTCATAATAAATGATATGTCCTGTACTTAGGCTGTTAATGATCTCTGCCTGCACAAGATGGGAGGAAATCTTTATCAGAGGATCGAGAAGGAGTGCGAAGCACATATTTCGGCAGCACTACAATCTTTGGTTGGCCAAAGCCCTGATTTGGTTGTTTTCTTGTCTCTTGTAGAGAAATGTTGGCAGGATCTTTGTGACCAGATGTTGATGATCCGCGGGATAGCCTTGTATCTTGATAGAACATATGTGAAACAAACTCCAAATGTGCGATCATTGTGGGATATGGGTTTGCATCTGTTCCGCAAACATCTCTCCTCATGTCAAGAAGTTGAGCACAAAACTGTTACTGGTCTTCTAAGATTGATTGAAAGGGAAAGGTATTTTTTAATGCTTTTTAGATTTTAAAATTTCAGTGCATAATAAGTTTATGTTTTCTTGGTTATCGAGATTTATGTGGAATTGTGGATATATGCATTGCACCTCCTTTTGAACTACATCTAATATTTTTCTTCTTGAGAATTCTTACCTTGATAACTTGAGAGCCAATCTGTTTACTGTATACATATAAATATAATGTTTAAACTCAGGATTAGATTGGGAACGTTCCTGGCCAATCCCGAGTTAGATCGGCAATCCGTATCAGGATTGGATGATCCATGGTTGATCCCAAACGAGAAGTCAAAAGAATAAAAAATAATAATTTACTTGTCTCACTCTCACCTGATCTGTCTCGACTCAGCCTAGTTAGATTGGTTGATCTTGAGATGGATTGGACTGTCCAAACGAGTCCAAGCTGAGTCCAACCAAGTTTTAAATTCTTCGAAGTTTCTCGAACTTGTATACTCATGTCTTGGTGGGACCAATACCGAGTTGGATTGGACGATCCTATAAACCATGGATAATAGAATGTAGTAAGGGTTCCAGGTCTTAGAAAAGGTAGCTTTTTTTTTTGGCATGGAAACCTAGGAAGCTTCAACATTTAGATCCTATGGCATACTAACAGTGAACTGTCACATCCTAAACCTGAAAATCTCAAAGGAGTCCCCAAATTTAATTTGTAACTCTCAACCCATATCCCTATGGGAGTAGAAAGCAATATAGAAGCATAAGCGGAAGGAAATTCAATAGTTCTAATAAATACTTAATAAAAATACAGATTTGTTCTTTATACAAAATTGGAAAATCAACATGTACATCTAAATATCTAATACATAAGCCCTATCATCTAACTTTCTGGTTTTTTATCCACTTTCCAAAGCTCTCCCTTTCATACTAGTCTTCAATCCTTTTCCTGAAAAATATGAATTCAACAAACATAAGCTGGAAAGCCTGGATGAGTAGTCCTTCAAAGCAAGGTATTTACTCATATCCCAATGTCATGAAATACACAAAACTAATATAATTGATAATAGTAGAATTTGCAAAATATGTGAATAAAGATGAATATGAACAACAATCAATCAATATTACATTCTCTCCCAAAATTCACTGTGGTTTAAGTATCAAAGGTCAACTTTAAGAGTTTAAATGCCTAATTCTATATGATAATTAGATCAAGTGCAACATCGCTAGGTGACATTGGCGACGTGTCGGCGACATGGTGTAAAAAAGGGGAAATGTGGGGAAACCATGGATTTTTGTCCCAAACTTTAAACATGACTAATTAAGACCTAAATGCATCCAAATACATCAAAAAATGCAAAATAAAAATGCCCACACATTAAAATTCATTACTTGAGGGAGGTTAACTTACACACAGTCGGGTCTGTAAGATGTAAAAAAGATGCTATATCTAATTAAGTCAAACTAAATGTGAATGTAAGTCAATTAAAAGATATATAAAACTAGAAATCAAGTGTCATATCTATGAGGGGGAAAAGGGAAATATGGGGGAAATGATGGGGAAATCTGGGGAAATGTCGTATTTATGGGGAAATTTGGGAAAATGTGGTATTTTTAATGGGTTTTCCCCCCAAGTTTTAAACAATCCTAAGTAGTGTCTAACTCTAAATACATATAATACATCAAAAAAATGCAAAAGCAAATGTCTTAACATTTTTTTAATTTTTAAAAAAAATGAAAAAAAATGAAAAAATTTCCCCATGTCGTTGACATGTCGCCCATGTCGAGGGACACAGGGGAAATATAGAAAAAAATTTGAAAATTTTCCCCCATGTCGCCGAAATCAGGGTAAAGCGATTTGCACCCTGATTTCGTATTGCCCACCTCGGAATTGGCGACATGGGAGACATGTTGACATTGTATACCCTGCTGCTTAGTATTCAAATATAGTAAGTTCCTACATAATCAATCATTCTTTGAACAAGATGTCTGCTCGAACCACCCCCCCATACTGGACCACTTTCAATCTTCAAAGATAGCATATTTTATGTGTGCAACATAATTTCTAGGGGCTTCGACCTAGAAGGCACAATTCCCCCACTTATTTTTGATCAAGGAAAAATATCCAAGGCATCTCAAACGTGAAATTTCCTCAGGGAATCATACTTATTTTAATAACCAGCAGAGGGAAAATATGATTCAGCTATTGGGCATCACCTTAGTGACCTCTCCTTCACCTATCATCTTACCACAAGTCTTTTGAGGTATACCAACAATGGGTTTTCTCTCACCTTGGGTGGAAACAAGCATAGTCCAATCATAGGACATCAATGGTTAAATAAGTCAAATAGTCTCTTTCATTGGTCTAAACCCATAGGTATCATATAGGGTGTTAGACAAAGCCATCTCAGCAAGGTATCAATATGCAACTCATAATTTCACGTCCATTAATTAGTGCAGTGCACACATAATGATTCATAGGCATATATTGAAATCAGCAAACACATGAGGCACAGTCCTATGTTTCTAAGCTATATAGGCACATCATGACATAACATAGTCTCATATATTTAATAAAGATACTTACCTAAGCATAATGAGGATAATACAAGTATTTATAAACATGAAAAGAGCATTATTTTGTGAGGTATTCAATCCAATAATAATCTTATGAAATTTTAAGGACACTAGGTATCTCTAAATTATTTATATGATCACAACCTTATACAAACAAGTTCATATATCAAATACATTATCTAGGCATGCATATAATAAGTAAACAAGACTATTAGATAGGTTTTGGGGCTGATTCTTTAATTATCTCAAAATCTCGAACTACCAGGCTAAGTCTCAAAGGTCTAGATCTTAGGTATGGAAGGTCAAATCTTCATAGATACATCCCCAATGCTTGGGAACATAACCAATCATCTAGGTTTAGTTTTTTATAGGTGTCCAAGGTCTAACTTCTCGAAAAGGGTCAAGTGTGATTTCGGTAAGGTGCTCGGCAGGGTCAGGGTATGCCGAAAATCATCAAAGTGTGCCGAAGTACCTCAAACTTTGGAAATAGGTCGGGAATGGTCTCATTAGATCATTTCGTGAATTTCCTCACTTCCACAAATGAGACTCGGTAGGGGTCCCTTCGGTATGCCGAAAAGGCAACTCAGGCAAAGAGCTGGTTTTGGGCCTGTGGTGCTCGGCTGCCGAATCCCAATATTGCTAGAATTGAGTTGGGATTCCAAAGGTCTCTTGTTATCTAAGGGAGCTTCGAAAGCATGCATTAGGTCTTGGGATTTGGCCTACATATATCTCCTTGTTTCTTGGGTTCCAAGTCAATGTTTTATGGGTTTTGCTAAATTTACATAACCACACAAATTATAGAATGTTAACTTGAAATATTTATGGGTTTTACTATTAGGATCATGGGGAGTGGTTAACACAATCATACAAGAATTTCCCCCATGGTCATAACATTAAAAGAGAAGTAAATACACAAGACTTTAAAAGAAAACTCACATATTGATGTAGGATTGCTTCTAGGGTTTGATTCTTCCTCTTTTCTAGTTTCCCGGAGTTCTTCTCCTTCTTCTATGTTCTCCATAAAATTTGGTGGGTTTCATGAATTTAATTCACCTAGTTATTCCTTTTTTTATAAGCTTGTAGAGCTATGGTTGGTGAATTAGAAACTGCTATTTTGGGGTAGATCTGGGTTTCTATTCTTTTTAAGAAATCAGATTTCGAAGTTACTGTTTAGTTTTCCATGTTTCTGGAAGTTACTTATTGGGTGTATTAGTTGTCTTGGGTCTTAAGGAACTACCTTAGTTTACTAATGTGATTTGTCTTACTAATTTAATCTGGTTTCTATTTTACAGCTCATGCCTAGTCATCTAAGTCAATTTCGTTGACCAGTCCAATTTTAGTTACTTCTTGTATTTTTGAAATATGCCTATTGTATTCTGGTTTTCAAGTTATTTAATTTTAAGATTAGTATTACTAAATTATTAGCTTATGATCTTATGGTTTTTACCAAATTACTATTTTACCCTGTTGTTTTAAAATTTTCAGGTTCTTACATGAACTAACAATGGTTTAAACTAAATGCAAAGTAACAGGAGTTCAAAAGCAAGACTTCAATAAAAAAAAAGTGGTTAAGTCAAATTAAAATGCATGATTAGCTACACCTGTATGCCCTATTTCATCGAATGGTGATGCTGATTTCATTACTAACGAAAGGGCCAAGAGTTTTTTGGTGCATTACGGGACTATTTTGCCACTGTAACACCTTGCAGTCCCTCTTTCTTTTGATTTTTGCTCTTTTTTAGGTTTTTATCTATACCGCCCACATTTTTCTGTATTTACAATAATGTCTAGCTTTTAAAAATCCAAGAAAAGCAAAAAAAGAAGAAGAGAAAAAAAAAAAGCATGCTCTTTAGGGTTGGGATGCCTTAATTGACTTTTGTAAAAGCTAAATATTTGTAATATTGAGGTAACACTAGTTGCTTGTACCGTGGGGTGAGTTTTATTTAGGTATTAATGACATGAAGGAAATAATGCAGATAATGAAAGAGGAGTATTGAGACTAATATATAAAAGAAGAAGACAGGAGAATAAGATGGAGCTGAAGGACTTAAGACTGAGAAGTTTGGTTGGTCGCTTCTATAAGTTAGTAAAAAGGTATTAGCGAGTATAATTAGGTCGGTCCTGGTTACGAAAAATTTTCAATCTCAAAGTTATTTTGTAGCAGATAGGTACATCTTGGATGTTGTTCTTATTTCCAATGAGTGCTTTGACTCTTGGAATCGTACTGGTGTCCCAGGCATCATTTGCAAGATTAATGTAGAGAAAGCTTAAGGCCATGTGAAATTGAAGTTAGAGGAAGTCCTAACTGTGCCTTTAATTTTTGGGTATATTATTTTCATTTACAGTAAAATGATTAGATAGTTTGCCGAATTGGTCCATTAATTATATTATGTGAACAAGTGCTTTTATTAACCTAAATAGTGATCAAAGTGTAGTGCTGGTAAAACCTAGGTATGTAAAACAATTTTTTCTTACTTAAATGACCTTGTCAACAGTACATTTTGCCTTCTTTTTTTGGTTGTGGATCTTCTAGACTTTTTCAGAATGTTTTGTGAGCTCTTTCATAGGGATTGAACTGGAATGATTTAGCCTGGAACGGACCACCCTGAATCAGCCTGTACTAACACATAGTGGCACTAGAGGGAATTGGTACATCCACATACCAAATTTTAAAACCTTTATTTTACATCATCATTTTTCTTCAGTTCTGCCCCTTAGTTGTAATCTGTAAGTCCTCTTTTGTGCAGTTGTCTTCATTCTTTTTTCAAGATATTTTTACTAATGTTTATTGTTTTGGTTAAAGGTTGTTCGTACAACGATATGGGTGCCTTGATCGTTAGTTGTCTTGGTTAGCAAGTATCACTCGACATTTAATTTCATATCTCGACTATTATGCATTTACTTTTGCCGATTCGATTTTCCGCCTTATAACTTTAGTTGTGTTTTTTTGCTGATCTTTAACAAAGAAGCTTGTTGTCATCAAAATGTCACAAAATAAGTAAATTCTCAATATAGGAAATGAACTTTAGTAGAATGGCAGTGGGGTGAAGCTATGGTAAGAATTGAGAGCTAGGAGATTCCCAAAAGTAACCACTTCCATTATCTTGCATCAGTTGACAGATGTCAAAAAAGAGGGTAATATTGACGAGAATGTTGCGCATAGGGTTAAAGCTAGATGGATTAAGTGGGTAGGTGCTTTGGAGTGTTATATGATCGACAAATTCCACTCACGCTGAACAGAAAATTTTGCAGAACATAGGCTTGCTATGATTTATGCTGTCAATAAGTCAAAAAACTGAATCTTAATTCGTAAAAAGTTCCAGTTTGTAGAAGAGAAATTGTCTGATCTGTTACTGGTTTTGCTGTTGGAAAGTTTCCTTTAACATACCTTGGTGCTCCCTTATATGTGGGTCATTTGACTTTTAACTCTTTGATAATCTTGTTGCAAGAGTGTAGAAGAGGATTGCTGGATGGAAGTCGAAACTATTATTTTAGGGTCGTGATGATTTAGTGACTTAAGCAGCTATCTGCGTGCTTGACTTGCTTGACCTATGGACCATGGGTCTAATGGGTCGCTAGACTCGGCCCGACCGGTCTATTTTGGGTTATCTACATGTATCAGATATTTTTTATGAGTTATCTACATGTGCGATTCATCTTCCATGTGTCACCTAATGCTATAAAGGTGGCATATGGTATCTCTTCCTAAATTCCTTCAAAGCAAAGTCACTTGAAGGCCAAGTCACTTGAACGCCAAGACACTTAAGACCAAGAGAAGACAAGTCTATATAAAGACAAACTGTACAACAAAACAAGGGGCTGAAAAACAGGACAAAAGAGAAAAGACACAGGGGGCACAACAAAAGGATTAGAAGGAAGAGATAGAAGGCTGCTTGCTCATGTTTGAGACTTCATGTGTTATAAGGAAACACTCATTTCCTTCTATCCCTCTATCTCTTTCTCTCCCTCCCTTATTTCTTATTTCCTTTTTTGTCCTCGTATGATTGGGGTTATCACAGTATTCCCTATACTTCTAAATAGTGGAAAACCCTTCTGAGGTGACATCTATGGACATAGGCATATTGCCAAACCATGTAAAAACTTTGTGTTCTCTATTTGGCTTTTCTTCATTCTTTTTACATATGTTTGTCGATGATCGGTGTAGCGCCTTCCGAATAGCCGCGCGACGGCTTAGGCGGATGGTTGGGATGCCCCACATGCCCAAACAAGACCCTATCCAACTCCGGACAGTGCTGAAACAACTGATACACGACACGTCACATATCGACGTTGTCACATGCTTACGCGATTTACGTCTCTTTAAGCAGCTTAATTCCGATTAGCAACTTAAAGCAGGTCAAGCAACATAATTTCCGTATCAATATTTTTGGCGACTTCACTGGGGACTTCTTTTTTACATACTTCGACAAACACGGGTAATATCACGAGTCGTATAAGAGGTATGACCAGCTTTGTGGTTATTTTCTTATTGGCTTTGATATTCTTATTTTGCATAAAGTCCCTTGTTTTTTTGCTTATGGTCCTTCCGAACCTTGTTCCTGCTCACCTGACCCTTCGAAGCCTCAATCCTATGAAGAAAATGTCATTCGGGACTTTTTCTGTGAAGGAATTGGCATTCTGGGCCTTTCTTGTGAAGGAATTTGCATTCGGGGATCTTTTCTGTAATAAAAAATCTTCAATTCGAGACGTTTTTGTAAAATAATTGGCATTCGGAGTTTTTCTGAAAATTATTTAGCATAAAGGGTATTTTTGTAAATACTGGAAACTTTGGAGCCCCTTTTATTAAAACCGAATGCTAGGAGCTTGGGCCTTCGAAGGCTTGGCCCTTCTCATGGACCTTCCTTCGCATGGATCGCCCCCAGATGGGCTTCCTCCCCTCGGAGGCCCTTCTCACGGGCCCTACTCCCCGCGGATAGCTCCCGGATGGGCTTCCTCTGCGCAGAGACCCTTCTCACGGACCTTCCTTCGCGCGAATAGCCCCCGGATGGGGTTCCTCTGCGCGGACGCCCTTCTCACTGACCTTCCTTTGCACGGATAGCCCCCAGATGGGCTTCCTCCGCGCGGACGTCCTTCTCACGGGCCTTCCTTCGAGCAGATAGCTCCCGGATGAGCTTCCTTCGAGCGGAGGCCCTTCTCATAGACCTTGCTCCGCACCGACAGCTCCCGAATGGGCTTCCTCTGCGTGGATGGCCTTCTCACTGCTCTGCTCTGCACGGACAACCCCCAAATGGGCTTCCTCCGCGCGGATGGCCATCGTACAGGCTTCCATCGCACTTTGTCTGTGGATAGCCTTGTCTTCTCGCTTGCAGCCTTTGGGTAAGCTTCCTTCGCACGTGAAACTATCGAATTATTTACTCTTGAACCCGACGAACGTGCTTCCCCACACCTGTCATTCATTTCCTTATCATATGGGAATGCTATAAATGCTTTCTTCCCAGCAAGATTTATCAGGCTTTTACAAAACTCTGATATGGGATATGTCAGCCTGGCCTCACAAGGTTATACATTTTCATAATTATCTTCATGATGATGACATAATATAGCATATTCCCATCCATTCGAATACATTGCCTTCGAATGTCTATATATTCATATATACTTGTATCCGAATGCTACACTTGGGTCTTCGGCCCTTTATAGGCCCTGCTCCGCGCGGATAGCCTTCGAATGGGCTTCCTCCGCGTGGACAGCCTTCTCACGGGCCTTGCTTCGTGCGGACAGCCTCCAGATGGGCTTTCACCCCGCGGACAGCCTTGTCACAGGCCTTGCTCCTCTCGAACAACCTCTGGATTGGCTTCCTCCGCGTGGATAGCCTTCACACATACCTTGCTCTGCGCGGATAGCCTCTGGATAGGCTTCCTTCGCACGGATAGCCTTCTCACAGGCTTCCCTTATCCTCCGCATGAACTTCCCAATACATTTAAAAGCTGCTCAAGCTAATACCTTAACAGACTAGGGGTTGCATTATGCAATGATTGGCATAATTTATATTTCTATGCTATTTAAGTGCTTTTTATGACAAGCCTCTACATGTGATAGCTATGATGTTGTCTTTAGATTGACACTATATGCACACATTCATTATAGAAGTACTTAACGCCAATACACTATTGTCGGCTATCTATGATCTACGTACGGTTAACCACCACAAGATGGTCAATTCGTTATTTTTCACGGCTAATCACCACAAGAAGGTCAATTCGTTATTTTTCACGGCTAGCCACCACAAGATGATCAATTCATCATTTTTCACTGCTAACCATTACTAGATGGTCAATTTGTCATTTTTCACGGCTGACCACCACAAGATAGTCAATTCGTTATTTTTCATGGCTAACCACCACAAGATGGTCAATTCATTATTTTTCATGGCTAACCACCACATGATGGTCAATTCGTCATTTTTTACGGCTAACTACTTTGAGATGATCATTTCATCAGGCTAACCACCATTAGATGGTCAATTTGTTATGGGTTTGTCACCCTCAAAGGACTATGGGCTTGTCGCCCTCAAAGGACTAAAGGTTTTTGTTCCCTTTAAAGGACGAAGATATGGGTTTATCACCCTCAATACACTTCACAACTCACACTTCGAAGGAAATCCTTATTGAGGAGACCTTCGAAGTCGTGTTTACTCATCCCTAGGACACCCTCTGATGACATCTCACATCACACTTTGAAGGAAATCCATGGAGGAAAGGCCTTCGAAGGCATGTTTACACTCTCATTCCAGGTGTCTCCTTCGAATGACATCTCTTACATAGACTTGTGGGACTTATTTATGCATTTTATTTAGAGAGCATTACGAAGGATACATATCTATTTCTGATTTCACTGAGTTCAATTCAAGATCACTCAAGTTGGTTATTTGATCTAGAACCTTTAGGGATTCTATGATGATTCTTCTTTATAGGGATGATTGATCATGAAAACGAATTGCCTGCTGAGAAACTGCATACATCTTATAAAGTGACAAATATATTATCAAATTACCCATATAGAGATCTTAGATTTAAGTTTCTCAGCAAGCAATTCACTTTCATGATCAATCATCCCTATAAGGAAGAGTCATCATAGAATCCCTAAAAGTGCTAGATCAAATAACCAACTTAAGTGATCTTGAATTGAACTCAGTTAAATCAGAAATAGATATGTTTTCTTCATAATGCTCTCTAAATAAAATGCATAAATAAGTCCCACAAGTCTGTGTAAGGGATGTCATTCGAAGGTGACACCTGGGAATGAGAGTGTAAACATTCCTTCGAAGGCTTTTCTTCCGGGGATTTCCTTCAAAGCGTGATGTGAGATGTCATCAGAGAGTGTCCTAGGAATAAGTAAACACGACTTCGAAGGTCTCCTCAATAAAGATTTCCTTCGAAGTGTGAGTTGTAAAGTGTATTGAGGGTGATAAACCCATATCTTCGTCCTTTGAAGGGAACAAAAACCTTTAGTCCTTTGAGGGTGACAAGCCCATAGTCCTTTGTGGGTGACAAACCCATAACAAATTGACCATCTGATGGTGGTTAGCCAGACAAATTGACCATCTCGAGGTGGTTAGCCGTGGATAATGACGAATTGACCATCTTGTGGTGGTTAGCCGTAAAAAATGACGGATTGACCATCTTTTGGTGGTTAGCCGTGAAAAATAACGAATTGACCATCTTGTGGTGGTAAGCTGTGAAAAATGACAAATTGACTATCTTGTCGTGGTTAGTCATGAAAAATAACGATTTGACCATCTTGTGGTGGTTAGCCGTGAAAAATGACGATTTGACCATCTTGTGGTGGTTATTCGTGAAAAATGACGGATTAACCGTCTTGTGGTGGTTGGTCGTGAAATATAATGAATTGACCATCTTGTGGTGGTTAGCCATGAAAAATAACGAATTTACCATGTTGTGGTGGTTAGCTGTATGTAGATCATAGATAACCGACAATAGTGTATTGACATCAAGTACTTCACTACTTTTATGATGAATGTGTGCTTATAGTGCTAATGTAAAGACAACATCATAGCTATCACATGCATATGTTTGTCATAAAAAGCACAAAAAATATAAATATTATCAATAATTACATAATGTAGCCCCTAGTATGGTAAGTTGTTAGCTTGAGTAGCTTTCACATGTAGTGGGGAGTTCATACGGAGGCTAAGGGAAGCCTGTGAGAAGGCTATCTGTGCAGAGGAAGCCCATCCACGCTGAGCAAGGTATGTGTGAAGGTTATTTGCGTGGAGGAAGCCAAACCAGAGGCTGCTCGAGTGGAGCAAGGCCTGTGACAAGGCTATCCGTGAGGAGCAAGGCCTGTGAGAAGGCTGTCCGCTCGAAGGATTCCCTTTCGGAGGCTGTTTGAGCGGAGCAAGGCCCGTTAAGGGCCAAAGGCCCAAGTGTAGCATTCGGATGCAAGTATATATGAATATATAGGCATTCGAAGGCAATGCATTCGAATGGATGGGTATATGCTATATGATGTCATCATCATGAAGATTATTATGAAAATGTATAATCTTGTTGGGGATTACTGACATATCCTATATCAGAGTTTTGTAAAAGCCTGATAAATCCTGCTTGGAAGAAAGCACATTCCTATATGATTGAGAAATGAATGGTAGTTGTGGGGAAGCACGTTCGTGAGGTTTAAGAATAAGTCAATTCGATAGCTTCATGCGCGAAGGAAGCCTACTTGAAGGCTGCAAGCGCGAAGGCAAGGCTATCCACAGATGAAACGCGAAGGAAGCCCGTGTGAAAGCCATCCGGCCGGAGGAAGCCATTTGGGAGTTGTCCGCGCAGAGCAGGCTAGCGAGAAGGCCATCCGGGCGGAGGAAGCCCATCCGGGAGCTGTCCGTGCGGAACAAGGCCCGTGAGAAGGACCTCCGGGTGGAGGAAACCCATCAGGGGCCTATGCGCACGAAGGAAGGTCTGTGAGAAGGGGATCCGCGCAGAGGAAGCCCATCCGGGGGTTGTCCGTACGAAGGAAAGTCGGTGAGAAGGGCCTCTGCATGGAGGAAGCCCATCCGAGGGCTATCCGTACGAAGAAAGGTCTATGAGAAGGGTTTTCGGGTGGATGAAGCCCATACTGGGGCTATTCGCGCGGAGCAGGTCCCGTAAGAAGGGTCTTCGTGCGGAGGAAGCCCATCTGGGGGCTATCTGAGCGAAGGAAGGTCCGTGAGAAGGGCCAAGCCTTCGAAGGCCCAAGCTCCTAGCGTTCAGTTTTAATAAAAGGGGCTCCGAAGTTTCCATTATTTACAAAAAATACCCCATATGCTAAATAATTTTCAGAAAAACCCTGAATGCCAATTATTTTACAAAAAAGTCTCGAATGAAAGATTTTTTATTACAGAAAAGACCCTAAATGCAAATTCCTTCTCAAGAAAGGCCCAGAATGCCAATTCCTTCATAGAAAAAGTCCCGAATGACAGTTGCTTAACAGGAATGGGGCTTTGAACGGTCAGGTGCGCAGGAACAAGGGATTTTATGTAAAATAAAAATATCAAAGCCAATAAGAAAAGAACCACAAAGCTGGTCATACCTCTTATACAACTCGTGATATTACCCGTATTTGTTGAAGTATGTAAAAAAGACGTCCCCAACAGAGTCACCAAAAATGTTGATGCGGAAATTGTGTTGCTTAACCTGTTTTAAGCTGCTAATCGGAATTGAGCTGCTTAAAGAGGCGTAAATCACATAAGCATGTGACGACGTCGATATTTGTCCTGTTTTGTTTCAGTTGTTTCTGCACCGTCCGGAGTTGGATAAGGTCTTGTTTGGGCATGTCGGGCGTTCCAACCATCCGCCTAAACCGTAGCGCGGCTGTTCGGAACACGCTACACCGATCATCAACAAACATATGTAAAAAGAATGAGGGAGAGCCAAATAGAGAACACATATTTTTTACATGGTTCGGCAATGTGCCTACGTCCATAGATGTCGCCTCATAGGAGGGTTTTCCATTATTTAGAAGTATAGGGAATACAGTGGTAACCTCAATCATACGGGGATAAAGAAGGAAATAAGAAAGAAGGGAGGGAGAGAGAGATAGAGGGATAAAAGGAAATGAGTGTTTCCTTATAACACATGAAGTCTCAAACATGAGCAAGCAGCCTTCTCTCTTCCTTCTAATCCTTTTGTTGTCTCCTGTGTCTTTTTCTCTTTTGTCTTGTTTTTCTTCTCCTTGTTTTGTTGTGCAGTTTGTCTTTATATAGACTTGTCTTTTCTTGGCCGTCAAGTATCGTGGTCTTCTAGTGTCTTGGCCTTCAAGTGACTTTGCTTTGACGAAATTTAGGAGATGTCATCTGCCACCTTTATACCATTAGGTGACACATGGAAGGTGAGTCACATATGCAGATAACTCATAAAAAAATATCTGCTGCATGTAGATAACTCAAAATAGCCGGGTCGGGACGGGTCGAGCAACCCATTAGACCCATGGTCCATAGGTCAAGTAGGTCAGGCACATTAATCACACAGATTGCTGCGTAAGTCACTGAATCATCAGTACCGATGCGGGGTTTGAATCATCTGCCCGAGCATTTTCCTTTCCATTTCGTCGTGTTTGGGTGCCTTTTGTTCCTCCTAGATTCAAGGCTTTTGTTTGGACTGCCCTTTTGTCTAAGATTAACACTTGTGATCACCTTCAAAGAAGATGGACGTCTTGTGTGATGTCGCCCCATATGTGCTTCATGTGTCGAGTGGAGGGGGTCGCGGGGTCGGTGGATCACTTGTTTTTTCACTGTCTAGTGGCTAGGGAGATCTGGACCTTTTTCTTACTTCATTTGGGGATGTGTTGGGTTCTGTCAGGTGAGGCTGGTGCTTTGCTTCATCAGTGGAGATTCCTTGGTTTGGGGGAGAGAGGCGGATTGATGTACCAGAGGGTGTGGGATGCGACTATGTGGGTGTTATGGGGGGGGAGAGGAACTTGAGAATTTTTTAGGATAGGGGCATATCGACAGGCTCAATCATTGAGGCGATTCTGTTGATGGTATGTTCATGGATGGTGGTTCTCCCTGTCTTTAGGGGGGATCTCTATGTCAGATCTTTTCGCGGGTTGGTCAGAGATTGCTTTATCATCTCCTCAGGTCATCAGTCTGTGGTCCTATGGCAGTCCCCACCAGTGGGGAGGGTTAAAGTAAACTTTGACGGATCATCTTTGGGTAACCTTGGGGCATCTGGCATGGGAGGGGTGATCAGGGATCATGATGAACAGATCCTTCATGCGTTCTCAGGCCCGGTTGGTCTTGGCAATTCTACGGAAGCTGGGTTACTTGCTCTGCTTACTGGTGTTAGGGAGGTAGTTTGTGTAGGGTGCAGCTAGGTGATAATCGAGGGGGATTCTGCCTCTATGATTTCTTGAATGGCTGGGCAGGTGTCTAGCCCCTGGAGATTTGCTCAACTCGTCAGAGTGATGAGATTTTGGGGTAGTATGGCTAAGGCTTCATTCAGTCATATTCTCAGATCTGGTAATGGTTTGGCGGATCCTTTAGCTAGAGATGGAGCAGGTGGAGAGGACATGTTTGTGAGCATTCCACCAGATGAGATGTTTGGTGATGTTGGTTGACAGTTGGGATTTGGGCTTATGGCCCTGGCCGTATATGTTTTGGTTCTTGTATGTTCCTATACTATTTTCTTTTCTGCTCTTCTGCCTGAGTGCCCAGCTTGGGTGCCTGATACCTCTTTGTATTATTTACTGTTTGTCCCCTTCTTTCTATATATATATATATATATATATATATATATATCATGGTTATTCATAAAAAAAAAAAAAAGTGGTTAAAT
>JAUPMG010000019.1:10076958-10090753 GCA_031762675.1 Pachysandra terminalis
GCAAATTAGATTCTTGATTTTTTGGATTTTTTATTATTTTGATTCTTAATTTTTTTCAATTATCTAATCCAATGATATTATATATTTAAAAAAAGAAGAAGAAGAAGAATACTATTAGTTAATTACTAAATTCAGTAGATAAGGCATCTCTTATTTACTTATCTATTAGTATCCTATTAAGTACCCTTGTAATTAGTTATCATAACAAATTTAGTTTAATCTTAGATAAATACACATTTTAACCTTATCTAATTAGAAGATAAACTCATTTAAACCTAATCTCATTATTTAATTGAACTTATCATTAAGTGTGTATTTGTCTAAGAAAAAGATTTTTAATTAATAAAATTTATCTTGTTATTTTAAGATTCCCTTAAACATTCTAACTATGAAAAAAAAATTATTTGTGAGTGATTTTTAATAGGACTCTAAGAAATAAATTGTTAGTAAAAAAAAAAGGATATTTAAAAGTATACTTATTAGTTTTAATAAAACTTATATTCTTATTTTAAGCTTATCTTAAATATCCTATTTAAGTAAGATATCAAGTTTTAATAGAACTCGTGTTAGAATAAAATATAGAAATGTATTTTAGTCTAAAAAAATGTACCAAAAAATTCTTAAAAATACAATTTGCTTTTAATAGTAATATAGATATTTATCAAACACTATTTATACTATTTTCCACTTTCTATACAACAGATTCTACAATTGCTCATGAACCCAAAGTTTTAAATAACCAAAATTCCGGTGGTTTCCGAAATAAAATTTGTAAAATTCTGGTGATACTGGCGAAATTTTAATTGGGATTTTTTGTTTTTTTCTTTAACTATAAAATATTTCACTTTAAAATTTACAAAATAATTTGATTTTTTTAATTATTATTTTAACTGAAATTAATTATCTTAATGAAATTTTCCAAATCTTTTTGACAAAATTTCAGACGGATTTGTCCGAAATTTTCCATAGTGAAATTTTGGGATTTTGATTTTGCCTCAATGAACAAGATTAAAATTTCAAACAATTTTGACAAAATTTAACCTGGCATGAACTTGAAAATTGGAATATACTAGCCAGCTTATATTTATAGTGCTCCATTCATCAAATCAAAAGGCAGGTTTCACAACCACAATCAACCACAATGTGTGGCTCAACTGGTAGCAAGCTGGGCTCTAGTGGGCATCTCTGGAGGTAAGTCTGGAGTTCGAATCCCACTTGAAGCACTCGTGGCCAGGGGTTTACCTTTCATGCTCCGCCCTGAACGTGGATTAGTCCTACACCTAAGTAGGTGTTGGGACACCACCTGGTTAAGACCTAAAAAACAAAAGGCAGGTTTCACAATGCAAACTAGGGGCGTCATTTGGTTGGGTCTAAACTGAAAACAGAACAAATCAAACCGAAAAAATTGGTTTGGCTTGAAAAACGAAAAAACAGTTCAGTTCAGATTTCGGCTAAGGTTTTGATTAAACTGAATTGAACTAAAATAAATATCCCTAAAAAAACTGAATTAGTTCAGTTCAGCTTCCAGTTAAGGTTTCGATTAAACTAAATTGAACTAAAATAAATATCCCTAAACCAGCCCAAACTGAACTAGACCTATATACTTCTATACGTATTCGTATATGTATATATGTATGTGTATTTATTATGTAAAATAACATTAATTTTATCAAATCAAACCAAAAAACACCAAATTTACGATTTTCATTTCACTTTGGCTCGATTTTCGGTTTTGGCGTGCTCCCCGGACTTGCAAATACATTTATCTTCACCTATATAAGCTTAAGATTTCAGTCTCATCAACATATGCAAATTTAATCGATTCACCCTTATAGCTTTATGCAGGAGGCAAAGATAAAATCTAGCTTACAAAGCTTAATAATAAACAGGGACGAAAGTCTATTAGAGGATAATCCTAACACGCCTACACATGGGGTTAAATACAGCTCACAGAGGCAGGCATCATGATCAATCCTGTAACCATGACTTTCATCAGAACTTCCAGAATATAAAGCATAGAATGATACATGGCATGGCACTCTTTGCTATGGGTGTTATTCAATCTAGATGGTTAGTGCAGCGTCTTCATCTTCAGCATCTAGCTCTTGTTCTACACCTTTAACCTGCAAAATAAGGTTTTACAAAAACAAATGAAAATGAAAGCAAAGATAAACCATGAACTCATTTCTTTGAAGAAAATGGTGGGTTTGTTTCCTCGATTGCTACTCGAGTGTATACAAGATCATTTAATTCACAAGGACAAGAACCAAATTGGTATTCTAGAACAATGCCTGTCTACATAGCAATGTCCCGCAATAGCATCTTTATATGGTTCTTGAAATTTGACACTCGTAAGATTAGTCAAGCAATATGACCGAGATGTGAGGAAGCGAGCACCATAGGAGGTTTGTAGTCTCACCTAATACATGCAATTGGTTAGTAGATTCCTTCCCTTACTGGTTTACTATAATCCTTCTGATATTCTAGAAAAGTATCATAGCTCAAATAATCAGAACAATAAAATTAGTTTAACTGCTCCAATGAAGACTCGAGATATTTCTCCTGCTGTAATCAATGGTGAACTATCCACAAGGGAAGTCTATGTTGCCTCCATAGTATGTGATTGTACTTCAGAGGTGAAGGTCAAGTTGGTTGGCAGGTTGTGGAATTGGTAGCTTTCCAGGAAGAACCGCTTTTCAAGGCCATGATCTGGTTCATTAAAATTCTGCATTTTTTCACCAATAACAACTATCCCAAAATTTCTCGTATCCAACTCTTATTGAAGGATTGTAACTACCTTCTGTAGTTGATGATTCTTCAGAGAACTTATCTGTGGCATATGCATTCCCTTTTGAACTGTTAAACATGCAACTGCATATTGTATTGTGCAGTCATATGCAGTTTCAATACAGTATATATAACCGCATACTTATCCTGCACCTAAAACTAGCAGTCATTGTATTGTGCAATCGTATGCAGTTTCAATACAGTATATACAACCACACAATATGCAACCAAATGCTGTCCTGAACCTAAAACTAGCAGTCAATGTGACCTTTTTTTTTACTTTTATTCCCCCCTTTTGAACTTTTCAGGGCTTTTTCTTTAAAAGTACCCCCCTCACGCCCATTCTCAACTACACCATGCATTCCTCCTCTCTTCTTTCACATTATCTCCTATACTCACACTCTCAGTATTCAAGTGCTTTCTCAAACAATTTTTTATTTTTCTTCTTACAACCAGTTGAAGGTATATGAACTCAATCATAGACCAAGTTATTCAAGAAAGCAGGATTTAATCTACAGTTGAGATAACATATTTATTTCATTAACTAATTACCTCAGTTTCAATTTTTTGAATGCAACCATGTCTTCTGTCGGTTTGAGTCTTCTAAACCCGTCAAGAAAGTATGATCACTACAAATATGCCACTGCAAAGCAAAACGCAAGTTTCCTGCTTTGCAGATTTAACAATCTTGGAGACATAATAGAGGACCAAGAAAAACCACCTCATTCACACAGTTTGCACAAGGTTGGCAAATCCAATGAGATTTTTAAAATCAAAAAGAGACAGTGTTTTACATGACATAGCCAACAAGTCTCCTTAGAGGCATTTATGGAAGCCTGTCATAAGATTATTCATTTTGTGAGCAAACTATCACAACCAAGATTTTGTGCATGTAAATGTTAGCCAATTGATAAGTTCTGTAGGTCACACCCAGATGACATGATCAACTAGAGAAAAGAAAGATGACCTCTCCACCATCAAATACATTGCTACTAGGTCTTACCAAGTCAGCATTGCTTTCAATATTGTCAACTAAAGAAGCTTCAAGGTTATGGTTAAAGCAATAGGAAGATCAAGCATTGACTTAAGCCCCCTCTCACCATTAGACGAGAGAACCACATTTAAAAGAAGTATAGTATACCTAGGGGTTTCGACTAGAGAACAATGAGGTCTAGAAACCTTTGGATGTATTATTATAGCAGATGGTTGGACAGATCAGAACTCCAATTAACTTTTTACTTAATTTTCTAATAAAATGATGTTCTTAAAGTTGGATGCTTCAGGACATTCATATAGTTGATTATATTTTTAATTTATGTGATAATATTATAGAAGAGATCTAGGAGGAGCACGTAGTACAGGTAGTTACAGTCAAACAGGTTTCTTACGTGGTTGTCAGTCGCCTCTTTATGAAAAAGAGAGTAATTATTTTGGCTTGCCAGTGATACTGCATATTATGTAGATATAATGCTAAAAGATGTTGGTAGGTTGTATATTAAAGTAATTGTAAAGGATAGAATGATAATAATTTTTATTTATAAGCTTGCCCTCCTATCGCATCACATGAGAGATGCCACTGGATGGAGTTATAAAGAATAGAAAGATAATAATTCTTGCCAAAGCTGTTAGTCAGTCTCGGCTGTCTAAGATCTTAGGCAAGTTGGTCATAATAAATATTTTTGCACCAACTTGAGGAAGAGTATTGAGATGTACGCATATTTATGTCATTTTTTTCTATTTCATACTGGGTATTCTCAGTATTCTGTCATACAGTTTACATTGTATGTAATGTAAAAAGCATTACAATCCTTTACATCTAATTAGTATGAAATGAAAAAAATGACGGGATGTGAACAGTAAACGCTATTCACGAACACTGTTCACAACCCGAACTTCTCTTCTCTCTCTTTTTCCTACTCTTCTCTTTCATTAAATCTCTTGATTTGCAACTTCTTCGGAGTAAAGGAGTCCTCCAGGAATATGGACTGCCGCATCTTTCAAGGTAAAGAAATCCACTGACTAGGCTGTTAATTGATATTTCAAATTAGTATTGATTATGGAAGTGACCTGAAGGAACAGGACTAGCGTCATCTTACTATGTAAGCGTCCACAACAGAAATACCATGATTGACTTCTCATGTTTTGAAAGGAAGTGTCATGGCTTGGGCAATGGACTCACTTCCCAGTTTCACCGAGGTCAGGCTTGTGGCCTTAGTATAACTCTTTTTGCCCTCAAGCCAGTGTTACCAAAAGGCAGTGCCTAGGTGTCTAGGCGTCCAGGCAATCAGGCGGTTTTCTTGGAACCTAAGCAACAGCAGCCTAGGCAAGCAGCTGGATGGTGATCAAGCAATCGTCTAGGCAAGATCTGGGCCAGCCTAGTTTGATTAAAGAACAATTATTTAAATTAAACAACATTAAATAAAATAATATTTTATTTGCTTTAATATTAACTAAATGATTTATAAAAACATTTTTTCACTTAATGTAATAAATTTATTATCAATTACCTATTGATTACAAGTATAAAAGCTGACATATTAGAGCTTTCTTTATTTAATAGTAGACAAGGAGGAAGGATCTCAACTTTCAAAGCAAGCACTCAATTCCACAAGACATTGGTACATCCTCTTTCCTTCCTTTCTATTTCCCAATTCTTCGGCAATGAATTGCCAACAGTCTATACCCTAAACTGTTTATTTTCACTTTCACATAACCATTCTCTCATCTTCTCATTTTCTCGTCTTTTAACAGTTTTTTCCCGTTTTCACAATTTTTCCACAACAATGTTTATTATGGGTTAAGGTGCTAGAATCGGCAAATAACTCAGTTTTTAAAACATAGAGATGTACTATATTACATATGAGCACAAAAAGTTGATATAGGGTCTGTTGTCTAGGTGAGGGCCTAATCGCCTCAGCATTTTGATAAAATCGCCCATGGCCTACTATATGCCTTGTCCCTAAGCGATGGGATCAGAAACGACTTGGTGTTGGGTGATTTTCATCAAGATTTTTCCCTTGTTTGGCCCACTATTGAAGTAGTCTAGACTCTGCGCCTAGCCTCTCAAATTGTGACTTTAAATTTGACCATGTCTTCGGTTACTTAAGGAACCTGAAAGCTGATTCTAGTGTCTTGAAATTTTTTCCATGTCGTTTTGAGTAGCTTGGTTATCTTTGGGAGTTTATTTTCTCATAACAAATTCTTTGCCATAAAAGATCATCCGGTTGATAGTAAGCCAGTATCAACGAATACAAATATTGTTTGGTTCTATTTTCCTAGTTGAAGGAATCAATTTTATTTTTTATCAGAAGCATGAAGCTATATTAATTGTGAAGAGATTACAAATGACATGGAAACAAAAAGACAAGTGCTAAAAACAGTAAAACAGAGGCAACCAGCAAGCGAAAATGTACAGGTATTCCTCCCCAAGAATACCTTCAATTTATAGACCAGTTAAACAAAGCAAACACCAACAACCACTGATGATAGCAGCCCACTCAAACAAGCAACAATTCTCAAATTTCTGAAATAGACCTGCTCTCATTGTCAAAAGAATCTCTTATTCTTTTCCTTGCAAACACCCAACACACTGTAAAGAGATCATTTCCCATAGTTGAGAAGCCTAGGAGTTGAAAGAACCAATCCCCCAACAGTTAAACAAGGACGAAGCATCTCTAGGGAACACCCAAGAAATACCACACAGGGACTTAAAAAATAAAAAAATAACCACAATCCCCAGACCAGCTTGCAATGGATAAACAAGTGAGTAATACTCTCCGCAACCTCGTTGCACAAAACCTGCACTATTTAGGTGATCTACTGTAAGGATTTTGTCCATGAGCAGGCACAAAGAAACTTCACGCCAACAAGGTACTTTACAATCTCAGATTTTTGCAGCTTCACTTGTAAATCCACTCAAGACTTCTTATAAAGATCATATATAAACAAACCTTTGCCATCAAATTTGTGCACCTTCTGTCCTCCCTTTCCTCTTCTAGATTTACCATTTCCAATGCAGCAAGGAGATTGGCACGTTCATCTACTTCTCTTAAAAATGATATTAAGAAAAAAAAAAACAAAGGGGGTGCCGAAATAACCATATCTCCTCTCTTCTTGAAGTAATACTTTTTTTCCCTTTTTCTTTTTTTATCAGTGAAATTATCAATGATAAATGGGAGATACTTGAATGGAATCAATCCATAAATCCGAGAGCATCAATCACATAGCCTGCCCACTCCACAGCAATCACGTTCCCAAAACAATATGCACCATCTTCTGCTCATCACTTCAAACTTCATCTTATTCAGAAAATTAATTTTAGGTTTCAAAATCCCTTCCACACAAACTACCTCCATCTCTGGAGCCACTCTACATTCCCACCCTTAACAACCCATTAAGAAGCATAGAAAATAAGTTTTAAAAACAGAAATTGGTTTCAAAATCCCCCTTCACACTACCTACCTCCATCTCTGGTCCCACCCTTCACACCCCATTAAGAAAGAAACATGGAAACTAGGATACAAAGTTTTAGAAATAGCTACACACTATTTTCTTTCTCCCTTCTTCTTAGAGAAAAAAAATAAAAAATATACATATAAAATATAATAAAATATCCCACTCGATATTCCATAAATTTGCAAACACAATTTTAAGCATAACGAATGGATCTTGTCATCCGCATCAACAAACCTTTACCATGGATTTTAAGATCTGCAGTATTTATTGTTTATAATAAAATGTTGGAGAGGAGAGCGGATGATATGATAGAATACAAGAGGGACAGGGATTTGGACCAAGGAATGAGGTGGGGGAGGCAATTCTTGAGTTCGCAGTAGCTTATGATCTTGCATTAGCAAATACTTTCTTCCAAAAGAGAGTTGAAGATCTAGTAACCTTCAAGAGTTGAACATATTTGAGCCAAATTGACTTTTTTCTTCTTAGAAGAAATGATTTAGGAACTTGTAGAGATTGTAAAGTCATCCCAGGAGAAAGTCTTGCTTCACAACATAGTTTGATGGTGATGGACGTTTATATTAGAAGTTGGAAGAAAAGAAAACACATTAAAAATGATCCAAAAATAAAATGGTGGAACCTAAAGGGAGAAAATTAGCGATTTTTAAAGATAAACTAAGGAATGAGAAAACATAGGATCTAGAAACAAACCCTATACAAATTTGGAATGAAATGGCTAATTGTATTAAAAGAATAGGGAAAGAGGTCTTAGGAGAATATAAAGGTAAAATTCAATCCCAAAAGGAGACTTGGTGGTGGAATGATAATGTTAAAAATATAATTAGAGAAAAAAGATCTTATTTAGAACTTGGCAAAGAAATAAGAACTAATAAAACTTAGAAAAATAGAAAAATGTTAAAAAAGAAACTAAAAATATAATAAGTGAGGCTAAAAAGCTAGCATATGATAACTTATATAATAAGTTAGGTACAAAAGAAAGTGAGAAATACATATATAAACTTTGAAGACTAAAAGAGAAGAAAACAAGAGATTTAGATCAAGTTAGGTGCACTAAGAGTGAGGATTTGAGAGTCTTAGTAAAGGATGAGGAGATTAAAGAAAGGTTGAGGGAATATTTTCAAAAATTATTAAAATGGTGAAGATACATATATCTATATGTCAGGTGAGAATGCGGTTATTGGAGAGGCAAGTGAACATTGTTATGTTCGTAGAATTAAGGTCTCTTTAGTGAAGGGAACATTAGCCAAGATGAAAATAGGACAGGCTCTCGGACCTGATGGTATTCCAATTAGAGTGTGGAAGTACATGGGAGAGATCGGTATACTGTGGTTGACCAAATTATTTGATGGAATTTTAAGTACTAGAAAAATGACAGATGCTTGGAGGAAGAGCACGACAGTACCTATATATAATAAAGGAGATGTTCACAATTGTACCAATTATTTTGGAATTAAGCTTATGAGTCATACCATGAAATTATGGGAAAGGGTGGTGGAGCAAAGGTTAAGAAGAATAACTTAGGTGTCTGAAAATCAATTTGGCTTTATGCCAGGGAGATCTACCATTGAGGCTATCTCTTTACTTAGTCAATTAATGGAGAAGTTTAGAGAGAAGAGAAGAGATCTTCACATGGTTTTTATTGATCTAGAGCAAACATATGATAGAGTCCATAGAGATTTAATTTGGTCGGTTTTGAGCAGGAAAAAGGGTACCAATCAGATACATTGAGGTTATTAAAGACATGTATGAAGGAGTGGTAACTCAGGAAAGCTGTAGGCAACGAAACAAATGAGTTTCATGTAAAGATAGGGTTAAATCAAGGTTCAGCTATGAATCCCTATTTTTTGCTTTAATTATGGATAAATTAACTACTCGAATTCTAGAGGTGTCTTGGTGTATGCTTTTTGTAGATGATGTATTTTTAGTACACCAAACTAGAGAGAGTAAATGAAAAATTAGAGGTATGGAGAGATACCTTGAAATCAAAAGGTTTTAGGATAATTCGAACAAAGACCGAATACATGCAATGTAACTTTAGCACAAACAATAGTAGAAGTGAAGCAACAATAAGAATTGAAAATCAAACGATTCCTAAAAGCAATCAATTTCGGTATCTAGGGTCAATAATACATAAAGAGAGAAATATTGATGAGGATGTTGTTCATAGAATTAGAGTTGGATGGCTTCGGTGGAGAAGTGCTCCAAGCGTACAATGCGATTGACGTGTTCCACTCAAATTAAAAGGAAAATTTTATAGGACGGCCATTAGGCCCGCTTTGATGTATGGATCATATGTTCGGTAACAATGAAGCAACTTATGCATAGAATGAATGTCGTAAAGATGATAATGTCGAGATGGATGTCTGGGAAGACTAGGATATATAAGGTGAGGAATTGACATATTCGAGGTTGTTTGGATGGGGCTCAATTAGGAGATAAGATAAAGGAAAGTAGGCTAAGATGGTTTGAGCATGTAAAGCGAAGACCTACGGAAGCGGTTGTGATGGTGTGAGAGAGAAATCAATGAAGGTTCTAAGAGGGGGAGAGGAAGACCCAAAAGAACCTGGATGGAGTCAATCAAAAAGGATTTGCATACTCATATTTGACTGAATATATGGTTTTAAATAGATTGGGATGGAGGAACAGGATTCTTGTTGCCAACCCAACTAGTTGGGATAAGGATTTGCATACTCATATTTGACTGAATATATGGTTTTAGATAGATTGGGATGTAGGAACAGGATTCTTGTTGCCGACCCAACTAGTTGGGATAAGGCATATCATGATGATGATGGTGATGGTGATGATGATTTTGGTAGGTTCATATTTCCAATGTGATTTGGGGGTTCATATTTCCAGTATGATGAAAATTGCGCTGCTAATCACATTATCCCTTTTAGGGTAGAAACACCTTCTACTAAAGAAAAAAAGACAAATAGCATGTAGAAATAATCCAAGTAATGATTGCGGGTAGCATGTAGAAATAGCGCAAGTAAAGGTTGAGGGAATATAAATTTCATTAACCTTGGGAATTTAAAGCCGCCCTTTGATTTATAATTTTTAGAGTTTCTAATGCTTGATGTTCAAATAAAATTAAGGTAGATGGCCAACCACAGGGATTTGGATCCCATCATTTTGGAATTATATCTCGATGGAGGATTTGGGAGGTTTATTATCTCCTTATCCCAAGGAAGTCAAATCTTGTCAGTACCAACATCCACTCTTAGATCTTTTAGAAAATGCATCTCATCCGTTGGATTGCCTTAGTGGATGATGCTCTCCTAATTAGAGTAATTTGGACTTATTAGAAAGAGGTGCCACCTTATCGATGGTGGAACTCACCTCTAATAGGTATCAACCTGTGGTTGCAGATCCCTTATTGGGTCAAAAAATACATGGTCCCCACTTAGTATAGAGCTATGGCCCCTATATAAACTTGATTCAGAGTCATGGCACTAAGTCTGGATTGTGGCCCACATGACTCAGATCAGGGATGTTGCAGATCCCTTATTGGGACTAAATCAAAAATGGGCCCCACTTAGGACAGAGCTAGCGCATGGCCCCTGTATGAACTTGATTCAGAGTCTGGCGCTAAGTCTGAGTTGTGGCCAACATGACTCAGATCAAGGATGTTAGTGCGCCAAATAGGCTGCAGGAAGCATGTCAAAACTATAATTATAAATATATGAATTCACATAATTTAAAAAAACATTTGTTACCTCAGGTACATAATGCATAAGCATGTTTTCGATGCCAGATTTCAAAGTCACAGATGAGCTCGGACAGCCACTACAGGCCCCTTGCATCCTTAGCTTGACAATGCCAGTTTCTCTGAGGAAAAGAAAACACATAATGCGTAGTAAATTTGAGAGTTCATTTACCTAATTATCCGTGACGACCTGCATTCAATAAAAATAATAAGCGGGAGGATATTACAGGTCGAATCCTCTGTATTCAATGTCCCCACCATCATCTTGAACTGCTGGTCGGATACGAGTCTCGAGCAATTCTTTGATCATTGCAACAGTTTCAGAATCATCCTGCAAAAGCAAGAAATGAGCAAGGAGCATATCTAAGAGATACATGCACCATGGAGTACCAACACAATATCAGAAAATATCAGTACTAGCTGCTTCTTGATAGTATGCTTTACTCGTGTAGTTTCCTATAGCAGTTGCATAATCAAAACATCAGGTCAGCCTTCAGGGTCCTCTTTCTGGACCCTAACAATTAATGTCCTTTCATGTGATTGCATGCTACATTGATGACATTTCTATAAAACAAATATCACAGATCTGAAGTGTGGGAAATAAGCAGATTATAATCTTCTAATTAATTTCTCTTTACCAAATAAACATCCCATTATTGTTAAATGAACCATGCGACACAAAAACATATTACCACAAATACATGGCCCACATATGTTACTTGTAGAATAAAAAACCATAGCCCAAGGAAAATTATATTCACAGTTGCACCTAGTCGATTTAGGAGTAGGAGTAAGACATAAGTACCCTTTAGTTGTATTGTGTGATTGCTTACCAAAGATGGACATAAAACCTTTATTGACTGTGTCATCATTCGATGTTGACAGAGTAAGAGACTGACAGTAATTACAACACTACATTGGCGCTAAGACATTGACCTAAACATGATACGAATAATAGAATAAGGAAACAACCTTGACCAATAAAATAGTAAAAAGTTCATACCTCTGCAGGAGCTGATTGTTATGGAAGATTGAGTTGATAGGAAGTACCACTACATGTGGGCATGCACAACCAAGGAGACAAGCAGACCTCTAGACTCTCTAACTAAATGTGATGCATAAAAGACGACTATATGATGCCTATGCCTATATGCAGGGACTCAAATAGAAGAACCCTAGAATGAGAAGACTAAGTATAGAACCCTAAACTAGGACACCATGCTCTGATACCAATATTTGATGCAGCATGCAAGAAAGCAGTGTAATATGGTGCTTAGAGATGAGATTTCAGAATATGGAAAAATAATTCAAATAAATCCAGCAAGTTGTTCCCATAATAGATCATCCAAAATCCTCTAATCAAGCATTAAGAGTTGATTCCTAAGATAAACCACAATAAAGAAGTGCAAAAAAAGGTCATTCAACTTCTAGAACAGTGGATCTAAAGTAAGAAATTCCTAACTAGCATAGGGTTCATTTAAAATCAATTAGAAGGTCAAATACCTTGCCCTAGACCTGACGATAAATTGTAGACTCCAAAACACTATAAGATCAGTATTTTATTGAGTTTACTAGGGTTTTAATGGTGCTGGAAAATTTCAGCAGCAAAAAGAACTGCTTAGGAGTAGAATCAACCCCTAGATAAAAAGAACTACTGCAATAGAAGATTAGAACAGATGGAAAACACTAAAAATAAGAAGAGAGATGGATAGGTTTAAAGAAAATAGCAGCAACAAACCTTAGATCTGAGTTTTCTTCAAAACAAGAGAAGAGAATGGCTGTTAGAACCAAAATAAGCTTACCAAAGAGTAGCAAACAAAGAAAATGGCCTAGGAATCATTCCTAGAGGCTTCACACCTTCCAATCACATTAACCTAGGGTTTCCAAGCTTAGGAGAGCACCAGAAAATCAGTTTCATTCATTCATATGTTATTTTCTTCAAAAGAAAACAGTAGCAGAAAGCCCTATATGAAAGTAACGACCATCCCTAATAGTAATAAAAGGTAAATACAAAATGCCCCCCACTTAAGTGACTCTTTACAACTTCCTATTCTAACCTCTACTAATATCAGAAATTGACTAACGTGACCTTAAAACAGTTCTAAATGACAAAATAATGACTAAACATAAACAAAACAATCTCAATACTCCAAAGCAGCCCATAGCACCTCTCCAATGTGAAGTCTTCTAGATGTGTGTGCTTATGGGGTCTTTACCTCGATGTGCCACTTAGCTCAGTCATAAAGAAGGCTGAGAATCTCTCCTCCTCCTCTGATATACTCTAAAAGCAGCTGAAGTGGTGATGTCAACATCAAAATACTTCTTAACTTGGACATAGACAAAGACTAGGAGGAAGAAAATAGAACCTTCACCAACAAGCAGACTTTCCACCATATAGAATGAAAACTCAGAACTTCATTATCAAAATATGGAACGACAAAAAAAAAATGAAATCACATTTAAACAGAAAGGCATTGCAGCTGATCAGAACTCTATGTTAACTCTACTCTAGTCCAATAAGAAGGAGAGAGAGAGATTTCAAAAATGACCTTTCAACCGACCCTACAAGGAAGATTTGAAATGCAAATGCTCACACAAATGATAAGAACAAGTGAATGAAAAGAACAAAAACCCACCACGACACAGCCCATTTTACAAGATCAAGTTCAGACACAACTTCACCTTATGCTCAAAATCAATTGAAAAGGAAAAAAAAACAAAAGAAACGCATAGAAATAACATAAATAAGATATTATACATAAAGTGAGGCGGTTGGGGGGGGGGGGGGTAGATTATTTCAAAATATTAGATCACCAAAAAAATTCT
>JAUPMG010000019.1:10090853-10105732 GCA_031762675.1 Pachysandra terminalis
GTCGCCGGCGGTATCACTCGCCGGACCAGACGGATCGGCGGGACCGGTCGCCGGAATGCCGGTCCATAACCCGGCCGATATCACGGGTTGGAACCAGACCGGTCCCGTCCGATCCCGGTCCGGACCGGTATCGGCCGATCCTTGAAACCATGCTGCCAAGAGAAGCCTGAATCAGAGTTATATGACCTCCAAGCGAAAGATAATTTCACTTCCATGAAGCCAACCCCTTCTCCATCTTATCTATTACCGGACTCCAAAATTGAATGCTCTTAAGCTTCCCATCCAGAGGCAATCCCAAGTATTTCATCGGCCAATTCCCAACCCCACAACTCATAATCCTAACATACTCCAGAAGATATGACTTCTCCAAATTTATACCTAACAAACCACTCTTCTCTATATTCACTTTTAAACATGGACACATTTCAAAACATCTGAGAATGCATTTAGTCCAGAAAACATGATTCTTCGATGCCTCTAAAAAAATAATTGTGTCATCGGCAAACTGCAAATGGGACAAAGGGACCCTAAACCTACCAACTCTAAAACCCTGAATTCTACCAAAATCCTTCGCTTTTCTAAAGAACCGACTCAACACCTCACTAAACTAAAGTAAACAGCAATGGGGAAAAAGGATCCCCCTACTTAAGTCCGCAAGAAAACGGAAACAAGCCTGCTATCCCCCCATTGAGACAAAAGGAAAATTGAACATTTCTAATACAACCATTAATCCATCTGCACCATTGGTGTGGGAACCCTTCACCTAAGAACTGACTCTAGGAATTCCAATCAACCTTATCATAATAAGCCTTTTCCAAATCCACATTTAGAACTAACCCCGCTTCCCTTAATCTCTTCTTTTCTTCAATGCACTCATTGGCAATATAGTGTAAAGGATCGGCCGATCCAACTCGAGATCGGCCAGGGACGAGTTGCGATCCCAAAAAAAATTGAAATAATAGTGACTCGGATAGAGTCCGTAGCGGATCGTCCGATCCGTCATGAAATCAGCGATTCAAACCAGACGATCCAAACTGGATTGTCTGGCCCACAACTTAACAAAAAAAGCATGCTCTCCTGTTTCAACCCAAAAAAAGTTTCAGTTTGCGATCGAAGTTGTGAGAGAGAGAGAGAGGGAGAGAGAGAGAGAGAGAGAGAAAGAGAGAGAGAGAGAGAGGTTTCCAGAGCAGCAACGTTCACAAAAAATCGAAGGGGTTCGGGGTTTAAATGGGTTCAGTGTTTAATTTTTTTCCTTCTTTTTTTTTCTGGGATCGATTTGGATCGTCTGATCTAGTTGGATCAACGATCGAACTCGGTTTCGGACCAGGACGATCCCCTATCCGAAACCGATCCTTTACACCATGATTGGCAACAAGGATACTATCCAATATATGTCTTCCCTGAATAAACGCACTCTGATTATTACTCACCATAGACTCTATGACCTCCTTAAGCCTATTAGCAAGGACTTTAGCAATAATCTTGTATACACTGGTCATGAGACTTATAGGCCTAAAATCCTTGCTCCTCACCGTCCCTAATAATATCCCAACAGTCTTGAAAAAATGCCAATGAAAATCGATTCGGGCCAGGAGCCTTGTTTCTATCCAACTCCCAAACTACCTTTTTCACCTCTTCTTCCTCAAACTCCTTTTCTAGCCACAACCCTTTGCTCTCATCAATCTTCGGGCCCTCATGATTCCGTAAATGAAAACTGTGCCTCTGTTCTGAATTATACAACCTCCTGTAGAATTCTGTTAATTCCACTTCAATATCCTTGGGATCTTCCAAAACACCCGAGTTGCTTATCAACATTGAGATCTCATTCTTTTTAATCCTGAAGTTTGCTATCTTGTGATAGAATTTGGTATTACCATCTCCTTTGACCCATAGCACTTTAGATTTTTGTCTCCAACATACCTCCCCTTTTCTAAGGATCTCCTCTACCTCTATTTTCAATGATCTTCTAGAATCCAAATCAACCCCTTCAAGTCCATTCCCCTCTTCCTTTCTATCCAGCTTCACAATTTTCTCCAAAATTTCCTTCTTCCTAGCTTGGATCCATCCAAACACTTCCTTATTCCAGACTTTAATCTTCCCTTTAACCTCTCTTAAAGCTCTTATAAACTTGAACCCTTCCTAACCACCTAGAGATTCTTTACTTACCCACCATTCCTTGACGTCATCTTTAAAATTCGTGTGAAGGAGTCGCATGTTTTCAAGTCTAAAGGGGGGCACCCATACAACACTTGCCAGTGACAACTAAGATTGGTGTATGGTCAGAGGTAGGTCTAGGCATAACCCTAAGGGAAGTGAGATTCTCAATCTGAGGACACTAGTAGTCTATCCAACCTGCAACAAACTGGGTTCTCTTGTAAATTGGACCAGGTAAATCTCCCTCCTTGCAAGGGGAAGTCAATCAATTCCCCTTCATTGATAAAATCTGCAAAATCCCTCATTTTTCTAGTCACTCTAACATTGAAATCCCCAAGGAGACAAAGATTCCAAAGACCTTTAACTCTCTTAACTTTTCCCATAAAAGCCTATTTCATTGGGTTTATTTAGACCATAAATCCCGGTTAGAACCCACTCAAAGTCATCTACCACATTTTGGAATCTAATGGATACATAAAATATCCCTTCCAAACCTCCATTTTTTTCACACTATCAACAGACAACATCCCTAATGACACAAATCCCTCATGACCTTCCTACCGATGCTAAAAAATCCCATTGCTTGATTTTAGCTTCCTCTAACTGCCTTAGCATCTTCTTTGAAATATTCTCCATCTTAGTTCCTGAATCATAAAAATCTCTGGCCTGACTTTCCCATACAACACTTGTCAGTGACAACTAAGATTGGTGTATGATCAGAGCTAGGTCTTGGCAGAACCCTAAGGGTAGTGTGAGGGAAGTGAGATTCCCAATCTGGGGACACTAGTAGTCTATCCAACTAGTAAATCTCCCCTTGAAGGAGGGACATTAGTAAATCTCCCTCCTTGCTAGGGGTAATCAATCAATTTCCCTTGATAAAATCTACAAAATCCCTCATGCTTCTAGTCACTCTAATTCCTCCCAATTTCTAATGGGAGAATCTAATGACATTGAAATCCCCAATGAGACACCAAGGAAGATTCCAAAGACCTTTCACTCTTAACTTTTCCCATAAAAACCTCTCTCCTTGGGTTTATTTCGGACCATAAATCTCGGTTAGAACCCACTCAAAGTCATCTATCACATTTTGGAATCTAATGGATACAGAAAATATCCCCTTCCAAACCTCCACTTTTTTCACACTATCAACATCCCAAATGACACAAATCCCTCATGACCTTCCTACAGACGGTAAAAAATCCCATTGCTTGTTTTTAACTTCCCTTAACTGCCTTAACATCTTCTTTGAAATATTCTCCATCTTAGTTTCCTGAATCACAAAAATCTCCGGCCTGACTTTCCGCCAAATCCCTTTAACAGCTCTTATTTTCTCACCCCCACCCAACCCCCTTACATTCCAACTAATAATCTTCACGAGGAACCTCTTGATTCCCCCTTCACTTCCTTGACTCCTCCTTCACTTCATGGACTCTAGATTTCCTTCTTGTATAGTGAAGATCCCATTCCAAATTTCTAAGTTCCCTAAACTTACCCACACTATCTCTATTAATACCCTCTTTCTTTTCTCTAAATTCATTCACTGCATCCTCTAAGGAAATGATTTCACCACTTCTATTTCTGACCTCAACTTGTAAGTCAATCGCAATGACTACTAGTCCTTCCCACTAGTTTCTCTCGTCACTACTAGCTGACACTAGAATCAAACTCCTCCCCATATCTGTAGGAGTGTCCATAACCCGGGCATTCAACAAATTGGAATCAAAACAGGCTCTTGAAGAATCCGGCTTAGAAGGCTCTTGAATTGCGAGAGGCCTTGTAGGACCAACTTGCAGAAATAGATTATCCTCAACAAAAGATGGAATGTCGGTTAAATGATAAAGCAATAAACACGACTTACTTGGACAAAGCATTACCTCTTGATTCCTTGGCAATTTTACAGGCATCAAAGGATGATGAAGAATGAGGGGGGAACCGAAGAAGCTATCAACAGAATCTAACCAAGACTCGAAAAGTGACTTGTCCCTGAAACTTGTAAAATTGCAAACACAACTCTGGTAGAAAATTGTCCCGGCCTTTACACCACTTGATTTTGCAACATGAATTGGAGAGGAATGAGAACCAGTGGGACCTTCATGCTCACTAGATCTTCTAAATGCTCCTTCTTGGATCTTCCACGGCTCTGCTCTTTACTGTGCGAGAACGATTTCTAGTAATTTCTTCCCTTAGACCTTTCTTTCAATCTCCTTCTTCTTCTAGAATAGGCTCTTTCGACTATACTCTTGGATTTGGACCTAAATCAAACCCTAGATTTAGGCATGAGGTATGCACTAAAATTCCAATTGCAATGCCAACTATGTGGGACTTCTCCCTGGGCCTAACACAAGACGGATCTCGAGATGGACTGCGTGACCGGGGCCCATTATGACTGGGCCCACGTCCCGACCCGCCTTTAAGTTTAGGCGGGACAATTGAATTATTTTGAATAGAAACTTGATGGGGGGCCCACTCCCCATTAAAGACTCACCAACCCCGCCCATTCCTCACTCCCACCACGACATGTGTCCATGACGAATACCCTACTCCGTCTTCGTTGTCTCTTCCTGGGGTCGAACTAGGCTGGAGCCAACCGGTTTAATCACCAGAACTGCTACAAAGACATCGTAGCAACTCGACCCATCCCGCAAAGCAATGCATCTTGGGATTTTCCTCACAAACACCTTAACCCAAAGCTCGACTCTCCTTAGACCGTTCTCCATCAATGAAATTGCTCCGACATCCTTCAATCCTCTAACAAATCTCCAATCATCTTGAAAGTATCCATAGCTAATAAATGTGCTGGAAGACCTTCGATAGCAACCCAGACTCCTTCGTTTTCCATCGGACCAACTAGTGTAACATCATCTCTGACAGCTTCAAAACCGACAGTAGCATCTCCGTTGCTTTTCTGATGTAAGTCCCGACTACCACCTTCAGACCCAACGATTGCACGACAACTACTATTCTGACTCATTGCCCGACCATTATGCGTGACAGCCAAACCCATATTTTTCAAATGCATCCATCCATGATTTTGGTCATTAGGAAGGATGAGGATGCATTACCGAGCATCCTTGACGAAGGACGATATTTTGATGAAAAAACCTCTCGCATTCCTCTTATGTTCCAAGAGCAGAGCTCTATCGGCCACAAGCGATGAATGTAACACATCGAACCCTTCTTCTCTTTGACACAAGGCTTCCGTCTTCCGATTGAACCAGTTCACTTCTCTTTGAAGGATTATCCAATTGGATAGACTCCACAACCCTCCGTAATCCTCATCCATTTTTGTTGAGAATCTGCAAATCCTTCAAAGCTAACCACCTTGCTCGCTTTTTGAACACTTTGGCGCATAGCTCCATTCGTCATGTTTTTGTTTAAAGAATGCTAGAATATTGGAATTGAACAGCCAGATTGTGGAGGGAGACTCTTTGGCTGTCATTAACTGCTTACCAGGTGGCAGCATAGGCTCATGAAGCTTACCTAATTGTATCAGATTAGCTAGGTAGGACCATGGCATCTTCCATGAATATTTCCTTCCAAGTTCCAAGAGATTAAGAGATCGGCAAATGATTTGGTAGATAATCCCTGAATATTCCTTGGATCAAATGAAAAATCCTGTTCTGATGTGAACAATCTCCTATCGTACTCCGACAAGGCACCAACCATCACTTCCTCATCCTCTATCAACTCCCCAACAATCGTAAGATGGGAAATATTATTAATTCTAGCTCTTCCATTTGCCATCTTGTGGAAAAATATAGTGTTGCCATCACCTTCTTTGAGCAATGTAGCCCTCAATTTTTGTCTCCAGCTTATCTCGTCTTGCCTAAGGATCAAATCAAACTCCCCTTTTTTCGATTTCCTCACCTCAATCTCACTCACATTTAGACCTCTAGATGTTCCAACCTACCTAAGCAATCAATTTCCTCGAACAACTCTTTCTTACGAATATTGATGTTTCCGAAAATTGACACTTTCCACATTTTAATTAATGTCTCTTATAACTTTAAGACACTTCATGAACCTAAATTCTGCCCAACACTGAACAACTACCCTGACTTACCCACCATTTGGCAACCTTACTTTTGAATAACTGATGGGTTAACCACATTTTTTCGAACCTAAAAGAAAAAGGACGAAGCCACCCCCTATTTGCAGACACTAGAATGAGCCAATGGTCCGAAGTGGACCTATTAATAATGGACTGAGAAATCGAAGGAAAATGCTCATCCCATTCCATCGATGCTAAACACCAATTTAGTCGACAACAGAGGCCAGATTCATGCCTGTTGGACCAGGTGAAAGAGCCTCCAATCAAAGGATATTCAACTAAAGCAAGATCTTGGACAAGCTCAGAGAACATTTTCATAGTACGCAAAACCTTGGACCCACCACTCCTCTCTTCACCAAACCTAATCACATTAAAATCTCAGTCAAACACCAAGGTAGCAAAGAGCTACTATGAATGTTTAATTTCTTCCCACAACTGAGGTCTCACCCTAAATGCTTAAGACCATACATCCTGTGAGTTTCCTCTCAAAGTTATCCCACGGGTTCTTAAACTTTACCGACAAACAAAATCTCCCTATAGTGACATCACTACCCATTCTTCATGTCCCACATAACAAGAATGCCACCCGAGGTCCCTTGTGAGGGAAAACCAAACCCCTTTCCAATTTTGTACGCCCATAATCTCCTCATCAATCTCCCTTTGATATCTTGTTTCTTAGTTTCCTGAATAATGACAATCCATAGGTTGACTCTTCTACACAACTCTCTTTTTTTCTTCTCTCCCTAAACTCTAATGTTCTAGCTAATAATCTTCATCATTTAACACTAGCCAATGTTTCACCCTTAGCAACCACACTATTCCTTTTATAATGTAAGGTTCATTCCTCCCCCAACCCGACATTAGGATCTTTCCACACCCCATTCGGGGTAGCATTTTGGCTTATAATCACATCAGCTTGATTTCTGTTATGCGGATTCTGCAAACGAACAAGACTTTCTTTTGTACCTGGTTCAGAGCAAGTATGGGAAATAGGAAAATAAATAAGAAAATCATCATAACACAATGAAACGGCCATACCCCTGATTGGTGCATCCATGGACGACTGTATCTTGGAAGTGGAGGGAAGAACTTGGCGCCAGAAAAGCTTGAGATCGAAGTGGGAATTTGAAGATGGTCGGACCACCATTTCTCAAGAAAAATTACCTCCTTATAAGGGGACTTCGAATGGCACCTTTCCACACCCTTCATCTGCTGTGCAGTTACTAGAGTCAATTCAACTTTATTATCCAATAATGAACAACTTAGCAAAGACTATATCACATCCCCTATCTCCGTCGTCATCTGGCCACTATTCTCCCCTATTCTCTCGACGCATACTTCATCAATGGTTGACTTGATTACTTGATCGTCATAACCTGCTCTCGCTTGATCATTCATCATTAAACTCGTGTTCAGCGCCGCTTCCACCCCTTGGTTTTGGCACTTGTCAGTGTTGCTTGAACCCCTTATTCTTGTTTCTACCTCCTCTGTATTGCACCTACTTTTTTTTTTCAGACAACATCTGAGATATTGAAGGAAGAAGAATATTAGCAACCGGTGTTACAAGCTCTAGCGTTGCTGCTGATCCAAACTTCTCCAAGGCAAAATCACGATTATCCACCTTCACGCTCTTGATGGACCATTATCTTTAAAGCTCCCTTTCAAGCTCGCACGCCCACAAGCCCACGAGTCTTGTTGTCCTTCATTCAGCCCATTGCGAATCGGGTGTTCTTCCTCCCCGTATTAGACGCTTCACGAACCGCGCAGAAGGCCTCATCTTTAGGCCTTCGGGCCCTAAAGCCTTAATCCCATAGCGATATGGGCTCTTATGTTTGTCCGATCTAAGGCCCATCCTTTTAGGGCCAAACCTGGATCTGGATCGCAGCGTTCTGGATCTTGACTCGATCTAACCCTGCTCCGTCCCTTTTTCCAATACTCCATAGAATTGGAATGGGCTCCAACCGGACCAGTCTTTGTATCAAACCCACCCAGCCCATCTTGATGCTCCCACTTATCACGACTCCGCACCCTCTCCCTCCTCGCCACATGTACTGGTTTTTCATCTTTTGAATTCAAATTAACCCTGGTTAAGTGAGAATTACCCAACCGGCCATAGGTGGCACCAACGTCCCTACATGCTACCCACGTATCAGGACCAACACTCCTCTCTGATCTCTGCACCTGTCCTTATTGATGCCACGTTACCGTTGTCCACAACTGTTGCCAGACTCTTTGTAGACCCAAAGGCATGCACCTCCCTAACCTTCTCTAATGGCAAGAGTGCAATTTGCACCAAGAAGTTGTCTTCCCTAACTTTCACCTGAGCTGCACAAGGGATCAAGAGTGGATTGCATTGACCCACCAAAAGTTTCGCGCATCTTTGGCATCTACCTTGGATTGCTTCATCATCCATTTTTATCAGCCCTCCACAGCATTGCCCGATTGCTGTGAATATTAAGTTAAACCAGAAAGAGGATGGAAGCATGAAAACGAAAATCTAGATTCTCCTAGAAGCTTTGTTCATCGGGGATTTACAAGAGACCTCCATCCAACGTCTGGTCACCACATTGTCCCTAGACTCAAAGGGGAATGAGTTCATCGAGACTAATGACTGATAAATCCTGTCTGACGGAGCAAATACCACCGCCTAAGATGATGAGAAAGGAATGATCTCCAAATGCTCCTGGAGCTCAAAAAACACAACCATCTCCCTCGAAATCGAGGACCAAGTTAGGGACATGTTTTGTACAAATAAGAGAAGGGCCATCTCCCACTGATTACCCAGCCTACTCTCCTCTAAATTTGTCCTACTCGCAGGAAGTAACCCCCTATTTTGAACTTGAACCCTCACCCTTCCTAAAGGCTCTTCACCCTTTCTCTCCGGCCTCACTACCTCCTGCCTTGACCTCCAACCGTCAACCCAAGCAGCAAAAGCCCTCCCTCCCTCACCTTTCCACCCTTCCATGATGAAAATTTTCTTTCTCTTCTGATTCGAAAAAACCAAAATCCTGATGAAGCGACAACCATTATTTGCCCTAACTTCTAGGATGTATGAGATTCCTCTGGACCGCTTCCAAAGACTCTGCTTCGCAGCAACTTCCCCTACTTCCTTGCAACAGCCAACCACCCAAGCAAGCACTTCTTCCTTCATAACCACAGTACAATGCCTACTCTGCTGGTCCCATCCAGTTTTACTTCATCACTTCCAACGACCTTTTCCAGCCTGAAGACTTTAGATTGAATCTGAATCAAGCTCTTACCTTCCTTTCAGGGCTGTACTCTTCGTAGGATCATACCGATTGAATACCGGGACAGCACGAGGAGGAAACCGAAGAGGCAGACAACGCTCAGGCACAGCAGCCACCACTGATGCAAATGAATGAGGGATGGAAGAAGATGAACTAGGTTGAAAAGGAGACGGTGAGGGTTAAGAAAAAAATGACGGGAACTGCACAAACGATGATGAAGGTGGAGGGGGTGGAGGTAGACCTGGTTGATGGAACTAAAAGAAATTGTTGTTTTTTCTTTGATGGATAACGAATTTTATTAAGAGAATTAAATGATGTACAACAGACAGGGCTACTCGAAGAAATTGGTGTCGCTTGGTAATCAAAGAAAAATATTCTTTCTAGATGATCAGAGAGATGAAAGTGAATGAATCTGAGATTTTAATAAAGCAAATCAATAGGTTCTTTGGGTGAGTTGAAAAGATGCAACATGTTTGCTCTTCAGGTTTATAATGGTTCATTCTTGTGGCTTTTTCTAGAAAGTTGTTGAAGTTATTATTTACGTGGTGTTCTATTATTATCAAGAGAAATTTCTTCAAGGCTGAAAAGAGTCTTCAAAGCTATGCTGAAAAAAAAAAATAAAAAGAGGACTCAGCTGTCAAAAGCATTAAATCAAACTTGAGGGCAACTTGCTCTTCAGCAAAGAGAAATCGTTGCTATAAAAATTAATATGCCTCCATAAAGCATGTTTCAACTGGCAATAATGGACTATTAGGCAAATTGATGGCTAAAAATCAATTCAGAAGCAAGTGCCACTTAAAGCTGTTGACAATAACTCTCTGAAGCCAAGTTTCCACTTATCTGAGGAGAATGATAGGGTGATCGAGCAGGATAACATTTTTGGCATGTTCCAAACCTTGCTGGAAATTTAGGCCAGTTTAACAGTTAGCCTTTAATTTAATTATTTTCAGGGCATTTTTAATATGTTTCATGCTTTAGTCAAAGGCCATTAGCATCATGTTGCAGGAATTGAGCTTTTGTTGTTTTGGTCAATAAGTTTCATTAGACTTTTTAGTGGTGATTGTTATTTTCTAGTAGTCTAGTAATGTACACGTAGTAGAAATACTACAAATGTAATTTGTTATAAATTGTCAAGGAAAATTCTGGAGAGAAAGGACTTTTGATTGTCGAAACTTATTCTATATACTGGGATTTTCTTTCCCTTACAGCTGTAGTTACGGACCTTACGATTTGTTACTGATTTAAAATGAAGGGGCATATGCTATCTTCAATTTGCACCTCCCTCCAGAGTCTTGTAGTGTTGAAACTGACATGTGTCACTCGCGTGTAAAAAGAAAAAAAAATCCATGGAACATTACTGGTTCTGAGTTCTGCTTGGTCAAGAGGTCATATTTGGTTGATTAGTTTAATTTAGATGATACATACTTTTTGTTGCTGGCAATTGGCTGGAGCATCTAGAAGAAGAGAAATAACTATTTCTTTAGAACTTCTATTCCTTCAGTGCCCCTTTCTCTTCTTTTATTTTCTAGTCCTTTTTTATACAGATCATGTACATTAGGGTTGCCACTTGGTACTTCAATACAATCTGTCTTAATTTTAAAAAATGAAAAGTAATGCCGGTAAGGACTTCTTAATAGTTATCTTCTTTTTCCTTTATCTATTGAATATGCTACTTGAATTAATTATTTACGTAGTTAATGATCTTGAATAGATTTTCTCATTTGACATGCTCTAATGTCAACGTTGTGGTTTTTATCGTTCAGACTAGGTGAAGCTATTGACAGGACCCTAGTTAGCCATCTTCTGAAGATGTTTACTGCTCTAGGAATCTACTCAGAAAGTTTTGAGAAGCCATTCCTTGAGTATACATCTGAATTTTATGCTGCTGAAGGTGTGAAATACATGCAACAATCAGACGTTCCAGATTACTTGAAGCATGTGGAGGTGCTTTGGTTTTCTTCTTTGACTTGTTTCTGATCTTTCCAAATATTGATGTTTAATTAATATTCATATCCTGCTGGTTGTTTTTATTTACTGCGAACATTGTTTGATTTTGCTCTTTCTTCTCAAAATTTTAGGAATCTTATTATGTTTGAAATAATTGAGGCTAATGCATTCTTGCAGTTGAGGCTGCATGAAGAACATGAAAGATGCTTACATTACCTGGATCCAAATACAAGGAAGCCACTGGTGGCAACTGCAGAGAGGCAGCTTCTTGAACGTCATACATCTGCAATCCATGATAAGGTGTGAAAAATAAGTGCTTTCCAGTTATCTCTTCAATAATCCTGTGATCTCTTATGTATTTATGTATTTCTTTTTTTCACAAATGAATACTGTTGTCTGTTATGGCCAGGGATTTACCTTGTTGATGGATGGGAATCGCATTGAAGACCTTCAGAGGATTTATCGACTTTTTTCAAGGGTCAATGCTCTTGAATCAATGCGACAGGCCCTTAATTTGTACATCAGGGACACAGGGCAGGGAATTGTCATGGATGAAGAGAAAGAAAAGGATTTGGTTATTTGTATCTTAGAGTTTAAGGCTTCTCTTGATAAGATATGGGAAGAAAGCTTCTCCAAAAATGAATCCTTTTCTAACACCATAAAGGATGCGTTTGAGCATCTCATTAATCTCCGTCAGGTTAGTATGATTTAACAGTCTTAACTTTTCCAATTGCAGAGTTATTATTTAAATCAAAAGAAGGAAATCCATGAATAAAAGAAATCCTCGAGTTAAAACATAGAGGAATACTAAAAAAGCCCACTTATCCAGGTCCAAAACCATTTTTCAGATAATAAAATTGTTTTCTATCTTATTTATCTTTTAGTGAATGGGTCTTATTGCATTCGAGATGTCATCCTCTACTACTAGTAGGTCTTAGAAGGTCTTGTCATCAGGAATAAAACTTGGGCCAAGGACCTAACTCTCTTATAGTTGGGTTTTACTTGCAATCAAGGTTTTAAATGTCACTGTCACGAGTCCTTTCCAAGGACACGTTGACATGCGAGAAAAAAGAAAAAAATAATGAAAAAGGGTTAAAAATAGAGGTATTTCTTTTTCTTTTTTAACAAAATTTTATAGGGATCTAACTTAGAGCTAAATACATTTAAATAACTCAAAATATGACAAAACAATGCATATATAATGATTGACATATATTTGGAGAGACCGGTATGCAACTGTATCTTACCAAATATATGTTATTCACTATACATGTATTTTTATCATATATTGGGTTAGTTAAATCTATTTATTTTACTCTAAATTAGACCTTTATAAAGTTTAATTTTAAAAAAAAACCTAGTTCACCTATTGTTTTCACTTTTTTCTCCAATTTTTTCTTTACTTCCACCATGTCCCCCAACATTTGGGGGACATGGTGGAAAAATTGCTGAAGGGATTAGCTGTCTTGTGAAAATCGGTTGGTGCAAAAAATATAGGGCCTTGTGGCTAAAAATGCAAAGTTTTTCTATAGATGACTAATGCTTATATTGTAGTGAATTCTTTTTATAAATTGGAAGTGATTTAGTGGTTATAGAGGGGGAAGAAATCAAGAGAGTTGTGGAGTGTTTTTATGTGAGATTGTTTAAGAAGGGTGTATCTGTTAGCCCCTCTTTGATGGGGTTCATTTTGATAGTATTTCCTTGGATAGAGTTTTGGTTTCTTTAGATTGGGAAGCTCATTTTCCTTTTACTACCGTTCGGACATTGCCTAGACCGACGTCTGATCATACCCCTCTTTTGTTGAATATTATTAGGAATAATATAAAAGGCTCGCCACCTTTCAAATTTGAAAATACGTGGTTGCTTCACCCGAATTTTGTTAATCAGATCAAGGTGTGGTGGAATGACTTACCTAATACTGGAGGATGGGAAGTTTTCAAATTCATGATGTATCTAAAAGAGGTGAAAGGAAAACTCAAAATTTGGAGTAAGGATGTTTTTGGTTGGATTCCTGATAGGAAGAGGGAGATTTTGGATAAAATTGAGGTTCTTGATGGTAAAGAAGAAGATGGTGGGTTGGATGATAATGATGTTTTAAGAAGAAGAAGCCTGAAAAAAGAGATGGATGAAATTCTTAGAAAAGAGGAAGTATGTTGGAGACAAAAATCTAGAGTTCAATGGATTAAAGAACGGGATGGTAACACAAGGTTCTTTCATAAAATGGCCAACTTCAGGAATAAAAAGAATGAGATCTCTATGTTAATAGGGGAATCAGGAGTTGTGGATGAACCCAAAGAGATTGAAAAGGAGTTTACTGATTTTCTGGTAAGTTATATTCTGCGGATCAATGTTTCCTGTTTGATCTTAATAAGATCAAGGGGCTTAGGTTAGAGGCAAGCAGGGTGGGGTGGATTGAGAAAGATTTTGATATTGAGGAGGTGAAAAATGCGGTCTAGAAAATAGATAGGAATAAGGCCTTGGGTCCGGATGGTTTTACTATGGCTTTTTTTTCAGGATTGCTGGGAGGTGATTAAGGAGAATTTGATGAAAGTTTTCAAGGAATTTCATTCGAGTGGGATCATTAATAAAGAAACTAATTGTACATTCCTAGCTATGATTCCTAAAATCATAGCAACGAGAACTAAGGATTTTAGACCTATTAGTCTTACGACTAGTGTCTACAAGATTATTGCCAAAGTTCTTGCTAATAAACTTAAAGAGGTTGTTGAGGATGTGGTTTCTAGTAATCAAAGTGCTTTCATTAAGGGGAGATAGATTTTGGATAGTATTCTTATTGCAAATGAGTGTATAGAAGAGAGAAAGAATTTGAGGGAGAAAGGTATTGTTTTTAAAGTGAATTTGGAAAAGGCTTATGACAAGGTGGATTGGAATTTTGTGGATACGGTTCTTAGATGGAAAGGGTTCTCGGATAGGTGGTGTAAATGGATTGGGGGATGTATTAGAAATGTTCATTTCTCTTTCTGTCTCAATGGAGGGATTGTTGAATTTTGTCCAGCTTCACGTGGCATTAGACAGGGGGATCCCCTTTCTCCTTTGCTGTGAGTCAATTTTTTAGCATTGCAGAATCAAAAGGTAGAATTCATGGTTTTAAAGTTGGGAGAGATGAAATTTCAATATCACATTTACAATTTGCTGATGATACAATTTTTTTCTTGCAAGCATCAAAGGAAAATATTTTTTGGTCTAGTTGTTGTATCCTTAAGTGCTTTGAAATGATTTCGGGTCTTAGAGTGAATATGGAAAAAAGTAGCCTGTCAGGAATCAATATTGGGGAAGATCAGATTTTGGATTGGTGTAACTTTTGGGGTGCAAGATGGGAAAATGGCTGATGAAATATTTGGGAATGCCTTTGGATGGAAATCCTAAAAGTTTGCAGTTTTGGACTCCGGTTTTAGAAAAAAAAAATGGAGAAAAGGTTGGCAGCTTGGAAACGGAATTATTTATCTTTTGGGGGCCGT
>JAUPMG010000019.1:10105832-10128786 GCA_031762675.1 Pachysandra terminalis
TGGGTGGCCTGTCTTATTTTTGTGTTTTTTCGGTTCGTGTCTGGTTTGCTCTTCGCGCTTTAGTTTTTCGCTAAACCACGGGAGACTTTTACCTTGTGTACTTCTTCCTTCTTTTATATAATTTCATGACTCATCAAAAAAAAAAAAAAACTCTCTGAAGTCAAGTTTCCACTTATCTGAGGAGAATGATAGGGTGATCGAGAAGGATAACATTTTTGGCCTGTTCCAAACCTTGCTGGAAATTTAGGCCAGTTTAGCCTTTAGTTTAAATATTTTCAGGGCATTTTTAATATGTTTCATGCTTCAGTCAAAGGCCATTAGCATTATGTTGCAGGAATTGAGCTTTAGTTGTCTTGGTCAATAACTCTCATTAGACTTTTTAGTGTATGTCATTGTGACTGTTATGCATTTAAGTGGTGATTGTTATTTTCTAGTAGTCTAGTAATGTACACGTAGTAGAATTCTGGAGAGAAAGGACTTTTGATTGTCGAAACTTATTCTATATACTGGGATTTTCTTCCCCTTACAGCTGTAGTTACGGTCCTTACGGTTTGTTGCTGATTTAGAATGAAGAGGCATATGCTATCTTCAATTTGCAACTGCTGTTTGCACCTCCCTCCAGAGTCTTGTAGTGTTTAAAATGACTTATGTCACTCGCTTGTAAAAAGAAAAAAGAAATCCAAGGAACATTACTGGTTCTGGGTTCTACTCGGTCAAGAGGTCATATTTGGTTGATTAGTTTAATTTAGATGATACATACTTTTTGTTACTGGCAATTGGCTGGAGCATCTAGAAGAAGAGAAACAACTATTTCCTTAGAACTTCTATTCCTTCAGTGCCCCTTTCTCTTTTATTTTCTAGTCCTTTTGTATACAGATCATGTACATTAGGGTTGCCACTTCGTACTTCAATACAATTTCTGTCTTAATTTAAAAAAATGAAAAATAATGCTGGTTAAGGACTTCTTAATAGTGATCTCCTTTTTCCTTTATCTATTGAATATGCTACTTGAATTAATTGTTTATGTAGTTAATGATCTTGAATGGATTTTCTCATTTGACATGTTCTAATGTCAACGTTGTGGTTTTATCGTTCAGACTAGGTGAAGCTATTGACAGGACCCTAGTTAGTCATCTTCTGAAGATGTTTACTGCTCTAGGAATCTACTCAGAAAGTTTTGAGAAGCCATTCCTTGAGTACACATCTGAATATTATGCCGCTGAAGGTGTGAAATACATGCAGCAATCAGATGTTGCGGATTACTTGAAGCATGTGGAGGTGCTTTTGTCTTCTTCTTTGACTTGTCTCTGATCTTTCCAAATATTCATGTTTAATTAATATTCATATCCTGCTGGTTGTTCTTATTGACTGAGAACGTTGTTCTATTTTGCTCTTTCTTCTCAAAATTTTAGTAATCTTATTATGTTTGAAATAATTGGGGCTAATGCATTCTTACAGTTGAGGCTGCATGAAGAACATGAAAGATGCTTACATTACCTGGATCCAAGTACAAGGAAGCCACTGCTGGCAACTGCAGAAAGGCAGCTTCTTGAACGTCATACATCTGCAATCCTTGATAAGGTGTGAACAATGAGTGCTTTCCAGTTATCTCTTTAATGATCTTGTGATCTCTTATCTACTTATGTATTTCTCTTTTTACAAATGAACATGGTTGTCTGTTATGGCCAGGGATTTACATTGCTGATGGATGGGAATCGCATTGAAGACCTTCAGAGGATTTATCGGCTTTTTTCAAGGGTCAATGCTCTTGAATCAATGCGACAGGCCCTTAGTTTGTACATCCGGGGCACAGGGCAGGGAATTGTCATGGATGAAGAGAAAGAAAAGGATTTGGTGAATTCTATCTTAGAGTTTAAGGCTTCTCTTGATAAGATATGGGAAGAAAGCTTCTCCAAAAATGAATCCTTTTCTAACACCATAAAGGATGCGTTTGAGCATCTTATTAATCTCCGTCAGGTTAGTATAATTTAACAGTCCCAACTTTTCCAATTGCCGAGTTATTTTTTAAATCAAAAGAAGGAAATCCATGAATAAAAGAAATCCGCGAGTTAAAACATAGAGGAATACTAAAAAAAGCCCACTTATCCAGGGCCAAAACCATTTTTCAGATAATAAAACTGTTTTCTATCGTATTTATCTTGTAGTGAATGAGTCTTATTGCATTGGAGAAGTCATCCTCTACTACTAGTAGGTCTTAGAAGGTCTTGTTACCAGAAATAAAATTTGGGCCAAGGACCTAACTCTCTTATAGTTGGGTTTTACTTGCAATTAAGTTTGTAAATGTCGCGCCAGTCCTTTCCGAGGACACGTCGACATGCGAGAAAAAAGAAAAAAAATGACAAAGGGTTGAGAGTTTTTTTAACGGAACTTTATAGGGATTTACTTAGAACTAAATACATTTAAATAACTCAAAATATGACAAACAATGCATATATAATGATTGACATATATTTGGAGAGGCCAGTATGCAACTGTATCTTCCCAAATATATGTTATTCATTATATATGTATTTTTATCATATATTAGGTTAGTTAATTCTATTTATTTTACTCTAAATTAGACCTTCATAAAGTTTCATTTAAAAAAAACCCTAGTTCACCAATTGTTTTCATTTTTTCTCCAATTTTTTCTTTATTTCCAACATGTCCCCCAACATTTGGGGGACATGGTGGAAAAATTGCTGAAGGGATTGCCCGTCTTGTGAAAATCGGTTGGTGCAAAAAATATAGGGCGTCGTGGCTAAAAATGCCAAGTTTTTCTTTAGATGACTAATGCTTGTATTATAGTGAATTCTTTTTATAAATTGGAAGTGGTGGAGTGGTGGTTATAGAGGAGGAAGAAATCAAGAGAGTTGTGGAGTGTTTTTATATGAGATTGTTTAAGAAGGGTGTATCTTTCAGCCCCTCTTTGATGGGGTTCATTTTGATAGTATTTCCTTGGAGGAGAATGATGAGATAGAGAGGCCGTTTTTTGGGTAGGTGTTTGGGAGTTGGATGGGGATAAGGCTTCGAGTCTACTTGGGGTTTTCTTGGTTTTTTATAGAATTGTTGGGGTATTATCAAGGAAGATGTCATGATAGCGGTTGATGAATTTTGTGTTCACTTGGCTTTTGAGAAATGTGCGAATACCATTTTATTTCCAGTATCCCCAAGGAGGAGCGAGGATAGTCAATATCAAGGGTTTCGGCCCATCATCTTGGTAGGAAGCTTCTAAGAAACTATTTCTAAGCTGCTAGCTAAAACGTTGAGAGAAGTGCTTCCAAAGGTAATTTTTCACTCATAGAGTGTCTCTTTCTTTCTTTTTTTTTTCCTCTCCGGGGGGGCACTCAACTATTCCGCGCCTCCACTTTGCCAACGGCATTTATACTTTGTGGAGCTTCCCATTGACAATTAAGTATTCTCTGGTGTATCCTTATCTGCTGTCAGGTGGTGTTAGGCTTGAAAATCAATTTTGGGAAGAGTGAGGTTTTTGGTGCCGGTGTTTTAAAACACTAAGGTGTGAGGCGAGCGTTTCACTTGCCCAAAGCGTGTGGCGTAAGCCTCACTGGCAGACCTTTTGTAGATAAATAAATAATAAAATATAAATTATGTATATACATATACTAGTAAATTAAATACAATTGATATTCATGTCATGATAAGTGATTAAAATTAACAATTAAAATAAAATTAGTAGTATATTTTTACTTAATGAGGTTGGATAGAGTCGATTTGTAGTTAAAACCTTGATTTTACTTACAAAAAATGAGTATTAAATCAATTTTATTAAAACTGAGAATTTATCAGCCTAACTACTGTGGCTTACGCCTTATGTCTTGAGGCGTATGCTTTTTTTTTTTTACACCTTAAAACATAAGGTGTACACCTCATGAGCAAGGTGCCCCTCGAGACATTTTTGTAACTCCTCGCCTTGAGGCGTGCCTCGAGGCTTTCAACAACCTATTTGGTGTACCTTTAGGTACTAATTTCAAAGCTACCTTTATTTGTGAACTTTTAGTGAGCGGATGGAAAAAGTTCGATGCCTTGGAAGAGCTAGTATTTTTTTTTGATAATCAACAAACATTTCATTAATCATCAAATGAAGAAAGAATTAGCAGTAAACATCATACTTCAGATCACGAAATGTGATCCCAAAAAGCTATAAAAACTGCAAATAGAAAAGAACACTGAAAACCACTGGATCAAAATCCAGCTAGCTCAGTCAAAATAGGCTGAATCCCCTGCAGCAGACTCCTCCCTACCAACCTCCCTTGTGGCCCAAACGTCCACATCCTCATTTGCCGACCTAGGAAGAGCTAGTATTTTTGTAAGGGTGGTAAGGTCAGTCTTATCGGGAGCACTCTAGGCAATCTCTCCATGTATGTTTTATCTTGTATGAAGAGTCTAGTTCCAATGGCAAATCGAATAATGCCATTTTTTGGGAAAGGCTTTGAAGATATGGCGATATAAGGGAGAGTAATGTGGAACCCAGCATCAGAGAGCCTTTGGAGGAAAGTTATTGTGGCCTAAGATGGGAATAAGCTTGGTGATTGAGATCCCGTTCCAGTTATAGTTTCCTATGGGGTGAGTTTTTAGAGAGACTTCTCTCGTATCTTGGATTAGTTTGCAAAGAGAGCCTTCTATGGTGTATTGGATTGGTTTGCAAAGGATGTTTTGTTATCGGTTGGTCATGATGATAGGGTGAGGTTTTGGGAGGATCTTTGGTGTGGAGACCTGTTACCTTTTTTTCAGTGGCTTAGAGTAGGGATGCTTAGGTTATCAGGCTCTTGTCCAGACGAGTGGGAAGGTAGGTTGAAAAGTCTTGTTCAGAAGGTTCTTGTTTAATCGGGGACCTAGAATCTGTGGCGTTATTACTATCTCTTATTTGTGGCAGTTAGGGAGGTTCCCGGCATTCAGAAATGGCTTCGGAGAAACTTGGAGCCTTCTCGGTGCAGTCCTTTCTTTTCTCCCAAGGATGGATGAGTTTTAATCTGCAAAGTTCATTTGGTGCTATCCTATCCCTTTAGTGGTTGCCTTCTTCATATGGCGGCCTTGCTGGATAAAATTTTGATGATTGATCACCTGATGTCTAGGCAAAGGGGCTCTTCCTAATTGGTGTGTTATGTGCCAGGCTGATACATAGTCGGTTGCTAACCTTCTTGTGCATTGTGAGGTGGCTTTTGGGTTGTGGACTTTCTTTATCAAGAAGCTAGAAGTCTGTTGGGTGATACTCAAAAAATTGGTGCTATTTTATCTTCTTGAGGTTAGAGAAAAGAGAAGGGGACAGAATCTTCTTTGGAATATGTGCCTTTTCATTTTTTTTGGTCCACTTGGAAGGAGAGAAGTACCTGGATATTCAAGGGGGTGTAGCCCAGTCCTCATGTCATCTAGAGAAGAGCTGTTTCTTTATATTTCATTGGGTGGCTGCTTTCTGGAATTCAAAAATGTTTTGCTTTTTGCTTTTGTAAATTATTAGTCAATATGTACGTGCTCCGCACGTGAGAGGAGTGAATATTCATATTTGATTTCTTTAAATGCCAAAATCTAATGTCTTGTTATATTTATATTTGAAAATCCAAATTTTTCTTAATTATTTCTAGCTTTAGTTATTAACTAAAAAAAATATCCTTGATGTCAAAATAATATATATATATATAAGTATATTAAGATTTTTAAGATGAAATATCTAAGGTCTAGTCTTACGAGCCCAGGATAAGAGTCTTAAGCCGTAAAACATAATATATCGTAACTATATGTAAAAACTAAGATTGACTACTTAATGAGTCCTACTTATATGAGAATTTTTATGCAAAAGATTAAACTATATTTAAATATTTTAATATATTCTACCGTTATTGAAAATAAATTTTAATTTTTGATAATTTTAATAATTATTATATTTAATAATGTCTTTTTTTTTAATTTTAATAAGATTTATCAATTTTTATATAATAAGAATATTTTAATCTAATCTGATTATTTTTTTAAATATTTTTATAGTACTTGATAACATATTTATTTAACAATGAAATTTTAGTACTTATAAAAAATTAAAGTAATTATTGTATTTAATATTATTTTTAAGATTAATTTTTTAAATATTAAAATAATTTTAAATTAATAAGAGTTCTTAAAATTATTATTTAGGTAATTTCGACAAGAAATTTTAATGGATATTTAATTGGTGTTATTTTGGGTGTTTCATATAGTTTTTTTTTTTTTTTTAACGTTTTGATATTGGGTCGGGACTCTTTTGGTGTGCTTATATTTTATAAATAAGCTTGCATAATAGTTTTATTATAGGTGTAAATAGAAGTGACTAATTTTAGAGATTAATCATTTTATTTTATTATTAAATTATATAAAATAGTTGTTTTATTAAAATATGATTTTTTTTTTGTTTTAGAGTTTAAGTATAGTTTGGAGATTTTTAACACATATAAAGAAGATAGAGATCTAAAATAATTTTGCAAGGGTAATTTAATAAATTAAATGAAATGATAATTACTTGTACAATTCGAAGATATTCATCGTATCATTATTATTTATAAGCTTAAAAAGGTTATTGTAAAATATTTATAATTAAGAATATCTTAAAAATTTATTTTTCTTTTAGTAGTAAGTATGAATACGATACTGAAAAATATAATTATTTATTTATAAGTAATTTATTAATATTAGTTTTACACTTGTGCTTCTATATTATTAATTATATGTGTATTTTCTTGTAAATATTCAATTATAGTGTAAGCTTATTTTAATCTTATGTAAGTACACATTTTATCTTTACATGTATATTTGTCTACACTAAAATTCGTTATATTATTAGTTACACTAAGAAAATGATTTTTAAAAGTATAATTAATTAGTTTTAATAAAACTGATCTTTTTATTTTAAGATTACCTTAAACATCCTACTTTTTACTACGAATGAGAATCTTTTTGTTTCTGAGATATTGTGTTTTGATAAGACTCTAAAAAGGATAAAACTTGTTAGAAAATTTTAAAGGTATAACTAATTAGCTTTACTAAAACTTTTCCTTTTTATTTTAAGCTTACCTTCAATATCCTACTTACCTTTACTACAAATGAGAATTTTTTTTGTTAGTGAGAGATTAGGTTTTGATAAAACTCTAAAAACGATAAAACTTTTTAAAATAGAATAGAGTAAGAAGGATTGTTTAGTCACAAAAAAGGACCAAAATAATACTTAAAAATAGCTTGTGCTTTTAATAGTTGTATAAATTAATATTAATATTAATTATATTATTATTATAAATGATATTTTGGGTGTTTCCTAATGTTTTTAGGTCTTTTTTATGTTTGTATAATGGGTTAGTATTATTTTGTTTGCCTAAAATTTATAAGTATGCTTATATAAAGGTTTTATAAATAAAGGTGACGAATTTTAGAAGTTATCCTTTTTTTTTATTCCTAAATTATTTATAAAAAAGTTGTTTTATTATAATAAAGCTCTTTTTTTATTTTTATATTTAAGTGTTTTTTGGAGAGATTTAACATATGTAAAGAAGAGAGAGTTCTAATAGAACTCAAAAGGGTAATTTAGTTAAGAAAATGAACCCAAAAAATAAAGCATTTTTACTAAATAAAATAAAGGAAAAATATTTATATATTGAATTTGCTTTTAATAGTAGTATAAATATAGATTATTATTATTATTATTATAGTCTTTTTATAAGTTTTTTTTTTTGTATAGTTAACAAAATGTATTTGATTTAAACTCATTAACTCATGGATTAGTTTTAGGATAATAGATAAGTCTAAAATGAAAGATAAGATAGAATAGAGTAGGATACTAAAAATAAGGGTATTTTAGTCAAAAAATGGACCGAAAAATACTTAAAAATAGAAATTTGCTGTTAATAATAGTATTGTTTTTATTGTAGATCTTGATTGGAAGAACAGTGTTTAATTAGGATACTAAAAAATATGGGATGGATCGAAAAATGATTTTTGAGTAGGATAGTAATAATGTGTAACGTGTCTAAGTTATAAAAATAGGGGGTATTTTAGTCCAAAAAAGGGGAAGTAGGGTACTAAAAGTAGGGGGTATTCTAATCCAAAAAAATGTACTGAAAAAATCCTTAAAAATACAATTTGCTTTTAATAGTAGTATAGATTAGTACCTGTTTTGGAGTTTCAAAGTACCTCAGTTGGGCTAGCTTCATTTTTCTTTTATCTTTGCAAGCCCCACGATATTTTTTGCGCACACAGAATGTGGTCCTTCTCTTTTGATATACTAATATATATATATATATATATAAGAGAGAGAGAGAGAGAGAGAGAGAGAGAGAGAGAGAGAGAGAGAGAGAGAGAGAGAGAGAGAGAGTATTCTGGAATGCCTCACAGCTGATCTGATTCCAATGTGAAGACCAATGAAGATCTCAGTTGAACTTCTCTCAGGAATTTCACATAGTTATTTTCACATTTGCAAGAAATATAAGAAGGAAGCTCTCCAACTTCTCTTGAAACCTACCCTTTTGAAAAATTCAAAATGTAAATTTCCTTCACCACGTTATTTTTAATTCTATCACAAATATTAACAGCCCTGATGTTCATCAATATGGGTCCCCCCAGGTGATGGATTCGTCAAACTGAACTTTGACAGATCATCCATTGGGAATCTAGGGCCGTCTAGGGGTGGGATGCATTTTTAGAGACCACCAGGGACACAGTTTACATGCATTTTCAGGACCGATTGTTGAGGGAGACTCTTCTCGTACGGAGATACTTGCCTTAGCCACGGGAATGAAGTAGGAAAGAGCTATGGATTTCACATCGTTGGAGGTAGAGGGAGACTCATCATCCATGATCCATGGTTTTAAATTTCGCCAGGCCCATGGCGTAATTTCAGGCGAAATCGAAATTAAAAACCTTGCAATGATCTCTTGGATTAGGTCTTATGTTGTATGTCCTTTGCGCTTCACTCAGATGGTATGGCTGCTTCGCTCGCTATGTACTGGACTGAATATCTCGTTTAGTCGAGTACCTAGATCAGCGAATGAGCTGGCTAGGGGAGGGATGACCAGGAGGGAGTGGTTATCGGGTCAACAAGCAATAGAGACTCTACATGAAGACGGATGAGTTGTGATAGGTCATGTGGCCTGAGGGGCCACTACTTGTAGCTTGTACGCTATTAGTTATTTACTCTTGATATTCTAGGCTTTTGATGTCTTTGGATGTCCACCTTATACTCCGTTTTCTTTACACACACACACACACACATATATATACATATATATAATGTATTCATAGTTAACCATCAAAATAAAATGTTCCCTGAATGAAAAGTTTTCCATGGCCTTTATGTTACCTTCTGAACAATTTGGAAAGACATATGAAGGATGCTTTAGGGAACCTCTAATACTTAGAACTACTAATCCAATTGTTGGATATTGCCCACCACAAATCAACACCAGAAGTGGGTTAGAATAAACTTGCAAAATATTCACAGTTTATCTTATAAACACATCCAGCACCTGTTTTGGAGTATATGGTCATATGTTCAATGAACTCGGGAAACTCCTCCAACCCAAAAGTAACACATATTTTGGTCCATCAAAAAGAGGGATAGTTGCTTGGACCATTTTTATGGTCCACCTAAGTTGGCATAACACTAAATTTCTATTACTGAAATCGTGATTCTTTATAATATCATCTGCTTACAAGTCAAGAGTAGGGTAATTGTTTCTTTGCATTCTTAAGACTGCCTTAAGTAGATAAATGACTCAAAAAAGGAAAAGAGAAGAAAAAGACAAAAAAAGACAAAAAAAGAAAAAAAATGAAAAGAGACAGATGGCATGAAGAAAATTCTCTCTCACTAAGGGCAAACCCAAGTAAGACGAGGGCCACTCCCCTACCCCACCTCCCAACACATCTACACACTCAGCCAACACCTCCCCCTTAACATGAATACCAGAGATAGTAGTCTTTTCCAAATTCACCTTCACCCCAGACACCATCTCAAAACACCATAGGACACTCTTTAGCCCCTAACCTGATCGACCTCCGCCTCCACGAAAATGATCATATCATCCGCAAACTGGAGATGAGAAACATGAACCTCGTCAGCTCCCACCCGAAAACTCCTAACGATATCCCTCTGCTCGGCCACCTCCATGAACCAACTCAAAACATCACCCACTAGAGTGAAAAGGAAAGGGAATAAGGGGACCCCTGCCTTAAACCTCGAGAGGAGGAAATGAAGCCCTTGACTGAACCATTTATCAGGAAAGAGAAACCCACATTTCTAAGAAATCCCGTCATCCAATTCCGCCATCTTTCCCCAAAACCCTTTGATGTAGGATAACATGGTTCTTCATGTATAGGCTCGAATAATAAATAAAAGAAGAAAGGTTAATAGAAAAGGAGAATAATTTGACAGAATCTCTCTGTCAGGACCTTGAACAGATCAGATTCTCACCAATCTGAAGCAAAGGTTGGTAAAGGAATATCATCAATACCAGAAACACGAGGAATCTCACCTTAAAAACACATTCTGTGTAAAAATTTATTCCGTTCTCGTCATCATCTCTTATACCAATAATAAATCCTTTATATAGACTTTTTCCTAAATCCTAATCACATAAAAAGAGTCCTAATCTAATACATATATTTAAAGAGACCTAAAAACACTAGAATGCATCCAAGATAGCTCCTAAAACATGAAATATTATCCTATTAAAAATTTAACACGAAAGTTTTAGATAATCCTAATCCTAACTAGTTTCCTAATAAAACTCTAAAAATAATAATAAAATCCTAACCTAGAAAGGACAAAAATAATTGGGTGTACTAGGGAATCCATGGTATGGCCCAATTAACAAGTATGGGCCTAAATATAAAATTAATTGAACTGGGCCTGCTGAATTGTTCCACATTATTCTCCCATTTTTGGTGAAAACTCGTCCTCAAGTTTTGCGTCAATATTGTAGCCTTCCAACCCATTGAATGAGATACTTTGAAACTCGAAATTTGATCGTCTCAGCTTTCGAATGTACAATAGGATAAAATTTATACCTACCTGAAATTGTATTGACTTTACTAATTCCAAAAAAATTGTAATATACCAGATCTTGATATGTAGGAACAATAGTCATCGATATGGGCTCATCTTGATGCTCAATTGAATCAATCTTCAAAGGTTGAACTTCAACTGGAATTTTCTGCTCATCAGAAACGCCCATTGGTTTTGAATCTTCAATCTGAACATCTTGTGTCGTCTTCATTGTTATTTGCTTTGCTTCTAAATTAGTCACTCTCCGAGTCAGGTCAGTAATTTGGGTAGACAAGGTACCTAATTGAGCATAGAACTGCTGTAGAAGCTTAGGATCCATCTCCAATGAAGGTGATTCGTGACCAGGACGATAGGAAACCATGCTTTGATACCGAAATTGATTGAGGACAGCAGGAAGCTCTTAAAATAAAATAAAAAACAGAAAAAGAATAAAGGGGAAGATGGATAATTTGACAGAATCTCTCTACCAGGACCTTGAACATATCAGAATCTCACAATCTGAATCAAGTTGGTAAAGGAATCTCACGAATACCTAAGAAATAAGAATGATGGCCTAGGAATCACACCTAGAGGCTTCACATCTTTCAATCTTTGGAGCCTAGGTGTGATTTACACATACTGTGTGAATCACTGGAGTAAGAGGAATCACACCTCAAAAACACATATTGTGCAAAATACAAGTTAATTTTCGTCAACATCTTTTACACCAATAATAAATCCTTTGTATAAACTTATTCCTAAATCCTAATCACATAAAAGAGTCTTAATCTAATACATATACTTAAAGAGACCTAAAAACACTAAAATACATCCAAGATAACTCCTAAAACATGAAATATTATCCTATTCAAAATTTAACACGAAATTCTAGATAATCCTAATCTTAACTACTTTCCTAATAAAACTCTAACAAATAATAACAAAATCCTAACCTAAAAAGGACAAAAATAATTGGGATTACTGGGGAATCCATGGGTATGACCCAATTAACAAGTATGGGCCTAAAGATAAAATTAATTGAACTGGGCTTACCCTTCCATTCTAAAATTTGATCTAGGAAATCCCACTTGACTCTATCATATGCTTTCTCCATATCCAATTTAATTACTAAGCTCGGAACCTACACCTAAATCTCTCCTTGATACACTCCTGACCTTTAAGCACACAAGCAATGAGTTTGGCTTTTCATAAACTGTTCACTCTGCAATGGCACATAAAGCATTTGTAAAAATTGGACAAAGAAAAAAAAATTGAATTGTCTAAAATTGTTTAACTTGAAACAAGCTGCAGTTATAAGGCAAAGAATATCACATCCATCTTTCTAAAATACAACTGCTAAGGATTCAGAAAGAACATATGATATGGTGCAGATTGTTTTCAGCTCAAAATAATAAAAAATGAAGGAAATGGATCTCTGGAAAGAACTCTTGCCGAGGCATCAGAAAGAACAATTCTTAGTTCAATAATGGCTCAGAAAGAGCAATTTGTCGGTTGCAAGTTACTCCTTTACAAAACAAAAAGAAAAACCGTGAAAAACTGGAATTAAAAGTAAGGAGACTAAATACTTACAAGACGCCAATTACACCCTCCTGTTGGCATTCAGAAGTGTAGCTTACTCAGTCAAAAATTTATTCCACTAAAAGAAATTTCTAATGTTCTGTGAAAACCATGACCTTCTTTCCTAATTTGCAAGTTGTCTATCTGCAGACAGTCTAATACACGAGCTAGTTGAAACCATACAACCTGCTACTAAAACGTCACCTTAAAGCCGTCATGCCAACTCATGAAATTATCACCCTTTTTCTCTCTCTAATCTAAGACGGTGGAACACAATGGCTATTCTGAAATGTTTCCAATCAGTTCCTTTCCATTCCCTAAAATGTAGCCTTAATCTTCTAGAAAAGACCTAGTATGAGAACACTTAATCTCACAACCCACACTTATCCTACTAAAATTTGGCTCAACTTACCTAGTTGCCATAACTCATCATAATGTAATGATCAGACAGGAGTTATTATCCCGTTACTCTACAATTTCTTGGGGACAAACAACCTCCCATGTTATTGGATGAGATTTAGTTGTCCTCTTTAATGAAAAGGAGAGATCGTTATCACCATTGAGTACTAAACACATTTCCTTTTCCCTTGATGGGCATTGTTGTTAAAGGTTGACAAATTTCAATCACCTAAATGAGAATGGTACTAACACCCAATAATAGAAGATAACATTCCACGTCCAGTTGAAGGTAATTCTGAAGTCTTACCATGATAGAGATTGAGACCCAAGTCATGTATTAACAAATTATGAGGCAATCTCATCTGTTATTTCCTCCTCTGTTTCAACCAAATATTAATACATCAAATCGAACCACAATCTTATCATATTCTGGTGGGAGACTTTTAAGAGTGCTAAGAATCAGAATTTTATCATTATTGAACTGCAAGTAAGATATTTTTAAGGCCTTAATTACGCAGTTTTGGCCCTTCTGAAGCTAAAAACCAGCTCTGATGTCCCACTGAGACTTTTATAGTGGGGGAGAACAGATGGTTGAAAATAGGTCAGAGAAGTGAGAATGGTTGGATATTTGTACGCTTTCGATTTGTTGGAATTTCTGCTGTGTGCTCTGGGGGATTTCTCTAGGACTAGAACGAGGATAGATAAGGGAATGGGAAGGGGATGAGAGGAGAGGAGAGGAGAATTGACTGGAGTAATCAGGTGTTGGAGGTTGAGGGGTTGCAAATTTCAAGGGAGGCATCTTTGATTGGGTTTGGGGGGAGAGTTCAGATTTTAGAAAGTTTTTGGGATGCCATTTGTTGGTTTTGAAGATGAAACTAGGACACCTTTTGATTATATTGAGAAACTGTATAACAGATGCAGGTGACTTATGGTTCAGGAAAACAATAAACACCCTGGAGAGCTTAGGATTTTGATCTGTAACATAAGGGGCAGTGAGGAAGCTAATACAAGGAAGGAAGGAGTGGTAGGAGGGATAGAGACTGAATAAAATTTGTTACTGATATTGAAAGTCATTTAGTGGAAACATACATTGGTTGAATATGGTGGATCTGAGCCTGACAAAAGGTTTTATCAACTGCCACAAGCTAGATATTCTGTTCCTTCAGGAAACTAAGATAGAGGTTATGATTAGGCGTGTTATGATGGAGGTTTGGGAACTGCTATGGGGACTGGGAGGCTATTCTATCCTTTAGGAGTGCCGGGGAGTGTTGTTGGCGTGGAATGGCAAGAAGATGGAAGTCCATTGGGGTATTTTCTTGATTGTGGTGTTGTTTAGATTGTTTGTGGATGGAATTTTGGGCCTCAAAGCTGATTTTGCTATTCTTTTATAAAATTGGAGTCCTGTTGATTAATTTGTGTATTATTAATATTATAAAATACGTTATCTAACTTGTTGGGATTGGCAACACAAATCCTGTTCTTCCATCCCAATTTGTCAAATATCTTTAGTTAGCTTATGAATATCCAAATCCTTTTGGCCGACTCCATTCAGGTTCTTTTTGGTCTTCCTCTCACCTTCTTAGATCTTTCCATGAGTAAGTTTGAGGGTGGGTGTTTGATATCGACTTTCTTGGTTTCTTGTCCAATTATTGGTGGGTTTGCTGGTTTCTTAGCTTAGGGACTGCAAAAATGGATATGTATCACGGATTCAAACTGCTGGTGTCATTTGATTTCTTTTCCCTCTTGTTCTTTTTATCGTTTTTTCTTATATGAAATTATTTTTTTCGCTATTGTTGATAAGTTTGAATGATGAAATAGGATTGATGCTGCCAACCCCATAGATGGGAAAACACATCGACATAGATGGCATTCTGCATATTCTACATACTTTGCTTTCAGAACTTCAGAAATAAGTGAGCCTAGACTGATCTTCCCATGGAAGATATATATATATATAATTTATGCTGACAACTCCTCTTATCCTTTAATGATTTGCTTCACTGAGTTCAAGCCAGTGGAAATACTAGGGCAAGGTGTTGGTAACCAGCTCTGCTGCTCACTTAATTTAGATGAAGTACCATGCATATATGTAAATCCTTTTTACACTGTGATGTATATCACTTTTCCATGATGCCTGTTGTTATGTTGATTGATATTGATTTATGTTTTGAATATTAAGCTTGACAGGAGAAAGAAGTCATTTTGGATTAGATTTTATTGCAGTCAGTTTTATTTTTTTTCAAGTAAAAGTTAAGTGTATTAATCTATATCAATCTATAGTATAACATCATACAAGTGTCTAAACAAACAAACAAAAAATCTGACTTCACCTGAGTATACAAAGTGTACCCCAAGAAATCTGAGATGGTAAACGAACTACAAACCGTATTTACTCGCTTGCACCCGAGTACACAAACAGTCAGCTTTTGTTGTTGCATTCATTTCACCAATCACAGCTAACTTTCCCTGAAAACCATAATTTTTTTTAATTGTATTAAAAATAAGATCTAATAGTTTGCTTTTTTTTTTTTAAATAGAATCGACCTGCCGAGCTGATTGCAAAGTTTCTGGATGAAAAGCTTCGTGCTGGTAATAAGGGTACATCTGAAGAGGAATTGGAGAGTACACTTGATAAAGTGTTGGTTTTATTCAGATTTATACAAGTAAGTACTTGGACATCTGTCTATAAGGGAAGTTGGAAGATTTATGCTAGCATTAGGATTAGGCTTTTATATTTGTCATTGATTCCACGCCATTACTCATATTTCTCCATGTTTATTGTCTTCATCAACACATGTCTTGTATTGTATCTCCTGATAAGGGTAAGGATGTGTTCGAAGCATTCTATAAGAAGGATCTTGCAAAAAGGTTACTGTTAGGAAAAAGTGCCTCCATCGATGCAGAGAAGTCAATGATTTCAAAGGTGAAAGACAAATTGCTCATTACTGGATATTTCCAGTTGGTGTTTAGAGTAGAGTTTTCCATTTGTTGATCATATTATAAAGTTCCCGTCCTTATTGCAGCTGAAGACCGAGTGTGGCAGCCAGTTCACTAATAAACTTGAAGGCATGTTCAAGGTGTGCATCTGTGTTTCCTCACTCTGTTTTGGTTTTGAGATTGAGATAAATCTTTATTTCCTCTTGAGCTGTTCATTACAAATTTTTGGTTCTTTCAAGAAATGGGTAGAAGTATGAACTAGACAACATTGAGATGTATGTTGATCATTTTAGTAACTTCAATGTAGTATAATATGCACAGACAGTGGGAAAAAAAGGAAAAAAAAATGTAAACAGAGTTTTTGGCTAGTGTTTTATTCATCTTTTAGCTTCAAAAATTTCTGAATGCTTTAATGTAAATCTTTGTAGAGCTAATTATGATTTAAAGCATTTACTGAAATTACACCTTTATTCAAGTGCTGCCCAATTTTGGCTACCTTATAGAACAACACCTTATCACCATGGAAACATCATCTGAGCAATTATTAGTTCAAACTTCAAACGCATGATTTAAAGTTGCATTAAGTGCACTGGATAAGGTTATATGTGCAACTTTTACATCAATCTTTTCTGGCTGATGGCTGTTGAGAATTGGCCTTTTTTCAGCATTTTGTTTCTCGAAATGACAAGATTAATCCAATTCTCAGACTTTTTCAGCCTTCTATTTCTGGAAATGACACAAAAAATTAATCCAAGAAAATTAAGGAAAATAGTTCTACAGAAGGGAGGACATATTAAAATGTCAGCATTAAATTTTTGATGATATCATTTGCAATTAAAAATGTGTCACTTTATGTACAATGTCAAGTTACATGAAAATTGTTTAACTGGAGAATAATGGGTCATTCAATATTGAAGTCAAAGAGAATTATGGACTGCAGGTTCTGCATTCATATTAATTGCAAATCAATTAAACCTTTTGGTAGGACGGTGGGACATATATTATCAGTAGGCAATGTCATGTCATATCTGAACTTGGTTCATGAGTGCAATATTAAATAATTGTTTACTTCAGTTCCCAATTTTATGGTTGAATGTTTATGCAGCTATTAGTTCTTGTTGTTGGCACTTGCACTTTAAAAAATTCAGTCAATTTATGTTGAACTTTATCTGTTACAGAGGATGATATGCCAAACATGTGACGAAGATAGAGGAATAGATCACTTACCAATGAACTTGCTATATGCATTGTTCGGATGTTGTTAATATTTCTCATTAAATTTTTTTGACGAGTTTTTATTAGTTGAGTCTTGAACACCTTATATATGTGTCTACTTCTTGTAGTTCATTCCTTATTAGGAGCTATGATTAGATTCTCTGTTGAGCATATTTGTAATTTTCTCCTACTAGTTGTATCGTTCATCTCAGATATGCTTAGAAGATGAACATGTTGCGTGATTCAACATTTTCTCTATAAAGTGAGGCAAGTCTTATGAAATAGGTTAAGGTTTTAAAGGGACAATGAACGACATGGATCGAAATAGAAAAGTACTTGAAGTATAATGGTTTAATAAAACATGGCTAATGTGTGTAACGTTCATTAATTTAATGTAGCTACTTCAGTATTGGTTCCACTGGGCCACAAAACCAAGCAAAAGGCTGAAATTAAATAAAAAGGGATAGAAGTGAAGGAGAATAATGATTTGAGTATAATTATGGTATGGTAGCGTTCATCAGACTGGGAATTGCTTTATTATAAGTAGAAATGTTTTATTTAAAGTTGTAATACTTGGTGTTATTTAACAAATCCAAGTAAAGTCGTGTCAGAAATAGGATTTATCGAAGTAATTGTAATAAGTTAAGGGCATTTCATTCTTTTCATAATATGTATATAAAAATTGCCTGTTCCCATGTATTGTTATTTAGAGCCATTATTTCTTCACGCAATGCATTCCTCTACTTAGGACGTGAAAGTACATCTGAAGCACTGGAAGGGAAAGAAACAGAGGAAATGACAGCAACAAAGAAAAAGGTAGGAAGGAAAGAATGAGTGTATGAGACAAAGTTAGCAATAGGATGTTGGGTACATGACCATTTCCCCTTTGTGAAGCGCAATAGGAAGATGCAACGTCATCATTTGTGTGAACAGTAGAGTTAGCAGAAGGAAACTGATTACCTGAGTCCAAAGAATCGGATTGGAATGGTGGATCGGCTATCCCTAGGTTCCTCTTCGTATAAACATTCAGCTCCTCTTTTTTGGCCTGCATTCCTCAGTGAACCAGTAGTATTACCAATACCAAAGACGGAAGGTGGAACAAACTCATGTACAGGATGAGTAACCGCAAACCTCTCAGGCCTCTCTTCACCATGACTCTCCCCCTGAAGAGAGGACTTGGAAGCAGAAAAAAGGAAACAGACTCAAAGAAGGTTACGTCCATAGAGACATGTCTTAAGAGAAGCTAGATCGTAACACCTGTAACCCTTTTTGAGGCAGTGCATATCCAAGGAAAATGCACTTTAGAGCTTTAGGATCCAACTTAAAGCGATAAGAATGTTGGATATGGATGTAACTTACATAACCAAGTACCTTGGGAGTAATTGGGAGTACGGGTTTATTTGGATAGAGAAGCTCAAAAAGGGTTTTAAACTGAAGTACTTGTGAAGGAATTCTGTTTATCAGGTCTCTGTTTTCCTTTCAGCCATTCCATTTTGTTCGGTTGTATCAGTCAGCACGTGTTTTGAATCTTGATACTAAATCCCATGCTCTACAAGGTAAGATTCTAAATCAAAGAATCTCTTGTTGTTAGGTCTGAGAACATGGATGGATTTCCAAACCCTGTTTGGTTCATCCTTTGAAATGCCTTAAATATGGAACACGTTTCGTCTTTTTTGACTTCATAAGATACGCACAAGTACATATGGTACAATCGTCAACAAAGGTAACAAAATATCTATTCCAAATGTAGCAGGGGAGGGACCCAGATATCAGAATGCATAATACCCAGACATCAGAATCTATTATCTGAAACAAATCGTCAGTTTTACTTACTGGATACGAGTTTCGACAATGCTTTGCAAACTAACACACTTCACATTGGACATCCTGAATATCAGGAGTGAACAAACTTGAAAATGCACTTTTTAGTATTGAAGAGAGATATGACCTAGCTTGTAATGCAATCGTATCAACATGTCCTTATTGACATTGTTAACACTACTTGAATTAATTGACTATTGTGCCTCAGAAATTGAAGAAGTAGCTCCATCGATGAGATACAATCCACAAGCCTTACAACCACATCCAATCGTCTTCTTCGAAATTAAGTGTTGAAAAACAAAATATGCTTGAAAGAATCTTACGTTATAATCCCGATGTTTGTAATGCTACTAGCAAAAAGGAAATTGACTGTAAGATTCGGAACAGGAGAACAGAGGATAAGGGAAGTTGAGGTAAACATTAATGTTTTCTTTTCCAGAAATGGTAGAAGCACACCGGCAATTCCAACTTTAAGTGGAAAACAAGGATGGCATAACCATCATAAGGTCGGATGCACCTGCAAAGATAATCCATAATGGAGAATCAGAGGAGTTGGTGGTGAGATGGTGAGTGGAGGATGCGTGTATACCTGACCGAGAAAATGCTGTAGTAGCTGTGCCTGTCAGGTTCGTCATCATTCGTCAAAGACCATTTCTTCCTTGAAAATTGAGGCCGTGTTCTTCAGAAAATGAAGCAACTATAGGGAGTTATTTGGTACCAACTTGATAAGATGTCACTGCATTAGGAGGATCAGATGCTGCTATATGTGCTAAAGCTGGTTTCGGCCTATTAAACTTTGCTAGTCAGCCAATGAGATCCAGCAATTCTTCTTCATATTTCTTGTCTTCACACAAGGATAACACCAAATTATTCTTATCATGTAGATCGATCTTACCAGTATGCTTATTGTCTTTCTTGTTGTCCTGAGATTCTACAACAGATTTCTTAGTAATTTTTTTAGTAATATTTATACAATAGCATGGTTATTCTACTTTCCTCACTTTTATGCTGCCTGATTCAAAGAGAGCAATTCTTTTTGCTCAAAATTTGAATGCTGACCAACTCAAACTGAATCCTGTCAAGAACTCAAAGATTCTTCTTGTATCTTACTGCATTTGGTTCAGACTGGCAAGCTGGATGGAAGTCCTCGTAATGCCCAAGCTCCTCCCATATACTAAGACCTGCAAAATAACTGGCCAATGTTTTCTTTCCCTGTCGATAATGGGAAATATCTTAGCTTAATTGATTTAGCTTTGCATAATTATTTACCTCTGAATAGGTATGAGCAGTCCTATCCCAAATCTCTTTTGTCTTGAGGAATAAAAACGCCTACCATTTGTAAATCCATGGAAGTTAAGAGGCCAGGACATAACCACGAGATTTTCAGCCTCTCACTTGTCATAGATAGGATCTTCTTCCATTAATATACCCTAGCTTGCTTCTTCCTCCAATAAACATATGGACTTATTGTGACCACTCTAGATAGTTATTGATGCTCAGCTTAATTGTCATAATCTGCATTCCCGGAGTATTATCATTGTTACCCATGTGTGACCTAACACCCATCCCTCTAGAAATAGCAGACTGATGCTCCGTTCTTCGATTTCCCCAATATTGATGTAACCTTGTGTCAATGGAAAGAATCAGTTAGATACCCAAACCAAAAAGATACTGATGACCAATAACAATAAGCTAACCAGAGTACATAATCCAAATAAATAAATAAATAATCGAACCTTAAAACCCCATGCCAAAAAAAAAAAAAAAAAAAAAAAGAAGAAAAATTTTTATCCTTTTTTTTATTATTATTTTCATTCTCCCCCAACCTCTTTTTTCCAGTTTTTTTTTTTCTCAATTCATCGCTTTTTTTTTTGTCTCTCTTCCTTTTTATTTATTTTTATTTCTTTTCCTTTTATCGTTTTTTAAACCATTGATGCTATGGGATTAGGTACTGGTAAACACTAGAAATTGTATGGCCAAGAATATGGGGTCCCTAAAATCCTTAGTTGCTGGATGTTTTTTTACCACGATAATACAAAAGGTGAAAAACAGAAAAGAGAAGTGAAAAAGAAAAGAAAAGGAGTGCCGATTTGTGGTCTTTCCCTGCTTTGGTACCAAGTTGCAAACTGTTACTGAGGCTTATTATGTGTAAAAAGAAGAAGATAGAAGAGGAGAAGAGAGAAAACTTGGGGATCAATCCACACAATGTGCGAAACCCCACTCCCTTCATTATATATATATTTAGAAAATTACAATGACACTCCTGTTTAGTAAAACTAATGACACCCATGTTAATAGAACATAAAAGGACAATCTGCCATCGACAACATGTTGAGCACATTCAGTATGTATTATACTCAGTTGCCTTATTTGTATTTGATTAGTTGCACCATCATATCCATGTTAGTCCTTTCTTTTCTGAGTTCTGAAGATCCACTAGACATCATTTCTCTCATGTTTGATTAGCTTGGCTTTTTACATGTTCTTTTCTTTTATGACTTTGATATTTTTTACAAAAAAAAAAAATGCACAATTTATTGTAGGGGAAGAGGCCCCACAAAAGAGTTAAAGAGATTTACATTTCGTCATCATTCCAAATAACGATATATTCTTTTCCTGTTCAAAATTGGATTTTTTTTTTTTTGAGCTTCAAATAAGACACCCTCTCAACTAGGCAGCCACATATAGCTGCACAATTGTTTAAATTTCGTATTAAAATCTTCACAGATCCTGCTGTTGAGTTTCTTACATAGACCCTAGAAAATGCCAAAGGGGATTGATATTGAAATGACTTTTTGTTGAAGGATCTCCAGATACAAAGCTAAACAATTTGTTATCTCTCTTTGGCATGAATAACTAGTGAACATTCTCTTCTAGGTTCCTAGGCATAGAACATCAATTTGGTGATCACATAGAGATACCTCTCATACATTTGAAGATTTTGATTTATGAAATACTAGTCAAGGTTTTCAAATCGTGAATCGGATTGAAAATCGTTACGGGCCACTAGAATCGAATTGTAATTTTGAATCGTAAATTGTAATATTCATAGTAGTTTTAGTAGAAGTAGGGTTTGGGATTTAGGTTTTGGAATTTCTCTTAGGAAAAGGGATTTTTTATTGTTTAAAATTAGTAACATATGTTTCTTAACCTATATTTAATCATTTTAGAGTGCTATGTTCTATATGAACAAGGATCAAACCAAAAGGGGAAATTTTTCAGTAAAAAAAGAAGTGGACATTTTTTTTAGTCTTTTTGAGTTGAATCTTATGATTAAATCAAAGGGTTCAAATGTGTGAATCGTAAGATTCAACATAAACCGATTTTTTCACTGATTTGAAGCGATCTAGGGTCAAATTTAATCGAATCGTAAAATTCATACAATGAATTGTAGGATTATAAGAACAGAATTAGTCATTCTTTTCAGAAACTCATTTTCATGAAAGGAAGTCTCATGAGCTTCCTCAGTTTTATGTTTTTTCTTTTTTTCATTCAATTTCTTTTTGCAATCCTTCACTTATTTCTCTGGTTGTCTAGAGAATGTAATCTTGCAGATTATAGCACGGCAAGCATAGAGATGGAAACCTAGAGTCAAATCTCCAAGCTGAATGTGTACAATATACCGTTTTTTCTGTGCAAACAATTTACACATGGATACCATGAAACTTATCTTTGAGAATACTTTTGTTCATAGAAGTATACAGAATATAAGAAGAATGTTTCTGCATAGTATGCATTAAAATTGGGTAAAGGAAGTATGTAAACAATAGCTGCAATATTAGTAAGGTCTCTCTAGATAAAAATGGACGTGTGTCTCTCTTTAGGTTTTCTCTTTTAGTCTGTCTTTGGATGTAGTGCACCAATATATGCTTTTCTTTTCCTCTCTTATTAATAAAGGCATTTGTTAGGCATTAAAAAAAAAAATGAACCACTGAAGTATGGTTCTTAATCCTCGGGTCAGATATTCATGTATACATGTGCTTATAT
>JAUPMG010000019.1:10128886-10155586 GCA_031762675.1 Pachysandra terminalis
AGCCTAGGCAGGCATTGCCTGGACCCCTGGAATAGCGCCTAGGCGCTCGCCTTTAATAACTATGATCACATTCACCTTTCTAAAATACAACTGCTAAGGATTCAGAAAGAACATATGATATGGTGCAGATTATTTTCAGCTCAAAATTATAGAAAATGAAGGAAATGGATCTCTGGAAAGAACTCTTGCCAAGGCATCAGAAAGAACAATTCTTAGTTCAATAATGGCTTGGAAAGAGCAATTTGTCGGTTGCAAGTTACTCCTCCTTTACAAAACAAAAAGAAAAACAGTGAAAGACTGGAATTAAAAGTAAATTAGGAGACTAAATACTTACAAGGCGACAATTACACCCTCCTGTTGGCATTCAGCAGTCTAGCTTACTCGGTCAATAATTTATTCCACTAAAAGTGATTTCTAATGTTCCGTAAAAACCATGACATTCTTTCCTAATTTGCAAGTTGTCTATCTGAAGACAGTCTAATACATGAGCTAGTTGAAACCATACAACCTGCTACTAAAATGTCACCTATATAGTCGTCATGAAATTATCACCCTTTTTCTCTCTCTAATCTAAGATGGTGGAACACAATGGCTATTCTGAAATGTTTCCAAATCAGTTCCTTTCCATTCCCTAAAATGCAGCTCTAATTCTCTAGAAAAGACCTAGTATGAGAACACTTAATCTCACAACCCACACTTATCCTACTAAAATTAGGCGCAACTTACCTAGTTGCCATAACTCAACATACTGTAATGATCAGACAGGAATTATTATCCCGTTACTCTACAATTTCTTGGCAACAAACAACCTCCCATGTTCTTGGATGAGATTTAGTCGTCATCTTTAATGAAAAGGATAGATCATTATCACCATTGAGTACTAATACATTTCTTTTTCCCTTGATGGGCATTGTTGTTATAGGTTGACAAATTTCAATCACCTAAATGAGAATGGTACTAACACCCAATAATAGAAGTTAACATTCCAAGTCCAGTTGAAGGTAATTCTGAAGTTTTACCATGATGGAAATTGAGACCCAAGTAATGTATTAACAAGTTATGAGGCAATCTCATCTGTTATTTCCTCCTCTGTTTCAACCAAATATTAATACATCAAATTGAACCAGAATCTTATCATATTCTGGTGCGAGACATCTAAGAGTGCTAAGAATCAGAGTTTTATCCTTGTTGAACTGCAAGTAAGATATTTTTAAGGCCTTAATTACGCAGTTTAGGCCGTTCTGAAGCTAAAAACCAGATGTCCCACTGAGACTTTTATAGTGGTGGAGAACATATGATTGAGAATAGGTCAGAGAAGTGAGGATGGGTATTTGTACGCCTTGGATTTGTTGGAAGTTTTGCTGTGTGCTCCGGGGGATTTCTCTTGGCCTAGGGTGAGGATAGATAAGGGGAATGGGAAAGGGATGAGAGGAGATTTGACTGGAGTAATCAGGTGTTGGAGGTCGAGGGGTTGCAAATATCAGGGGAAGGCATCTTTGATTGAGTTTGGGAGGAGAGTTCAGATTTTAGAAAGTTTTTGGAATGCCATTTGTTGGTTTGGAAGATGAAACTAGGACACCTTTTGATTATATCGAGAAACTATATAACAGATGCAGGTGACTCGTATGGTTCAGGAAAAGATTAAACACCCTGGAGAGCGTAGGATTTTGATCTGTAACATACGGGGCAGTGAGGAAGCCGATACAAGGAAGGAATGGTAGGAAGGATAGAGACTGAAGAAAAAATTTGTTAATGATGTTGAAAGTCATTTAGTGGAAACATACATTGGTTGAATATGGTGGATCGGAGCCTGACAAAAGGTTTTATCAACAGCAAAAGCTAGATATTCTGTTCCTTCAGGAAACGAAGATGGTGGTTATGATTAGGCTTGTTATGAGGGAGGTTTGGATAACTGACTGGGAGGCTATTCTATCCTTTAGGAGTGCAGGGGAGTGTTGTTGGGGTGGGATGGCAAGAAGATGGAAGTCCATTTGGGTATTTTCTTGATTGTGGTGGATGGAATTTTGGGCCTCGGAACTGATTTTGCTATTCTTTTATAAAATTGTAGTCCTGTCGATTAATTTGTGTATTATTAATATTATAAAAATACGTTATCTAACATGCTGGGATTGGCAACACAAATCTTGTTCCTCTATCCCAATTTGTCAAATATCTTTAGTTAGCTTATGAGTATCCAAATCCTTTTGGCTGACTCTATCCAGGTTCCTTTTGGTCTTCCTCTCACATTCTTAGATCTTTCCATGAGTACTCCCTCACACCTTCTCACACTGCTTCCTAGGTCTTCGCTTTACATGCCTAAACTATGTTAACATACTTTCCTTTATTTTATCTCCTATACGGAAACACCTAAACAGTCTCAGATATATTCATTCCTTATCTTATCTTCTTTAGTCTTCCTACACATATGTTAACCTACTTTCCATTATTTTATCTTCTATTCGGAAACACCTAAACAATCTCGGATATATTCATTCCTTACCTTATCTTCCCTAGTCTTCCTACACATCCATTTTAACATCTTCATCTCTGCAATGCTCATCATATGCATATGTTTTGTTGCCCAACATTTTGATCCATTCATCATAGTAGGCCTAATGGTTATCCTGTAAAATTTTCCTCTTAGTTTGACTGAAAGGCGTTGATCACATAAGACTCTAGAAGTGCCTCTTTACTTAATCCATCCAACTCTAATTCTATGTGCAAAATCGTCATCAATACCCCGTTATTATGAATAATTGATCCAAGATTGTGAAATCGATTGCTTTTAGGAATCTCTTGATTCTCAATTCTTACCTTTGCTTTACCTTTACTATTATTTGTGCTAAAGTTACATTCTACATACTCAGTCTTAACTTGTTTTAAAATCTTTTGATTCCAAGATGTCCTTCCATAACTCCTATTTTGCTTTTATTCCCTCTCTAGTTTGGTCCACCAAGGCACATCATCTGCAAATAATATACACCAAGGCACCTCCTATTGAATGTGAGTAGTCAATTCATCCAAAGCAAAAAGATAGGGATTCATAGCTGACCCTGATGTAAACATCTCGTTACGGGTAGCTCATTTGTCTCGCTACCCACTGCTCTTATACGTTAGCTCTCTGATACAGTTATACCTGTCTTTAATGACCTCAATGTATCTTCTTGGTATTATTTTTCTGCCCCAAACCCATCAGATTAACTCTCTTAGTAGTCTATCATATGCTTCCAGATCAATAACCATGCGAAGGTCTCTCTTTTTTTTCTCTAAACCTATCCACTAATGTTGTAGAACGAACATCTTTGACTATAATGATATCTTTGACACTGAGGTTAACCACTCCATTTTGCAAGTTTGAGGGTGGGTGTTTGATATCGACTGTCGTGGTTTCTTGTTCAATTATTGGTGGGTTTGCTGGCTTCTTTGCTTAGGGACTGCAAAAATGGATATTCATCGCGGATTCAAAATGCTGGTGTCATTTGTTTTCTTTTCCTTATTATTTTTATTGTTTTTTCTTCATATGAAATTATTTTTTTGCTACTGTTGATAGGTTTGAATGATGAAATAGGATTGATGCTGCCAACCCCATAGATGGGAAAACGCATTGACATAGATGGCATTCTGCATATGCTACATACTTGCTTTGGTAACTTCAGAAATAAGAGAGCCTAGACTGATCTTCCCATGGAAAATTTATATATATATATATATATATATATATATATATATATTAATCATATGAATCTTGCTTTATTTATGCTGCCAACTCCTTTTATCCTTTTATGATTTGCTACACTGAGTTCAAGCTAGTGGAAATACTAGGGCGAGGCGTTGGTAACCAACCCTGCTGCTTACTTAATTTAGATGAAGTATCATGCATATTTGTAATTCCTTTTTACACTCTGATGTATATCACTTTTCCATGATGCCTGTTGTTATATTGATTGATATTGATTTATGTTTTGGATATTAAGCTTGACAGGAGAAGTCATTTTTGGATTAAATTTTTATTGCAGTCAGTTATTTAATTTTTTTTTATCAGTAAAAGTTAATTGTTTTAATCTATATAACATCATACAAGTGGCTAAACAAACAAACAAAAAATCTGATTTCACCTGAATATACAAAGTGTACCCCAAGAAATCATAGATGGTTAACCAACTACAAACCGTATTTACTCCCTTGCACCCGAGTACACAAACAGTCAGCTTTTGTTGTTGCATTCATTTCACCCATCACAGTTAACTTTCCCTGAAAACCCCTCATTTTCGTAATTGTATTAAAAATAAGATCTAATAGTTTTCATCTCTATCTCTTTTTTTTTAATAGAATCGACCTGCCGAGCTGATTGCAAAGTTTCTGGATGAAAAGCTTCGTGCTGGTAATAAGGGTACATCTGAAGAGGAATTGGAGAGTACACTTGATAAAGTGTTGGTTTTATTCAGATTTATACAAGTAAGTACTTGGACATCTGTCTATAAGGGAAATTGGAAGATTTATGCTAGCATTGGGATTAGGCTTTTATATTTGTCATTGATTCCACCCCCATTACTCTTATTTCTCCATGTTTATTGTCTTCATCAACACAAGGATACTGATTGGAATGTCTTGTATTGTATCTCCTGATAAGGGTAAGGATGTGTTTGAAGCATTCTATAAGAAGGATCTTGCAAAAAGGTTGCTGTTAGGAAAAAGTGCTTCCATTGATGCAGAGAAGTCAATGATTTCAAAGGTGAAAGACAGATTGGTCATTGCTGGATATTTCCAGTTGGTGTTTAGAGTAGAATTTTTCATTTGTTGATCATATTATAAAGTTCCTGTCATTATTGCAGCTGAAGACTGAGTGTGGCAGTCAGTTCACTAATAAACTTGAAGGCATGTTCAAGGTGTGCATCTGTGTTTCCTCTGGTTTGGTTTTGAAATTGAGATAAATCTGTATTTCCTCTTGAGCTGTTCATTACAAATTTTTTATTCTTTCAAGAAATGGGTAGAAGTATGAACTAGACAACATTGAGATGTATGTTGATCATTTTTGTAACTTCAATGCAGTATAATATGCACAGACAGTGGGAAAAAAAATGCAAACAGAATTTTTGGCTAGTGTTTAATTCAACTTTTAGCTTCAAAAATTTCTGAATGTTTTAAAGCAAATCTTTGTAGAGCTAATTATAACTTAAAGTGTTTGCTTGAATTACACCTTGACTCAAGTACTACCCCAATTTTGGCTACCTTATAGAACAACACCTTACCACCCTGGAAACATCATCTGAGCAATTATTAGTTCAAACTTCAAACGCATGATTTAAAGTTGCATTAAGTGCACCAGATAAGGTTATCTGTGCAACTTTTACAGCAATATTTTCTGCCTGATGGCTGTTGAGAATTGGCCTTTTTTTCAGAATTTTATTTCTCGAAATGATACAAAAGATTAATCCAATTCTGAAACTTTTTCAGCATTCTATTTCTGGAAATGACATAATCCAAGAAAATTAAGGAAAATAGTTGTACAGAAGAGAGGACATATTAAAATGTTAGCATTAAGTTTTTGATGATATCTTTTGCAATTAAAAATGGGTCACTTTATGTACAATGTCAAGTTACATGAAAATTGTTTAACTGGAGAATGATGAGTCATTCCATATTGAAGTCAAAGAGAATTATGGACTGCAGGTTCTGCATTCATATTAATTGTAAATCAATTAAACCTTTTGGTAGGGCTGTGGGACATATATTATCAGTAGGCAATGTCGTGTCATATCTGAACTTGGTTCACGTGTGCAATACTAAATAATTGTTAATTTCAGTTCCCATTTTTATGGTTGAATGTTTATGCAGCTATTAGTTCTTGTTGTTCGCACTTTGCACTGCAAAAAATTCAGTCAATTTGCTTTGAACTTTATCTGTTACAGAGGATGATATGCCAAACATGGTGAATAAGATAGAGGAATAGATCACTTACCAAGGAATTTTCTATATGCATTGTTCGGATGTTGTTGTTAATAATTCTCATTAAGTTTTTTTGACGAGTTTTTATTAGTTGAGTCTTGGACACCTCATGTATGTGTCTATTTCTTGTAGTTCATTCCTTATTAGGAGCTATGATTAGATTCTCTGTTGAGCATAGTTCTAATTTTCTCCTACTAGTTGTATCGTTCATCTCAGATGTGCTTAAAAGATGAACATGTTGCGTGATTCAACATTTTCTCTATAAAGTGAGGCAAGTCTTTTGAAATAGGTTAGGGTTTTAAAGGGACAATGAAGGACATGGATCGAAATAGAGTACTTGAAGTATAATGGTTTAATAAAACATGGCCAATGTTTGTAACGTTCATTAATTTAATGTAGCTACGTCAGTAGCAGTTCCATCTGGGCCGCAAAACCAAGCAAAAGGTTGAAATTAAATAAAGAGGGGTAGAAGTGAAGGAGAATAATGTTAAAAGTTGTGATTTGAGTATAATTTTGGTATGGTAGCGTTCATCAGATTGGGAATTGCTTTTTTATTAGTAGAAATGTTTTATTTAAAGTTGTAATACTTGGTGTTATTCAACAAGTCCAAGTAAAGTTGGGTCAGAAATAGGATTTATTGAAATAATTGTAACAAGTTAAGGGCATTTCAGTCTTTTCATAATATGTATATAAAAGTGGCCCGTTCCCATGTATTGTTCTTTAGAGCCATTATTTCTTCACGCAATGCATTCCTCTACTTAGGATGTGAAAGTGCATCTGAAGCACTGGAAGGGAAAGTAACAGAGGAAATGACAGCAACAAAGAAAAAGGTAGGAAGGAAAGAACGAGTGTATGATACGAAGTTAGTAATAGGATGTTGAGTACATGACCATTTCCCCTTTGTGAACTGCAACAATGTCATCATTTGTGGGAACAGTAGAGTTAGCATAAGGAAACTGATTACCTGAGTCCAAAGAATCTGATTGGAATGGTGGATCGGCTATCCCTAGGTTCCTCCTCATATAAACTTTCAGCTCCTCTTTTTCGGTCTGCATTTCTCAGTGAACCAGAAGAATTAGCAATACCAAAGACGGAAGGTGGAACAAACTCATGTGCAGGAAGAGTAACCGCAAACCTCTCAGGCCTTTCTTCACCATGACTCTCCCCTGAAGAGAGGACTTGGAAGCAGAAAAAGGGAAACAGACTCAGAGAAGGTTACATCCATAGAGACAAACGTCTTAAGAGAAGCTAGATCGTAACACTTGTAACCCTTTTGAGACGGTGCATATCCAAGGAAAATGCACTTTAGGGCTTTAGGATCTAACTTAAAGCGATAAGTATGTTGGATATGGATATAACTTACATAACCAAGTACCTTAGGGGTAATTGGGAGTACAGGTTTATTTGGATAGAGAAGCTGAACATGGGTTTTAAACTGAAGTACTTGTGAAGGAATTCTGTTTATCAGGTCTCTGTTTTCCTTTCAGCCATTCCATTTTGTTCGGTTGTATCAGCACGTGGGTTGATGCTAAATCCCATCCTCTACAAGGTAAGATTCTAAATCAAAGAATGTTTTGTTGTTAGGTCTGAGAACATGGATAGATTTCCAAACCGTGTTTGGGTCATCCTTTGAAATGTCTTATGGAACACATTTCGTCTTTTTTGACTTCATAAGATACACTCAAGTACATATGGTACAATCGTCAACAAAGGTAACAAAATATCTATTCCAAATGTAGCAGGGGAGGGACCCAAATATCAGAATGCATAATACCCAGACATCAGAATTTATAATCTGAAACAAATCGTTACTTTTACTTGCTGGATACGAGTTTCGACAATGCTTTGCAAACTAACACACTTCACATTGGACATCCTGAATATCACGAGTAAACAAACTTGGAAACAGACACTTTTTAGCATTGAAGAGAAACATGACCTAGCTTGTAATGCGGCCGTATCAACATGTCCTTATTGACATTATTAACACTACTGGAATTAATCGACTATTGTGCCTCAGAAATCGAAGAAGTTGCTGCATCGATGAGTACAATTCACAAGCCTTACAACTACATCCAATACAATTCACAAGCCTTACAACTACATCCAATCGTCTTCTTCATAATTAAGTATTGAAAAACACAATATGCTCGAAAGAATCTTACTTTATAATCCTGATATTTGTAATGCTACTAACAAAAAGTAAATTGTTGACCCCAAAAAAAAAACAAAAACAAAACATAAATTGACTGTAAGATTTGTAACATGGAGAACAGAGGATAAGGGAAGTTGAGGCAACATTAATGTTTTCTTTTCCAGAAATGGAAGAAACACATCAGCCATTCCAACTTTTTCTCTATCAGAACAAATGCTTTAAGTGGAAAACAAGGATGGCTTATCCATCATAAGGTCAGATGCACCTGCATAGATAATCCATAATGAAGAATCAGAAGAGTTGGTGGTGACATGGTGAGTGGAGGATGCATGTATACCTGACTGAGTAAATAAGGTAGTAGCTGTGCCTGTCAGGTTCGCCATCATTCATCAAAGACCATTTCTTCCTTGAAAACTGAGTCCGTCTTCTTCAGAAAATGAAGCAACTATAGGGAGTTATTTGGTACCGGCCTGAGAAGATGTCACTGCTTTGGTGGATCAGATGCTGCTAGATGTGCTAAAGCTTTGGCTAATTAAACTTTGCTAGTCAGCCAATGAGATCCAGCAACTCTTCTTCATGTGTCTCCTCTTCACACAATGATAACACCGTAACTTATTCTTATCATGTAGACCAATCTTACCAGAATGCTTATTGCTTTTTTTGATGTCCTGAGATTCTACAACCGGATCTTTTAGTAATATTATACAATAGCATGGTTATTCTACTTTCCTCGCTTTTATGCATACGCCTGATTCAAAGAGAGCAATTCTTTTTGTTCAAAATCTGAACGCTGACCAACTCAAACTGAATCCTGCCAAGAACTCAAAGATTCTTCTTGTATGTTACTGCATTTGGTTCAGACTGGCAAGCTGGATGGAAGTCCTCGTAATACTCAAGCTCCTCCCGTATACTATCCTACAAAATAACTGGCCAATGTTTCTTTCCCTGTCAATAATGGGAGATATCTAGGCTTAACTGGTTTAGCCTTGCATAATTCTTTACCTCTGAATAGGTATGAGCAGTCGTATCCCAAATCTCTTTTGTCTTAAGGAATAAAAACCCCTACTATTTGTAAATCCATGGAAGTTAAGAAGCCAGGATATAACCACCAGATTTTCAGCCTCTCACTTGTCATAGATAGAATCTAACAATGTCTAGCTTCTGTATTCTTCCATTAATATACCCTAGCTCGATTCTTCCTCCAATAAACATACAGACTTATTGTGACCACTCTAGATAGTTATTGATGTTCAACTTAATTGTCATGATCTGCATTCCCGGAGTATTATCATTGTTAGCCATTTGTGACAACACCAATCCCTCTAGAAATAGCAGACTGATGCTCCGTTCTTCGACTTCCCCAATATTGATGTAATTATGTGTCAATGGAAAAAATCAGTTAGATACCCAAACCAAAAAGATACTAATGACCAATAACAATATGCTAACCAGAGTACATAATCCAAATAAATAAATAAATAATCAAACCTTAAAACCCCATACCAAAAAGGAAAAAAAATTAATTTTTTATCCTTTTTTTTATTTTCATTCTCCTCCAACCCCCATCCTCTTTTTTCCATTTTTTTTCTCATTTCATCGTTTTTTTTACCTCTTTTTTTTTTCTGTTCCTTTTATTTATTTTTTAATCCATTGATGTATGGGATTAGGTACTGGTAAAACCTAGGCCAAGAATACAGGGCCCCTTTGTTTTGAGCAGTTGGAGTTGGAAAAAAATAAGGAAAGGAAGGAGTAAGAGCTGCATCTTATGGAATCTGTGCCCGGCAGCAATTTCGTGGACTATTTGGCTTGAGAGAAATTGAGGATCTTCAAAGAACAGAAAAAGGAAACACACAAGAAAATCGATAGTGCCTTATCATTACTTTTTTCTTGGGCTTCAAATTTTACAGATTTTGGGGGGTGTAGTTATATTAATTTTAATGGTATATGGGTTTGAGATGGGATACTAATACTTGGTATAGGTGCAATACTTGCTTTTGGGCTTATTTATGTACAGAAAATACCTTATTGTAAAGTTTCGGCCTTAGGGCTTTTTGAATAGAAATCAAATTTTACTAATAAAAAAAAAAAGAATACAGGATCCCTAAAATCCTTAGTTGCTGGATTTTTATTTACCACGGTAATACCAAGGGGGAAACACAAAAAAGAGAACTGAAAAAGAGAAGAAAATGAGTGCCGATTTGTCGTCTTTCCTTGCTTTGGTACCAAGTTGCAATCTGTTGCTGAAGACTATTATGTGTAAAAAGAAGAAGATAGAAGAGGCGAAGAAAGAAAATGTGAGAAAATTTGGGGATCAATCCACACAATGTGCAAATCCCCACTCCCTTCATTATATTATATATTAAGAAAATTATAATGACACTCCTGTTTGGTAAAACTATTGACACCCATGTTAATAGAACATAAAAAGACAATCTGCCATTGACAACATGTTGAGCATATCCAGTATGCATTATACTTAGATTTCAGTTGTCTTATGTGTATTCGATTAGTTGCAGTGTTGCATCATCATTTCCATGTTAGCCCTTTCTTTTCGGAATTCTGAAGATCCACTAAACATCATTTCTCTCATGTTTGATTAACTTGGCTTTTTAAATTTTCCTTCCTTTTATAACTTTGATATTTTTTGCAAAAAAAATTTGCGCAATCTAATTTAGGGGAAGAGGCCCTACAAAAGAGTTAAAAGAGATTTACATTTGGTCATCAATCCAAATAATGATATATTATTTTCTCTGTTTAAAATTGGATTTTTTTTTTTTATTGTTTTTTGACCTTCAAACAAGACATCCACTCAACTAGGCAGCCACATATAGCTGCACAATTCTTTAAATTTCGTATTAAAATCACAGATCCTGCTGTTGAGTTTCTTACATAGACCCTAGAAAATGCTAAAGGGGATTGATATTGAAATGAATTTTTGTTGAACGATCTCCAGATAGAAAGCTAAACAATTTGTTCTCTCCCTTTGGCATGAATAACTGATGAACATTCTCATCTAGGTTTCTATGCGTAGAACATCTATTTGGTGATCACATAGAGATACCTCTCATACATTTGAAGATTTTGATTTATGAAATGCTAGTCAAGGTTGTCAAATCGTGAATTGGATCGAAAATCGTTAGGGATCACTAGAATCGAAATGTAATTTTGAATCATAAATTGTAATATTCATAGTAGTTTTTGTAGAAGTAGGGTTTGGGATTTAGGTTTTGGAATTTCTCTTAGGAAAAGGGATTTTTATTGTTTAAAATTAGTAAAATAGGTTTCTTTATGTATATTTAATCATTTTAGAGTGCTATGTTCTATATAAACTAGGATCAAACCAAAAAGGAAATTTTTTCATTAAAAAAATTAGTGGGCATTGTTTAGTCTTTTTGTTTTGAATCGTATGATTAAATCAAAGGGTTCAATGAGTGAATCGTGAGATTCAACATAAACCAATTTTTTTCACTGATTTGAAGCGATCTAGGGTCAAATTTAATCGAATCGTAATTCATACAATGAATCGTAAGATTTTAACAGTACAACTAGTCATTCTTTTCATAAACTCATTTTCATGAAAGGAAGTCTCATGAGCTTCCTCAGTTTTATTTTTTCTGTTTTTCATTCAATTTCTTTTTGCAATCCTTCACTTATTTCTCTGGTTGTCTAGAGAATGTAATCTTGCAGAGTATAGCACGCCAAGCATAGAGATGGAAACCTACTACCCAAAAAAAAACAATTGCATAGAGATGGAAGCCTAGAGGCAAGTGTCCAAGCTGAATGTGTACAATATGCCATTTTTCTGTGCAAACAATTATAAAAATGGATACCATGAAACTTATCTTTGAGAATAATTTTGGCATAGAAGTATACAGAATATAAGAAGAATGTTTCTGCATAGTATACATGACAATTGGGTAAAGGAAGTATGTAAACTATAGCTGTAATATTAGTAAGGTCTCTCTAGATAAAAATGTATGTGTGTGACTGTCTCTTTAGGTTTGCTCTTTTGGTCTGTCTTTGGATTTCGTGCACCAATATATGCTTTTCTTTTCCTCTCTTATTAATAAAGGCATTTGTTAGACATTAAAAAAAAAAAAAATGAACCACTGAAGTATGGTTCTTAATCCTCGGGTCAGATATTCATGTATACATGTGCTTATATGTGTATCTTTTCTTTTCCCTGATGGATGTTATATGTGTTTATTTTGTCATTTGTTCAGCATGGCTTTCAAGTTGGGATGGATGGTTTTGTAATCTTAAGAATTTGAAAGTGGACAAATAAGAATCAGTTTTACAGGAAAAAATACGATTCATGCCTAAGTTCCAGTTCACTGGTAGAACACTTCTTATTTTTAATTTCCATACTGTAGCATGGTTTTTCCCTAGTTTGGTATGACTTGCAAGTTTGCAAAGCATAGCCTCATCCAGCTAACTGCGTCATTAGGCCAAGTGCCATGTATTGGAAACATGTGTTTTCCTGCTGAGTTTTGATGGCTATACTGTTTAATACTTATTTCACAATCCTTTTGGGTACATTATCATGATCCTAGTTTTGCAGGATATCGAATTATCGAAAGAGATAAATGAGTCCTTCAAACAGTCATCCCAGGCCAGGACAAAACTTCCATCTGGAATTGAAATGAGTGTCCATGTTTTAACAACTGGGTGGGTGTTGTTCAGTCTGTTTTGATTTATAAAATTTGTTTTTATCAAGAACACATAACCGCCACTATGACCAATCAGTTTAAAATTTGCCATGGATCATAATTTTTGTATTTGGGTGGCTGTCGGCAGGTACTGGCCAACATATCCGCCCATGGATGTTAGGCTTCCTCACGAACTTAATGTGTATCAGGTTTGGCACATATGTTTTAAGGATGTCTGCACAACATTTTTTGTTCTTTTTTCCCTGATATGTTCTTTTAGGCACCTAATACTTTTTCCTACTCTTGATGCAGGATATATTCAAGGAGTTTTACCTAAGCAAGTATAGCGGGAGGCGCTTAATGTGGCAAAATTCATTAGGTCACTGTGTATTGAAAGCAGAGTTTCCAAAAGGTAAAAAGGAACTGGCGGTTTCATTATTTCAGGTTGGTATTCTTTTCCACTCCTTTTATGGGTTTTTGTTCATCTTGTTGGTGTCTCTATTATTGATCTCAAGTGTTACTATTTTTTTTTTTCTTTTTAAAATTCTTCATGCATTGATCTTTAACTTTTTGGTGGGATTTGATACATGGTGCATCAGACTGTTGTGATGATGCTCTTTAATGATGCCCAAAAGCTTAGCTTTCAAGACATCAAGGAATCAACAAGCATTGAGGATAAAGAGCTGAGAAGGACGCTGCAGTCACTAGCATGCGGAAAAGTTCGTGTACTTCAAAAGGTGGGTGGCACTTATAAGATACGTACGTCTCTTTCTATTTCTGTGACTAATAAATATATAAGTGGTCGGGGGTTGTTTACAGTTGCCCAAAGGTAAAGAAGTGGAGGACGATGACTCGTTCTTGTTCAATGAAGAATTTAATGCTCCACTCTACCGCATAAAGGTAAACCTTCTCTTTGTATAATTAGGAACAATAACTAGCCATGGAGCTTGCAGTATAAAGCAAGGTGGTGTCTTTGGGAGCAGGTAAATGCAATCCAAATGAAGGAGACGGTGGAGGAGAACACTAGCACCACGGAAAGAGTATTCCAGGACCGTCAATATCAGGTCTATCTTTATTACTTCTTTCCTTCGCTATTTACATATGAATGGAGCTTGTGGTTCCCAGCTTGAATCCAGGAACTAGCCAAATGAATCTTTGTGTGATTGTTGGATCCATTGCAGGTTGATGCAGCTATTGTTCGCATAATGAAGACAAGGAAAGTACTAAGCCATACACTCTTGATAACTGAGCTCTTCCAGCAGGTAACTGAATTCTGTCGATGAAAGATTTTCATTTTTTTCCTAATTATGTGATTTTGATCTCAACTGAAAACTTGGAGGGGTTGGTTTGATGGCACAGCTAAAGTTTCCAATAAAGCCAGCTGATCTGAAGAAAAGAATTGAAAGCCTCATTGATAGGGAGTACCTAGAGAGGGACAAGAACAACCCCCAGATATACAACTACCTTGCATAATCCGTTTTGTCACATTACAATTGCCTTTTTTCCCTTCTTGTAAATGACACATGAAGCTCCTGCTCTCTGTAGAGGCCAATGTTCGTCGTTGCTTACCGGATCAATGTACAGTAATCTGTAGACCTTTTTTCTGTCTTTTTTTCCCCCCTTCTTTTGCCTTATTAACTGTAATGTTTTCCTTTCTGTTTCTGGTCATATCTTCTCTCCACCTATTAGGGACTTAACTATCATAAAATGAGGAAGGATAAAATCCTCTTCTTAAGTGATTCATTTCTGTTTCTGCTCATATCTTAGAGCTTCAGATCTCAGGTGTGGAAAGGTTGAAGATGATGACCTGCTGGTGATTTATTTACATGCATCGGAGTTTCTTTGGATGGTCAAGCGTCAAAGAACTACGGGTAGGTGGAGTATGGCTGGGCAATCAGATGAGATGTGGCAAGAGGGGGCTGGGGTGGTGGCAGGCGATTTTTGGTTAGAAGAAAACACGACTAATGGTCTCGAGTCCATCAATGCAATCAGGCTCTAATAAAATGACTGATTCGCCCTAAATTTCAAAGCCCAGTCCGTTTAGTCGGTTCGATTAGATATTACCTTCATTCAATGATATGCTACAAGCAAAATTTGGCTTGCAGGCTGTCAAAGCTTACAGTGGGAATAGAGAATGAAAATGATGGAGGGTTGCGAAGGTATGGTAATGTTCAGGCAGAGGCAAAAATGCTCAGAGGTACAAGGATGGTCTCGAGGTTGGTGGGTCTGTAACAAAAACCCTTGAAAAATCTTGTTGAAGACGAAGAGTTGGTGGGAAGCAAGCGGAGTCGATAACAAGAATCATGTTTTACTATCCCAATCTGTTAAAAATCATATCTTTAATCAATTACGAGTGCAAATAATTTTTGATTGACTATATGCATGTTCTTCTGGGTCTTTCTCTTCCCCTCTTAAAACCTTTGATGATTTGTCTCACATTCTCAAAACTGCTTCTCTAGGTCTTTGTTTTATACCAAACCATCTCAACAAACTTTTTTTTAGTGTATCCCCTAATCGAGTCACACCAAAATAATGTCGAATTTGTTTGTTTCTCACTTTATCTTTCCTAGTGTAAGATCGTGAAAATTCTTTTTTTATAAGGATAATTTGGTAATTTAGTTTGACCTATTGAGGTAGTGTGGTAAATTGACCTATCTTAATAAAGATAATGAAGAGACTAAATTAAAACTTAAGTTGTATGATCAACATTTAGAATGTGTCTTCCTACTTGAAACAGATTTTGTAAGTGTAAACCAATAGGAAACTTAAGTGAGCCTATGTGAATGTTGTGATTGGATAGGGCACCATATAAGGGTCTTTGGATCACACACTAGACTTTAGTATTAGACCTAAGTTCGGTTAGGTGCAACCCAACCCAACCTAACCTTAAGCGTTTGTGTCTTGGCTAATTAAACCTAAACTTAACCTTAACTCTAATTAAGTTTTTAGAGAAATATATGTAATTTTTAAACCTAAATAAAAAGGGGAAATTATAGAGATCATGGGAGAAGAAGGGATTTTCTTCTAACCCTAATTAAGCTTTTAGAAAAATATATACACTTTTTAAATCTAAATAAAAAGGGGAAATTGTACGGATCATGGGAGAAGAAGGGATTTTCGTAGAAAAAGCGCATGGAAATAGAGATCTACAACAAACCTAATATAGAAATTAGCATATCTATGTGAGTACACACCTTCAATAGAGATCTAAAACAAACTTAATATAGAAATTAGCATATCTATGTGAGTACACCTTCAATACGTATTTGGGTTAAAACTTATATATCACCATATTTACAAGATTAGATTCAAGTATTGTGATTAATAAAATTAAATATTGAATTGAATGGGTGAATATGTATTTAAGTATGTAATTACTGATTGAAATCCATGATTACATGGTCCTATGAGTTATATGAGTCTATAGTTGTATAATCGAAGCATGTTTTTCTTTAAATCCAAATTAGGTGTTTTATGTTTGTTTAATCTATTGGTTTTGATGATTTAGAGGTGGAAATCCTTTTGTTAAAGTTTGATTTTTGTGTGGTTAAGTTTCAAGTTGAATTTGAATTAGAAAACCCTCGAATTTTGGTTGGTTGCACATCTTTGGTCCCCTTGGTTTGTTGAAGGCCCACCAACCAAATCTAGGCACTTTCGGCCCAGTTTGTCGAAGGCACTTTGGTATGCCAAGGGAGCTGCCAAAGTGTAGGTCACAACAGCCCATTCTCGGATTGGTCTGTCGACAAAACATCGGCAAACCGAGAAGGTCTGCCGAAGCCTTCGCCAAACCCATCGATAAACTGAGAAGGTTTGCCAGACACTCTAAAGTGTGCTACAGTGTCCTGTGGTTCATAACATAGGCTCTCACACCTTTGCAGTTCTTCAGACAACACCTTCTTTTCATCTTTCCATTTACTTAAGATATTATATGTAAATAAAGAAATGCCCCCATTTGAATTCAATAAAAAAAAAATAATACTTCTAGATCCTAATTCTAAATGGGTAAAAAGTCAATTTTTAGGTCATGAAAAAATATTAATTTTTTGGATTTTGGTTAAAATCATGATTTTTGAGTAGGGACACTTTTAGCCCACATCTGAAGCCCATGATTTTTATGCTATCTATTTATGTCATAGATCGATTAAATACCAAAAGTCGGGTAGAGAAAGTCCTATATCATTGCCTCTAAAAATGTTTAGATGAGAAGTCAATGTCTACAAATTTAGTTTTTTACTTTGTTTCCTATCAGGCTATGTCCTTTACTTGATGCTTACAAATGAGGTATAGTATTCGATTCCAAACAAGTTAGTTTGACCCTTATAATTAATAGTTTTATTTTATCAATGATGAGATAGTTAGGAAGAGGTGAAGGATAAGGAATTGAACCCGATACGAAGGTGGAGGATTCCCTAAACAACCCAAGGTATGTCAAAGCCTCAATTCAAGTGAAGATTAATTCACTTTCAATCTAATCAGATTCATAAGGACCCACACCTGGAAGGGGAGGTGATTCCCCTAACTTTGGAGTTTCTCGATGTTGACAACCCAGCCAAAGGGTGTACCGAGAGTGTTGGTCAGACCACAATGAATGGGGACATAATCAATATATCTAATAGTACCTATTGAGAGAGTATTGATGTATTTGACCTAACTTTCAAAAGTTAGGCATACCCACACCCCTACCTAAGGTCTACCTAGACCATGAGGTTAGCCTAGGGACTAGAGATGGCAACGGGCCGAGTTCGAGGCGGGTTCTGACAAACCCTAACTCGCCCCTAAAGGAGCTCCCCTAATACCAAACCCGCTCCTAACCCTATCAGGGCGGTAGCTAGGTGAGGCGGGTTTGACCTGGTTATACAAGTCTTTTAAAAATAAATGTTTTTTAAAGTTAAAATATTTAATATTTTAAATATATTTACATATAAAATATAGATTTATACATAAAATATATAGTTAAAACATAGGTGAATGGCAACAGGGCGGGATCAGGGAGGGTTGAGCTAAACCCTAACCCCCTAACCCGGCCATTAGGGGTGGGGCGGGGCGGGTTACCCGTTTACCCCAAACCATTGTCGTCCCTACTACGGACCCTTGAATAGTAAGAAGGGAGTTCCCCAAATCAATCATGACATGATTCAGTTACTAAATTATGATTTGTTATGCTATTCTAGTAATGATTGTTAATTTACAATGATATGTGTTACCTATAGGTTAGTCCTTGAATCAAATACCATGAATGATAAGTGCGGTGTCACTTTGAGTTTACTTATGATGTAACAAATACTAGGGCTGTGTGAATATGATTGATATTAGCTTCCATTGATGTGCGGATGTGATTATGCACTAGTGGGATGATGGTCATCTTATGATATGATGGTCGTCTTATGATCATACATCTATTTAATTGTAAGTAGGGATGAATATTCACTATATATGTATAGATATAAATATATTTACATTTAATATGTATGATGTGTACCCTATGAGGTATGTAATTGTAGTATAAGATCATGAGAATTGTCTCATGTGTTTCACTGTTGAATTATATGTATTTGATCATGATATATTAGGTATGGTGTGACTTGCATTAATAATGGAAATCATTCTACCTGGGTTGCATTGTGACTACCTAGCCTAGATGGTTGTGTTTGTGTTGTGTTGGAGCACCTAAGTGGATGGTTTCAAGGATCGGGCGATACCGGTCCGTACGGGCCGGACCGGGACCGGACCATACCGGTCCAGTTCCAACCCGCAATACAAAGGAAGTATCGCTGGGTCATGGACCGGCGGTCTGGCGACCGGTCCCACAGGTACTGCCGGTCTGGCGTCCGGTACCGCCGATCCGCAAGTCCGGCGATCGATACAGTCGGTCCGGCAGTTCGGCGACTGGTCCCTCCGGTCCGTCCGGTCTAACGATCGGTTCCGCCGGTCCGGCGACAGCCTTAATTTTTTTTCAAATTTCTTTTTTTGTTTTCTATACCGGATCAGGAGCGGCCGGTACCAATCCAAACCGGAACCGGACGGGATCGGTCCGGCGACCGGTTCTGGTCTTTAAAACCTTGCCTAAGTGTGCAGATTGTGGAAGCTACTAATATGTAGCATGTGTTACGATTAGTGAGGGGATAAATCTTCAATAGGCCATTAATTGATAGTAGACTATCAGGGCTTCAATTAGAATGACCCACAATTGGTTGGCCGTATGTTGGGAATGCTCCATTGAGAAGGTTCTATGCAGATAGGCTATGATCCCTCGGATTCGTCCTGTGATAAAAAATATAGGTTCGGGGATTGTGCTCGATGGGTTATGAGCCCCTAAAACTACGGTACATGGGTAGAATATCTCTTGTCATTCGCCCTATATTGGAGGGTGGATCACAAGGACACCCTTGACAAACTGAGGTGGATCAAGAGTGGGCATACACCATACGAATACTAAATAACATGCATATCGTTTTCTTATGTATTAATTGTGTGATTGTCTTGTGTGTGAGGAACTTAACTTGCATTTTATCATTGAACATCCTGCATCATATAGTCTTATGTATTAATTATGTGATTGTCTTGTGTGTGAGGAACTTAACTTGCATTTTATCATTGAGCATCCTACATCAAATAGTTGATTAGATGAGATAACTTGCATGGATTATGACTGATCCTGTGAGTTTGGGAGAGAAATGCATATTGCGTGAGTGTGATTATCTGTTATATGATTCATAAGATTCTAAAATCCGTATTTTCCTTTAATCCATTAGATTATATTTTTACCTATTGGTTGACATTTGTTTTTGAGTAAATATCCTTGTATTGTGGGTTTACTCATGCGAGCCTCAGCTCATGTCCGTTGATTATTTTCAGGTCCTGGATGATTGTTCGGAGAGTTCAGCTAGTTGGGAACAGTTGGGTAGAAGTCTTATTGTTCTTTCATATTTTTAATTGAACTGGTGTGACTTAATTAGTCTATTTATTAATGTTTATTAGAACTATTATTGACTGATTATGTTCTATATTATTGAGCCACCCTTAGGGATATGGATGAGAGTCACATGGACAATTCTAAGGATGTTTATTGACATTCCCTAGATTGGGATGTAACAAAGTGGTATTAGAACCTAAGTTCTAATAAATCTTAATAAAATATCTTGGAAATTAAGTAGGACTTAGGACTAGGTAATAATAACTTAATAGAGTATTTGATTAATAGTAGGGTAATGGAATTATGCATGTAGGATGTGAGAGAGTAAGGTATGATAATTGTTGTTGTGTGCGTCCTTTTAGGTGTCTTCTGGATAGACAATTGGGAATAGGGGCGCACTATTTTTGAAAATCCGAATGTTGAACCTTAAGGATGTGGTGTATGGTGAGTATACTTGTCACACCCCGGATCTGAGATATAGGTTCTCTACGACTCAAATGTACGACCTTCGGATCCAAACCATTTGGATGCGGAAACCAACAACAACCCAACATAATAAACATTCAAGCAGAAGCCAATACATAATTAAATCATCATCAAAGTCATTACATCATTGTCTTAAATTCAAAAACAGAAACAATTAAAGTTAAACTTCTCCTAATCTATTACAACTCAAGCAAACTAAAAATAAAAGCCAGCAACAAAAGTCTTTATTCTTCTAAGCGTCTTTCGCTCTGATTCTCCACTTTAACCTGTCGGGCGGACAAAACACATAGGTGTGAGCTTTTAAGGTCCAGTTGTCATGTCCCAGATCCCATAACACGGATCCCTAAGTGGGATGGCATGGATCACGAGGCGAGTCCTTCGGGATCCATTTCTGAACCGCGGATTGCCATATCATTACCAAAAATTAAAGAGATAAAATAAGCATAAGCTTTATTTCATCTACTCAGAGTTGTGGAAGTACATACCAAGATTCAAATAAATAAATAAAAATGGTTACAGAATAGCCTAACATCAATAGTCCAAATAAGCATGGTTCCGACCAATTTATTACAACATGAAATAAGTAAATAAACAGAATGAAACTGCAGCGTCCGTCATTCAAAACCAACCTGCAACATGAAAGTTGCGTGAGTTTGGAATACTCAGCAAGCATGATCCAGTCATCATACACATCATCATGCATGACCAAAATCCAGCGATAAAACAATAATATCAACAAAAATGAATAAGAGATGTTATGACATAATTATGATGTAATAATGAACAATCAAATGACCTAATGTATGCTCAAACAAGAGATGCAATATGATATGAGTTATGCCTATGTTTACATGATATATTAAGTGTCCCTCATTACAGCTTCCAAAAATGTTTCGGGACCTGTATCCCAAGAACATCTGGTAGTCCCATCTCCGATCCGGGCGGTAACCCATGGTTCGAAGTCCACCATATGCTGATTTAAGAGTGTACGATACTCAAGGTCCAGTTGACCTTATGAATCAACTATGATCCATAACTTATTTCGTAGGCCTTTCAACCCACAGGACTAGGCAACCTATTATTTCCCACCAACCGAGCACACTTAACATTTCATATGATCACAGTATAAATATACTCTCCTATGGGATATGGATGATAAATTCCCTTAGAAGCTATTCATGCGCCGTACACGTGAATAATCCATTGGAACCCATCATAAACATTGCTATGATGCAAGTTATAAATAAACATAAATAGGGTTTCATCATCTCTTTCCTAAGTGAAGACCGACTGAGGAGTGTGTCTCATTGGTTAGCACATGCTAAGGGCAACAAGTAGGTTTCAGTCATTGCAAGTACTTAACCCTAGACCCCACTTGATCGCATAGCGAAGCACCATTAAGCTCGAACCAATGGACATCCAAACCCTCACATTGTCTCCCAAATAGGACTCTGTCTGCACTATGCGCTTGATCGCACAACTATGCGCTCGATCCCAATGCGGTCGATCGCAATATACAATATACGGAACTCTGTTTTCTGGGTTCTCAGAATGCCAATTATTATCATAGAATTTCAACAGGATTTCTATGTTTAATTCTGATCTAAACCAAATAACTATGATCTCATTGAAAAACATTATAAACTATCACATAAATGACACAAAGCCTCATGCATTTCGGATGTAATATCAAAATACAGAAAATACTCTAACTATGTAATTCAAATCAAATCCGAAGTGAATAAGATTGAAATCATCAGTTCTTCATGTTAAAACATGTGGAATACAAGTTCTCCTAGATTAAATTTGAAATCTTCGAGAAATACTAGATCGACCATGCTAATCCAGAATTCATATTTCAACTATTAAAATCAATCATAGCATCATTCATAACAACAAGGATTTAAACCGGACATTGATTCGAATATGAGTAGCAGCAAGCGAATGGGGAAATCTATACTTGGATACTTCTCCTCTTCTTCTTCCTCTCTTCTAATCTGAAACAAATGCTGGTTTCAGATTCATAGCCCTCTCTCTCTCTCTCTCTCTCTCTCTCTCTCTCTCTTACAGTTTATCTCAAGCTCTCAATACTCAGTTCAAAAGGTGACACAAACGAAGTGTGAGGATGAAGGTCTAGGGAGTTGTCTCCCTAACTTCCCTCCCACAATGGCTCAATCAGGGACACGTTCAAGGACACGTCCCCTTGACTGGGTCAACGCACGCTCGTGCGTTCAAACAATTGGGAAAAAAGTCTCCTTACAAGACTAACTCCAAAGAGAAAACGAAACAACACTAAGGCCACTAAATTAAAAGTTTAATTACAAAAACATCCTAAGCATCAATTAAATACACCAGCCTTATAAACATATCAAAAGAATAATCAAAATTAATTAATTAAACAAGGGCAAAATTCTGTTAAAGGATCTAGGTCACTACAAGGATCCAAACACATCTCTACAAACTGTCCCAACACCGGCCTTTCTCATAGAAGATTTGGCTGCACCATCAAAATTAATTTTGAAGAAGTCACCCACTGGAACATCCCATCTGACAAAAATATCCTCATGTCGCTTTTGCCTACGTGCTTCAGCACCACTCCGACACCCATCAACCGATCTGAATTAACCTGAAAAGATGCAAAAAGTGAGATAACATGATCAACATTAGCTGGTAGACCATCAAATAGTAGTTTAATTCGTATCAGCCAGATTCTCAAAAGGAAATTCGCACAAGCAATCGGTAGGTTACTGATGTGTGAAGGTATCTCGAACTTACTACTAAAAGCTTGCACTAACTAACAAAATATAGAGTTAGAACTTCGAACCATGATACTCCTACCTACCACCCATCGCTGCAACCCAAAGCGCTTTGGCAAACGGACAATCTAAAAATAGATGCATCGGTGTCTCCAATTGTGACTTACAAATACAGCATTCATGACTTGATCCAATCCTATGACGGAGAAGATCACTTGTCGGAAGGCCGGAAGAGGCACATTTCTATATAAACATACGTACCTTCTGAGAGCAAGGTAAATGCCAAATAACCAACCATGCCTTACCCAAACCATCCACAATAGGTTGTTGACGGATAAAATTATATGCGGAACCCACAGAAAATTATCCGGAACCAGTTCCTCTCCAAATCAGTTTGTCCATATCCCTTCTGGAGTTGATAAAAATAACACAAATTCTTCTCACAATATTTTTGGGCCAGATCCCTTCCAAGTGAGGGATGTTCCACACCTTAGTTTCCTGCACAATTAAATCACTAACCAAGTTGATGTTAGTAGCATTTGGCAAAAGAAGACACCAATCCTCAGTAGACATTTCGGGGAATCCATCCATGATTCGAGATCAATATATCTCAACCATTTGAGATGATCCACCCAAGACCAAACCTAGCCATCGGCATTAGTTTCACAAGTTGTTTCCAGAAATATGAATCAAAAGCTTTAGATTCAGTATTTTGCATCTTCTGCCCTCTCATATACTTGGTGGTAACCAGATTAATCCACATACTCTCATGTCCCGAGCATAGTTGCCACACCCTTTTGGTAAGATGAGCCTTATTAAAATCTGAAGGTCACTTAATATTTAACCCCCCCGCACACTTGGGAGAACGGACCTTATCCCAATAGATCGTATGCAACGTACTCACCTTATCCTTCTTGTGCCAAAAGAACGTCCTAGCATTCAACTCAACAGGCCATCAAATGTTGAGATTGAGTAGATAAAGTGGCACCTATGAGAGTAGCTCTCCTAGCTTGAGTTAGCAATTTGCTCTTCCGAAGAGAGTTTGCTATTAACCCGAGCTAAGAGCAAACTAAACTCATGCTTTCTCGGTTTCCCTTGCAAAATAGGAGCTCCTAGATAAGACTTAACATCATTAGTGGCGCCATGCAATTGATACCAGTGTTTAAAAACTCGCAAGTAACTCAGAAAACTTGGCCGAGTTACTCGGATAGGTTATTCTAGTGGTCAACTCGCCCTAAAAATAAGGGGCAGTTAACCAACTGATCACCAGAAAATTCGGCCGAGTAACTCGTAAAACTCATCCAAGTTTTTTGTTGACTCGACTGATTAACTAAGTTGCATAAAAAATTATAAAATATTTTAGGAGATTCAGTCATTACCTTTCTCACCTGATCTTATGAAAATATATATACAAGTTTGTCCTACAATCAAAAAAGATAAGCTACGGTAAAATATAATCTCTTGAGAGGTAACGGAATATCTTGTGGTGTTGATCTTCAAGTTGAACACTCCACTAATCTTTCTCTTGTTTGAATCACCTTTATCCTTATCATTAGCTTAAGTAATCTCTAATTCCACACTTAACCATAATCTATAAATGCAGGTTTTATTAGAAAAAAAAAACTATGTAATTTCTTTCATTCATTTTCTTTTTTTATTTTTTTATTTCAACGTATAATACTTGATGTATTTGACTTTTCTCTATTTTTTATATATTTTGATTATTTATCATATTTTATATATTTTTGTACTGAGTAGCTGGTAACTCGTTATCCGATTTAAACAAGTTTTCACTTTGAAACAAGAGTAGAAACTCTTAAACACCAATTACTCTAAAAGCTCAAGCTGTTAGAGAAAGACACAACAATGTATATCAAATGGTTCAATACCCTCCCGCACAGGAACAATACATCCGTGGGAGAACACAGTGCACATATATGCCCCCGAGATTTGATCACTTGACCTCCCACTCTGATACCATGATAAACACCGTTTGCTCTAAAAGCTCAAGCTGTTAGAGAAAGGTACAACAATGTATGTCAAATGGTTCAATAGAAACAACCACTTAGAAAAGGAGAGCATTTTGTGGGTCTACGAGCATGGACGATTTGCTGCACCTCGTGTTGAAATGCTTGTACCCTGTACTGAAATGCAACACACGCTACAAGCATTTCAACACGGGTGCAGCAAATCTTCCAGACAAAATTCCAGAGAAAATGCTCTCTTAGAAAAGGACCTATTTGTAATAGTTTTTGCCTCGTCAATGGTACGTAATTTCAACAAATTTTATTAATACAAAACCATGCATGTCAGCAATTGAACGGAAGCAATTATGTGTACATAAAGACATGTAAACGACTTCCTTCCATCGCCTCCTTTAAAACATTACAAAGAGATGCTCCAAATATTTTATTTATAGTCTAGTTTAGATTGATACTATAATACTAGGATGAAGATTTTCTATAAATCTGGGTTGTGTGAACATTGTGTGAGCCTCACATGAACCTAGACCGGTTAAAGTAGAAGTTAGTCAAGGGAAATATGGGTAGTTTGTACATCACACGAGGTTGATACTTGTCTACATGTGGATCCCACTAAGAAACCTTAAGATATCTAATGAACCTGAAGCTGGCTTCTACCTTAATCGGTGATGGCCACTCTTTTTGTGAGCCCGCCTAAAATAAGTATCAACCTCATGTGAGGTTCACAGAGCCTAGATTTGCATACGATCTCGGTTAAGGTAGAAACCAACTTCAAATTCATTAGATCTCTTGAGCGTTTTAGAAATGTAAGTCACTCTTCTTAGTGGGGCCTACCGTGAACAAGTATCAACCTCATGTGAGAGTCACACAAGATTCACACAGCCTTGGTTCACAGAGGATCCACATGCATCCATCATACCATACTTTGAGGGAAAAGGGAGATAATCCCCATGGGAAAAATAAAACGCTGTAGTTAGTACCACTGGGGCAAATAAATGGGCTAGTTTGGTCAACCAAGTAAGCATCTGGGCACCTCTCCATGAAGAACCTGGAGAACTTGTTTGGACTACAGGTCCCAGAGTAGCAACAGTACTTGTCGTTCTTGAAGACAGTGCACGGGTGGTTACAGCCACCTGGTATGCGCAACTCGTTCAGGCACTGCCCGTTAAAGTCGACAGTGCATCTGGCCCTACGGCAACCACCACCGGAGGGACTAAAATCCATGGCGACGTTGAATCGATCGACGATCGATATGTCGTAGAAGTCCTGCATGGTATTGAATGGGTTTAACGAGTACTCGACGAGAGTGTTGGGCGGGGAACCAAAAGCTTGTCACTCAAGGAGCCCATTACAGTCACCAGTCTCGCATTTTCCCCGTCCACTGCAATCGAAGTTGCAGTTGGTTCGGTCCCAAGTGCGGCCCGTGGTCGTGCTGGGGTTAACCTTAAGGCTCCAGACTTCGCCACGGTTAAGTGGCCTGCCGCCACCGGGGATGGCTGTGGCCCAAACTGTGTTAGGGCAGTTGTTTCTGATATCAAAGGTGGCAGCATGGCTAAGGGTTATGAAGATAATAGTGAAGAAGAATACAAAGAGGTTTGTTGTGAAGCTCATATTTGTTAGCAACAAGAGATGGTATTGGGTAAGCATGACCCCCAAACCCTCCTATTAGTCTAGTGCCACCATAATACACATGTTGGAATACAAATGGGAGTTAAAGAGGTTTATTAATCCTCCCGTTATGAAGTTATGCATATAAGGATTTCATATGATAAATTATAATGATTATAGTAGAAGTATGGTTGCTCACACTTAG
>JAUPMG010000019.1:10166591-10178714 GCA_031762675.1 Pachysandra terminalis
AATATCGTATCGACCTGGTCGATACACGATACGTATCGCGCGATACGCGCGATACGATACGATATTTTGATCTATGAGTGATATGGAAATAAAAGAATCTTGAGAACTTCTTCACCATCATTAGGAATCACACCTACAAAACCCAATTTGTGGAGATGTTGCTCATAAAGTTAAATTTGACACTCCATACCCTGAGTTTTTACTCTGGTGCCATATCCTGCTCAAAAATATTGTTAAAGAAGGTACTGCTCCAAAAAGGAGACCAGTTCCCCAATTATTTTACAAATTCAAGAAACCAAGCTGCTGAAAGTTTTAAACAGGGTTACAAATTTTCAAAATTCATCACTCCTTTCCCCCCGCCCCCTATTTTTCCTTCCTGTGAAGCTTGGTATGTGAAATACTAGTGTGTGCGCGCGTTTGTGTTTAACACCATGAATATTACTTTGCCATCATTAGTATAGCTCCAGGAAAACTTGTTTTATTATATGATTGTAGATAAAATGATATTATCAGTCACCAATAATACTTTTCTTTCAGTTGGTATCATCTATTAGGACTTCCTAGCTTACCTATTAGGACTTCCTACAAATGTTCATCACGGTAATGGTTTCAACACTCAAGTTGTTATATATAAGCTGTGTGCTTACTTGTGTTTGGTTTGCTCAATGCCAGTATATTTCTGGACCTGTATGGCAGTCCCTCACAGGGAAGCAGAAACAGGCAGTGTGTCTCTCACTCTATTATGCAGCTAACTGGTTAAGGGAGTTGGTGGGTTTCGAGATTGACTTTAGCTCCGTCATTGCTGAATTGTATTATTTCCTTAGATTTATGTTGTATTGATGGTATATCACTTTTTGATGCCATGTGTAGCTTAATGCATTCTGTACACAAATTTCTGGAAGGTTTGATTGTACCAGTCAGGCTACAGGAGAGGAAATCATTGCAAAATTATTGAAGCGCTTGAGGAACCTGGTGTGCGTGTTCTAGCACCTTGAATAATTTATATAGTATTTGAATATCAATTTTATGAGATAGACTGTAGTGTTTTTTTATACTCCTTTGTAAAATCTTATGGGTATTGACCACCAAAAAAAAAAAAAGAGCAGTCCCCTGCTTGTTTTATTAAGTGGTTCACTGATATTCTAAATTTCTAATGAATCGTGTTAGTTTTGGTGTGAAATAACATTTCTAAACCGGAGGCTCTATTGTTTGCCAGTAATGGATGGCTAACACCCTGATTGGTAAGCTGTATGGGCTATCTGTTGCTGAAGTTTATATGAAAACTGCTACTAAATGTACATAATCAGTGGCCACAGAATATGGTACCGGTTTTTAACTATAGTTTCATTTCTTTTCAATCCCGCTTTGTTTTAGAGAAATATTAATGCATATTTGGCAATTCTGCTAAAAGATTATTGGATCAAGTACGTTGCTTAGATGCAATAGGAACCTTGCAATGTTCTACTCACATCAACACATTAATTGAATATAACAGAATTTGACTTTAACTAGAATATATTTTTACAGCTGAAGAGGAGCATTGCAGTTTAAGCTAATGAGAGATGGAATATTCATGGAGTTTCTTTGCTTTTTATTTATTATTTATTTTTTATCTAAATATGTTTCTTGGCTCTTGTTGTTTTCTTCTCTTATCGACAGCCTTCAAACTTTTGGCTCAAGTACCCACCCCAAAAGCAGTCTGGCCTTGATTATCCTTATTCATATCTTAGATAGAATCAAAAGAAAGGAATAGGAAAGAAAAAAATTTATCTTCCATGTTAAATAATTTGAATTTATGTTCTTCCTCAGATTAAGCTCTGAATTATTGCTGCCACTAACATATATGCTTATGCATGCTTATAAAATATTGGTAAATATTTTTCAGGTTTGTTATAATCCACCTGAAATTTATTTTTCCTGATAATGTTCAGCCTTATAAAGCATCATTCTTATCATGAATTCTTTCATATTTTGATGTAAAGATTCCAATTGATGCAGATTTGTTGAAAGTTTATTGAATACATCCCTCAAATTGTACCCTCTCTCCTTACCAGAGCTTCATCTTCCTTCAGAGAATTCTATTGCTTCAAAATCTAACCATTTTGGCCATATGGAAAAAAGAATGAGCAGAAGAAAACATGTGAGAACAAAGAAAACAAGAAGAAAAAACTTAAGAAGAATTCCAAGGCCTCCGAAGACGCAGAGATTAATGGAAAGCTCAGGCAGCCTACAATTTTGGATGTATTAAGGAAAGCAGGGGCCATAACAAGCCAGGAGGTGTCAAATGAGGGCTCTTTGGCTCTATCTTATAAGGATAAAACATCTCAATCTGAAGAACATCAAGCTTTTGAGTCCAGTCAGCCAGAACTTGTAGATGTCTCTGGAGATGCAAAGGTTGTAGAAGCACAAAGATTCAAATTCAGGCCTCTGTTAGTTGACTGTTTTTCTATTTTGTCCTTTTCAAAGGTATGTGAATTCACTCTTCTCCTGAAAATGTTTCCTGTTTATTTCCATAGTAATTTTTATTTCAGTTCTGTGAGTCTGCAGTTCAAAAGATCGCCCGATAATCCAGAGTATCCATGTCTGACTTTATCGTTCTATTATGGACAATCTATGTTGGCAGTCAAGAATCGTCTATTGATCACTAGCATTGATGGACAAGTGCTCGTGTACAATCTCAATTTAATCCTCACCTATACAATGCTTGCTTCATAAGTGATGTCATCTAATTCATGCCATATTTGGGTAATAATAAAACTGAGTAGGAGTTAACATGGAAGCATTAACATATGTTATCCAATTGCCTTTACATATTAAGTCATTGATCCATTTTCAGTTTTCCTTGATCAATAACAAGACTGTATTCATGGTAAAGAGGCTTTACAATGAAGAGTTCAAGAAGTGAAAGTCCTCAACCGGATAAACAAAAGGTGCATCTTAGAACCCAGAGATATCCTAAGATGGACCACCATGAATAATTCACTCCTATTTCCCTGAAAAATCAGTCCATCAGAAAAATTCCCAATTTCCACCACTGCACAAATTTCTGGTTTAGATCCCCTTGAAAGACTAAGCTCCATTGGAACCACCCATCAGCTAATAGAAGGATTTGACCGACAAAATGTCCTTGTCCAGTCACATTCTCCTCTATTGACACTATCCCCAATGACTGCATCCTCAAGCTTAGCTAATAGTGACACGCCCTTTATCTCTTTGTCGTAAATATTTATTATGACACAGGATGCATTATCTCGTTGTTCCTCATCTCAATATAGTGAAAACTTTTGGAACAACGTGATGCAACCTCAGGCATAGGTCATTATGTCTGCCCTCCCTAATCCAATGAACTTCTGACAAGATAAACATGTTCTCTGTTTTTCACTAAAAAATGACACCCTTCGGGAGTCCTCAGGCACCCTTATGACCCCTTCCAATACTCTGATAGAAGAGCTCCTCACTTGCTGTCCCAGTTGTACTTGCCAACCCCAAACTTATGATTGATAATCCTTTATAACTAATAATGTGTTCTCATCAAGCTGAATCTCTAAGCCACTTCCTTAGCAGAGATTTATTTATTAACTGTAATCTTTCTATGTCAATGCCCCTAATGCGTTTTAAGGTGTGAACTGTTGGTATCATGGCGAATATCACTCCTACCAAATTAGGAATTATTCAGTTTTTAAAAATAGTGGGTAAATTGAGGGATAGTAAAATAGGTTTATTTAATTCAAAAAATTGAATACTAAAGGATAATTATACGTTACATGTAAGGCTTGTTTGGGAAGAAGATATGTGTTGTTGCATATATTTGATTTCATTAATATTCAAAATACCATCGTCAGACTATTTTTAAGACCAGAAATTACGACAACAGTTAATGCGATGCACAATTAAATGAAAAAACAATAATTCATTCCGAGATTGTGAACAACTCTTTCATGATAATCATCACCAATGGAAACCAACATCCCCAGACATGGATGTTTTGGATGTTCAGTGATAAACCTCCCTGTCACAGGTGAAATTTCTTTTTAGTTGCTTTAGTTCTTAAAGGGAATTCATTTTAGTTTTCTTAATTTGGTTTGAGATCATTACTAACATTCTATAAATAGAAAAATAAATCAGTAGACTTGAAAAAAGTTCTTTTTTATGAAAGTAAATCCACCCAAGGTTGTGGTTTTTCCAGCTTCCCGATCTTCTATCCTTTCAATGATCAGGTCCCCAATGTTTCTTGAAATGATTATACTCCAGAAGGAAGCCTAAGATAGAAGAAATGGAGATTTCCCAATAGACATCTCATGATTACAAAACAATCTTCAGATACCTTGTTATCCTTGCCATTGCCAATGATTCTACTTTCACTAAGGTTGACCTTTGAGCCTGACACCACTTAGAGGCACCCAAGGATCCCTTTCAAGGTAAATGCTTCTTTTGTGTAAGCATCAAGAAAGAAAATGGTGTCATTAGCAACCAAAGATAAGACGCACTCTTTCTTTCTTGACTCTGAAGAAACTGCAATCGATCCTCTCTTCTCTGCTTTTGAACACAATCTGCAAAGGGCTTCCACTATAATGATGTAACAAGGATAGAGAGAAAATCCCGTGCATAGGACCCCTTGAACGCACATTTCTGTAAAACTATTGAGAAAATGGTGTTTCATACACAAGGTTTTAAATGTCGATGTCGCTGACTTTGGCCAGCGACATGTTGCCGACATGGGGGAAATTTCCCCCAGATTAAAGAAAATGTGGGGAAATTGCCCCCAAATGCAATTTTTTCTACCAAATCTTAGTTTAAGTATAAATAAGACCTAAATGCACTAAAATACAGCAGAATATGTTGAAAAAAACGCATAAAAATAATTAAATAATAATTAATGATCAACTATTTGAATGGATAATTGACTAGTTTAATTAACATTATATTTTTACAATTAAAGTAAAACTTTATATCATAAAAAATATTTTTTAGAAAAAATAAATAATTTTTAATTGATTTTTTTATTTATAAAAATAAATATTAATTTTATTTTTCAATAAAAATAACGACACCCATCAATAGATTGGGTGTTATTACATCATATATATTATTTTCGAGCAACTTGAATAAGTTTAAAGACATCAAATCTAAAAGAAACACGTTTTACCTTCATTGTGTTGAGTCAAGAGTTGAATCTTCAACCTTCTACTCCAAGGTACGTTAGATTTGTGTTTTTATACACAAATCTAATTGAAAGTAGCAAAAACAAAGTTACATCATATATGTTATTTTCGAGCAACTTGAATAAGTTTAAAGACATTAAATCTAAAAGAAACACGTTTTACCTTCATTGTGTTGAGTCAAGAGTTGAATCTTCAACCTTCTACTCCAAGGTACGTTAGATTGTGTTTTTATACACAAATCTAATTGAAAGTAGCAAAAAAAAAGGTTCATAAGAGGTTTTGTGTGAAAGAAATGGGGGAAAAAGATAAATGGGTGAAGTGATTGACATTTGCCAAAAAGTTACTAAATTTTCTTTAAGTCGGCGACATTTTGGTGACATATAGCGAAATGTCGGAGACATCAGAGAAAATTGACATGAGGCAATTTTCCCTGATTTCTTATGTTGCCCAGTCCATTTTGGGCGATATGTTGCCGACATTTCAAACCATGCATGCACATTTAGCTAGCTTAGAGTAATGTTATAAGATGTCTTTGCAGCATCGCTGTTAGTTATTTTGAAGGATTTCCCTTGACTCTTTTAAACAATGAAAGTGACTCGACCTCCTGATTCTAGAGTGAAAATCATTCATGTATGTGTATGATACTCGTATGATTGCTCATACCAGAATGGATATGACTGCTAAAAGGCTTCATCTCTTTAACGTTTTAGTAACACAGCATACAATAAAGTTTCACCAGTTTGGGTTGACAATTTACGAACTGCTTCAGAGTTTGCTTCAGAGGGATCCCTGTGGATGTCTTTCATCCTAATACCCGTAATTCAATGCTATCATTGATGGTCTATGCCAAGTGCAATGCCTCATAAGAAGAAACGTATAGAATTATACATATATTGTTGCTCAAAGTAATTTTGGGCCTTGGATTAAAAGCAAGCACTTTTTTCTTCACTTAAATTTGTAGCAGCACTGCGATCTCCAAATATAAACCATTGAACCTCATACTGTCCCAGTTGTTACAACCAATTACACTCAAGATATTTCTGATTTTTAGATGCTATGCTGGTGTGGTCATAGTGCTTATGCTTAAATGGGTAATTTTTTTTTCTTTTTCGTTTTTTTATGTGGCATATTTTCTCCATATTACATATTGACCAACAACTGATCTGCCAAAGTTTCAAAAGGTGTAATTTCTGAATTAAAGCAACTAAGGGCCAATTGATCTTGTTTGCAAGATAGCAGCAACCTTTACCAGCATAAATACTGAATATAACCTATCTTTTCAAATGCAGAATCAAAATGGTTGTTGTCCAGATCCTACTGCCGAGGTACCCTAGTATTCTTATCAAATACTTTGGCAGATAAGTTTAGGAATATGTTTTTTCAATTCCACACTAGTGACTGATTTGTTTGTGTACTAGTTACCCCTGCATCTATATCTTCTTCGGGATCTTCACAAGAAATTGGACCTCATGACTCCTCCAAGCAAACAATTTTCAACCAGAGGGTTGAGTGCTCCACCAGGAATGTGCAGGATGACATCAAATGAATTTTTGAGCAAGATTAGACTGCTATTTTCAAGCATCAAGAAGCATTTTGATAGTGCCCTTTGCATTCTTAAGGAAGGTAGGTTAATATATTTGACTTGGCTGGACTTTTGAATTTATGCTTCTAGGCTCTAAATATCCTTCAAGAACTACATTGTAGGTACTGAAGCTTGTCAAGACCATTGGAGAATTCACTCAGCTTCAGCCGGGAACCCAGATATACCAAACTTGGCGATTTCAAAATCTTCTGTTGCTAGGTCAATCTTCAGAGAAATTCTTTGCTGCTTCAGCAAGGTAAATTTTGTGGGACTCCTCGGTCTATCTGTCCGGCTATCTGTCTATCCATCTAGCAATGTATCTGTTTCTCTATCCATCCATGCATACCCAAAATTGAAAAGAGCAATGGCTTCTTTTAAGTTTACCATAAAGAATGTAATTTTCATACTGTTTTTTGAGTGCAGATGCTAAACCTCCCTGATTTTCAGAGAGATATATCTATCCTCTCAGATCTTCTTGCATGCTTCCAGCCCATCAAGATACCAGATAACCTTTTTTCAGGAAATATACCAATTACTTCACCAGGAAATTTAGATTACTTATATTGTGGTGCTTATTCATTTCTTGAAAGTGTCTTGGACACAGGTAATATAAGTGCCCCAGTTTCTTTTGTTTGTAGAGTTAATTGGTAACTATAGTTGTCCAGTTCGAAATTTCTAATCACGTCTACCCTATGCAGCGTGCTCTTTCTCATTTTCACTGGCTTCAGAAGCGCTAGTTACTTTAGAATCAGTTGTGATGTCTGCCCAGAAATTCTTTGATGAGTTACTCGAAGGAAATAGTAAAAATATGAGCACAGGATTTTCCCACAGAATTCTTCCTATTCTGCGAAACAAGCTGGGAAATTCTGCTCATAAACTTTTAATGTATAATTGGGAGAATGGAAGTCTTGAGACCGGTTGGAAGAACAAAGTGAGATTATTTTACATTATGTTTCCAAGCTATTTTTCTTCAATAATCAAACGTTAACTTGTGTGAGGACATACATCTTGCACTTGTTCTGGTTTGCTGTTCAGTGTTTTATTAGGAAATTCTGATTTCTTGATCCTACCAGGGAGAGATAATACAAAAGATATTGCAGATTTATTTAGAAAACAATGACTCGACTTCTGACCTACTGGATGAGCTTGCCTGCTCTATTTTGCCTCAGGTGGAGATTTTTTCACTAAGTTTTATATGAAATTCATAGTTTGACAGCATATCTCGTTCTCTCAACCATCATAGAATTAAGAGTTTCATTTCTGAGTTAGGTGCCTTCTTGCAAAACCAAAACCACACAAGATGATGTTCAAAACTTTCCGACACTATGCTCTGCAACTTTTATCGTATGGTATCGCGTACTGGTATGGTGTCTTCTTTATCCCCGTTACACAATTTCTCTGTTTTTATAGTATTGAGGATGTTTACAAAAGGTGGTTTTATGTGCAGCATGAAGAGAACCTCACTATTCTAAACAACCTGGTACGCTCCAGAACCTATTTTTACGCATCCTTCAATGATCACAGACTAGCCAGTGAGTTCTACTTGATTAACTTTCTGGACTTGGGTTCATTTCTCTCATATGTTTAGGTTAAGGAAGTTATTATGTTAGAGAAACCCAGAGCAAATGTTCAATGTGAAACTGTAGAAAGAGTGTTGACCAAACTACGCCAGTCTGTGAATGTGGTCGTATCATTAGTCAACCTGTGCAAAACACAAGACAGGGTAAGTAATGAAAGTTTCAGAACTCTCCGAGTCCACTCTCTTTTATGCTTTATATTCAATGCTTATCATTAGAGCAAGATAACGTTAACATGATAATTGATGATACAGGTAACTGTCCATGCCATGGCAGTGAAGTATGGCGGGAAATTTGTTGATTCTTTCCTAAAAGGTTGATATTTGATGCATTCTGCAGTTGTAATCAATCTGTAACTGAGTTTTGCAAACTGATGTGGAAATTTTTCCAGTTTTTGACTTCCTACAGCTCCATTTTCAAGTGCACAATGACATTATAATCCAACTGGTAAGATAGATGAACCAAGTCTTTTCTGGTCTGGTTGCTGGTATCACACCCCCGCCCCTCCCCCAATTTAAGCTATCTATGACCTCTCTAACTCAAATTAGGTGAAAGAGCTTCAAAAGGCAACAAGAACTATACAAACTCTTTGTTCCGAGGCGAAGGTTAATCTTGCATACGCAGCTGTCTTCTTGAGACTGTTCTGCATCTGCATATATATAATTGGGTTTCTGACTTAGTTTTTTATTTTAAATTTTTGCTTTAAAGGGATTGAAGCAAACAACCATCACCACTAAAATTCCTGCCACGAAGAGGTCCATGGAACGATTCCTGTTCCGTGTTAAGGCTCTCCTCCATACCACATCAAATGGGTGCACTTTCTGGATGGGTATGTAACACGAATGGAATCACTCCATCCTTTTCAGGCATCAGTATCTTTAGTTTTCTTTTCTCTTTCTTTTCCTGACCAAAGATATGGCTTTTGACAGATTGGGATTGCAGAACAGATTTTTGTTGCCAACCAATTGGTTGGGATAAGGCATTTTATTGTTGCTGTTCCTTTCTTTCTTTCTTTTTTTTTTTTTCATGGACCGTTTATCATATTTACTCTTGCTGCATAAAAAGAATTTGAAAGCTCAGATAGGTAGGATCATCAAATTGGCTTTTGTTTTTTCAGACCTGTTTCATATGACCCATTGAATGGTGGTCTAGCCTATACATATTTGGTGCTTGTACCTCTGTCATAGTGAATCCTTGAGGTCTACCATACTAGCATTAGTTTCTCCTTCATGATGCTAAAGCAGAATGCAAAGCTTATGCCTGGATCAAAGCTGCCTCAGGGAGAATGCCTCATTGTGCAGCTTAAAAGATTTAAAACCCCTAGCTTCACCCCTCAAAATCGTGACACCCATGTGGTGCATGCCTCAACCTGAACTATGCATATATTTCCTTGCTACACTGAGCATGATGCCGTTCATGAATTTATACACATGAAAATTATGCCTCTTCATGAACTCATCCCATGTATATTGCTGCCCCAGTTGAGGTTTTCAGCTACCATATTCAGCTTCTATGAGCCTCCCAAACTTTTCCTTTCCTTTCCAAATAACCATAGCTGACTTTATGAGGAGAGCTTTACTCTTTTCAACAAGCAGTCTAAAGCTAGAACTCCAAAGCTTTTATGCTTGTAGCATGAATTGATGACAAAACCTCATTCATTTTTTGATACTCGTATAAAAAATAAATGCATCTTAATTGCACCAATTGTTTGCTTCTTACAAATTTTTATTTCCCTTATATGTGATGGTTTAATCATTTATATGTTGCTTTTAACATAAGCTACATGTAGGAAATAAAGTATAATAAATTCCACTTTGTCAAAATAAATTATGCTTTAGACAATGTGGAGGGCAAACGAGATTTGTGCAGCAAATAAAAAATTATAGGGAATATGGTTTTTGGGAGATGATAACTACATAAATCCTGAAGTTATTTTAACTTAATTTTTTTTTTCTTTTTCTGTTACTTTTCATAATCCTTTTGCAATATGGAATTCTGTTACTAATTATATACTTTTTTAATCAAGATTCTGTTACTAAATATTGGAGGTAGCATAAGGCTTAAGCCCCACAAATCATTAAAGCCTCACCTCACATATTCGATTTTCATAATACTGGCTACAGGAGGTAGTCAAGTGGTGGACACACCATCTTGGAAGAAATAAATAAATAAAAATCTGTCTTAGCTCATGTTCTATGCACATCCTATCCTGTATTGGACATTGAGATGAAGAGGCGCCATCTAAAAGATATTACTGGAGTGAATTCCAACCTTGCTTCTATCTAACATTCATCTCTTATTATGACAGGCAACCTAAAACATAAAGATTTGCTGGGTCAGGTGGTAAGCTCTCAACTGTACACCGGTGAAAATGATGAAGCAAATGAAAACATGGAAGCCGATGTTGAAGATGAAGCTGTTACGGTTGGTAGTCAAGATGATGGAGAAACTGAACGAATTTAGTTCCCGATTGGAATTTCAGCACATCTGAGTGAGTTCCAACTTTCTAGAATGAACTAATTTAGAGCTATGATTTGGTTTTGTTTGAGCAAATCATTCAAAGGTTATTAATGCCAAATCAGAGTTCTTTAGTTTTCCTTTTACTGTTTGGGTAAAGACCCTCTACTTATCAGACTTAAAAGGCTTCAAAGTTGTGTTGCAGCAGGAGTCAAATATCTGATCTGATTGCAGATTATGGAGCCTATCAAACAAACAACACATACAACCTCCGTACAGAAGAAAAGCAAAAGAAGACAGAATTATAGAAATCAATTATTTCTCAACAATAATAGAGCAACAACACAAACTCGTAGGGACTACATAGCAAATATGGGGATTTGGTAGTTTTTACCCAAACTGAAGAGAATAATAAACAGCTCAGACGATCTTGGGTATAGTTGATGTAGCAGCAGCAGCAGCTGGATCTGAATCTTGACTGGAATTAGGGATAGGGTTTTGATTGAGAGGTGCACGAATGGAGTCGTCGGGATCATAATTGGGATCAAGGGAATGATCAATGGCTTCCCTTCCCTTTTCAAGGCAGGGCTTGCAAGCAATCTCGATGGCCATCCAACCCAGAGCCAACCCAACAATGGCGATCACTGCAGTGGTGATGACAGCCATTTTCTAAGATTTATATGGTGGTCTTTAGGGCGTTTGTTAGGAGAGATGCTAAACTGCAATTTTGATGCTGCTGCTGGCTTTGGTTCCTTAATAGAGACTTGCTTTCTTTCATTGTTCATTTTGGTTTACACTTATTATTTTTGTTCCAGCTTTATTAATTCAATGGATGGTGGCGAAAAGTATTAACAATGGTCTGGGTTGAGGTTAGCCCAATGAGACAAACAAGGCCCAATTAGGTCGTTGTTCTCTAATGCTTTGTCATGAATCCAGGATTTGGAATACTGGTTGCTTGGATGGATACAAATCGTAGTAAATAACGTTAACCGTGATCAAATGTAAATTTGACCATTAAATTTGATCCTTGTAATCACTCTATGTAGACAGCTACGAGGCCCTTCTTTTTCTTAAGCTTTGCTTCTTTTCAATATGTTGTTGCTTCAAAGAAAGACATATTTGCTATGTACCCCACCATTCAAAGAGACATTTGGTCTGTAGATGTGGCCCCACTTGTTATGCATACATAGCATCGAAATGTCCTCTTGTGGAATGGTGTTGAGATACATAACATACATGTTTGAGCATAAAAAAAAAATTTCCGCTTACAGAGACTTGTATAAGTTCCCCATAATAATATTATGACATGTGGCAATAAGCAAAAACCTATAACAATTTCATTAAA
>JAUPMG010000019.1:10180199-10193638 GCA_031762675.1 Pachysandra terminalis
TATATATATATATATATATATATATATATATAGAGAGAGAGAGAGAGAGAGAGAGAGAGAGAGAGAGAGAGAGAAGTAGATGACATACCTGGTTTGTCTCATATTCAAGCTCTAGGGTTCAACTGTTGAACTTCAAGTCTTCAACTCATAAAAGTGCTTATTGTCTCATGTAATTAAGACCTCTAAATTTTTAATTTAACCGGTTAAAAACAAAACATAGGTAAACTTTAAATAATAATCTAATTAGAATAAAAATAATTAATAAATTAAAATATAAAATTACAATTAATCAATTTTACAACTCGGGCGACCAAGCGGTCGCCTTGTGGCTTAGGCGGTCACCCAAGTTTCCAGGCACTGAGTATCACCTGGACCTCTGAAAAAACAATGGTCAAGATAAGTTATGTCCTTATGTTGTAGTATCGCTATTGTCAAACACAGTCGTGCATGTGACCACATAGGAGATTTTATGGGGGATTTTGCATAGGTGGCACCGGCGTATGAGGGATTTTCCGACTGTTGGTTGTGCAACTGCACATTCCCTGTGCAGTCACACGATTAAAACAGTCAAAAAACTAGTCAATTTTTTTTGCACTATGTTTGAATGTTGGACGTGTTTTTCTTCTCCAGCCACCCACTCATTCCCATTTGCAATCATAAATATCTCCACTTCAACAATCCTCTCATACCCTCTTACATATTCTCTTTTTGCTCTAATTTGCTCTCTTTTTCTACAATTTGACTATTTTCTTTAGTTCTATCAAGTGTATTAAGTAACCACTAACCAGCAGTGGCACAATGACTGGGCCTTCCTAATGCTTCATGCAATTCCTTACCTTTAGTGACTTCACAAATTTTATTTATATATCGTCTTCTCCTGATCACATGGTTTCACGGTGACAGACCTTATAAGTTCCTGCTTCTTCAGGTTACACCACTAGGTTATTACTATAGACCAGGTCAACCAGCACCTACACCAATAAAAAAGGTTGTGGTGTTGGCTTATTCTCTTGAGTACGCTTCAGCTTCACCATCAGCACCTTCAAATCCTTTACCAAAATACAAACCAGACTCTGCAGCCAAATACTTTCCATCTGCTGCCAAGTATACAATAAGGTCACTGGAATACATACCTTCTCCACCTAAGTATAGAACACTGGTTTCTCACCTTGAATACCTACCACCTTTTCCACCTTACTTTAGTGCCTTTTTTTTTTTTTTGATAATTTAAAAAAAAAAGTTAATAAAGTATTGCCATCTGTAAATTTGTAATTTGTAAATGATCTTGCCTCTTTTCTTTGGAGGGAGGTGCATTGAACGCCTATGGGGCTTTGCCACACAATATAAATGATCTTTTAACTTGTATAGCTCTTTTATAACTTTAAATTTCTTTCCTTTTCCTTATATATATATATATATATATATATACTTATTTCTCTCTATTCTTTTGAATTTTATTTTCTGATTCTTATTTATTTATTTATTTTTTGAATTTTTGAGTGATTATGTGACCTGGCCGGTCATATAAGCAACCATACATCCTGGTCGTACAACCACCCAAATGCGAATTGAAAACATTCTACAGTATACTTTTGGGATATTCTTGGTATAAATGATATTACCTAGGCTCTCATTGTTATTCTATTAGTGATGAAGGTCAATCCATTGATATTGGCATACTCATTCAAGGAGGCTTTCTTTTCTTTTCTTTTCTTTTTTTCTACTGCTATTTCTATTCTATTGCAGTGGATCATATGTTCCTGACCAACATCATCAACTTTTAGTGCTCTGCTTCAAAAGAAGCCTTTACAGGTCTATAATTAATGGTCACTACTCACCACCTCTTATTGCTGACCTTGTTCAACCTATCTCCAAATCTTAGACTTCTTCTAGGGATCATTCTACTGACCTTCCAAATTTCAATTGCTCTATGTAAAGGTACTCAATCTTGTAACAAATATCCTATAGCCAACTTTATGTATTTTTATCAATTTGTACTTTGTACTGAAATTTCCCTTGGTCTTTATTCATTGTTTTCATTTCTTAGTCTTATCAGCAGATAGTGAAGTATTCTAGGTGGTAAAATACTATTGATGGAGAGATGACAGCTTCACTGAACCACTCCAAGAAAATAGGCAGTTGGAAGTTGTTGGATGTATGGCATCAATTACTACACTGATGGTATCATCAAGGGCTAAAAGCTCGACTTATGGCTAAAGGTTATACTCAAACCTTTTGGTGGATATAGGTTTGAGACTTTCTTACCTGCAATTTGCTTGAACTCTGTTTACTTATCTTATATCATTCACTGTTTAGGGAGCCATTCCCCAAGGCCCAAACCCGACATCCATACTAAGCTGCAATCACTCTCCACCACAACCTCTCTCTCTCTCCTCACCAAACCTCAACAACCATTTCCCAAAAAGAACTACATTAAAGCTAACAACACTTCTAAACTCCCTTGATTTTGGGGTTTACTCACCTCCAATCACGTCACCAAATGCCATTTTTTGTTCTCTCCTCTTCCACTCCAAAGGAACTCTCTCTGAATTCTTTCCAACCGGTGAACCACTGCTACGGGAACTTTAAGGATTGAAAGAATCAGAAAAATAAGTGGGAAGATTCATTAGGGAACTTCTGTTTAAGGCAAGCTTTCCTCCTTTAGTTTTGTTCTTTTTGTTTCATTCAAATCTAATCACTTCCTAATTTTCTTTATGCTTATATGTGATTGTGGTTAACACAGTGTTTGCAGTGTCATCAACATTTTTTGAGGAACCAACACGAGATTCCTGCGCAATTGTTAGATTTCCCAAAATTCCTCAAGTTGCACGACATGTTGTGAGATGTCGTGCGACATGAGGTAAAAAATAAAAATAAAGGCTCACATGTCGCCCGTGTCGGCCATATCTCTTCTATTTAAGGCCTATTTTAGGGAGATGTCACACATTTCGTGAGACATCTCCCCAAAACACATTCTTCTCTCTTTCAAGTGTAGAATTCTTTCAGATCTACGGTTATATATGTGGTTTTTTTTTGTCAATAATCTTGTTGCAACACATGTTGGTCATATCTCTTCTATTCTTTGCATTATGATATTTTATAAATTGTAAAATCAAGGAAAATATTAAATATTATTATAAAATAATTAAAAATAATAAAAAATAATAAAAATTAGAAAAATGATTAGAACTGCATTACTTGTTATCTGTTGAAAATTTATGTGCTTGTTGCTTAATTGGATTTAGCATGACTTTTTGTGTAGTTGAGCTGACAGCTCAACAACATCAACATGTAACCCCTTCTCAACTAATGGTCTTTATTAAGGGAGTGGTTATTTATTTATTTATTTATTTTTTGATGTATTTAGGCCTCAATTATGCTCATCTAGGAGTTGAGATCAAAATTCCATCAAAAACCTTAGATTTCCCTCAAATTTTCCCACATTTCCCATTTTCCCCCCAGATGTCGCGACATCGACATCGCGAACCTTGGGTTAACATTTAACCCACCTACATCAGAAACTCACACCAGTGAATGAGTCTCTAAATTTAATGACCATCAGCAAATGCGATCTAGGTTTTTGAAATCTCTAGATTTTAGCTGTTTGCTGGAGGTTCATAACTCGTTGCTAATGATGAAAACGTAGAAGGACTAGGATCCCTTCATTTTACAAGTTTGTTCATGTTTGCACCATGTAAGGACTTCAACAGAAAGAAATAAATGAAACATTCTGTTGTTTTTTGTTCTTATACTCTTTCTGGTAATTTGTTAATGATCAGAAAATATCTCCATCCTTTAGCTTGATGATGCCCCTTTCATGCAAACAGAGCATATATATATCATTTATGTCATCAAGATGCATTGTAAGCTAGTTAATCTAGTTACCTGAGAATTTATTCTCACTTGATATTGATTCATGCAGTTCAAATGTTGATTAGCCTGTTCTCAGCTGGGTGACCGATAGCGAAGTAGTACCGTGAGGGAAGGGTGAAATGAACCCCCATCGGGGAGTGAAATAGCTTATGAAACCGTAAGCTCCCAAGTAGTGGGAGGAGACCAGGGCTCTGACCGTATATATCAAAAATGTTGTAAGAGGGAAACTGAGGAAAATTATAAACTAGTATGGACAAGTTCATTTCTTAAGAAAATTAATCCAGACCCTTGACTACCAAATTTTTTAACTTAGTGCATAGAAGGCAACTGAGCACTTGAGAACATGGTATTACAGAACATATCACACATTGAGCAATCAAATTAATAAGCACATAACAAATTCATAGTTATTCATCTTTGTAGCTGACACATGTCCAATATTTTAACAAGAAACTAGTCAATATAGACAACTGTACCTTCTTTTTGTCTTTTTTAGTTTACAATTTGATGGTTACAGTTTATTTCACAACACACCCCATAATACTAGAAGAAAACTAAAAATCTAGGCAAATAGAACCTGACAGCTCGAGGGTACCAAATCACAGAAGACGCCTGGTGCATCCACCACTTGCCATTGTACAATGAAGCTCCACTTCTTCCCAGAACTGCAGCCTTGATTCACCCTACCTATGTGACCAACAGCGAGATGAAGTTTGTGTCCTATGACATAGATCTTGCAATTGTAAGCATTCACAGAGAAAGGTTTGCATATTTGCTCTGGTAACGGAGGCCCTTCAACCGTGTCCCAAGAATCAGTTTCTATGTTATAAACCTTGAGTTTCATCCTCTCATGCTCAGAAACTACAAATAAGTGCCCATCAATGACAACACTTGAACCAGTCCATCCTTCTGTCATCCCGGCGGTCATACTCTCCCAATTGTTTGATTTGGGATCATAAAATTGACCCCTGGGAGAGAACAAGAAAGGCCACAACCAACCTTCAGTAACATGAAGCCTCCCATTGAGAACTGCTGCATCATAAGAGGCCATGCTAATTTGCATTTTCGCAATGGGACGCCAATTCCCCTCGACAGGGTCCAAAACCTCAGCGGAATCAAGGTCAAAGAGATCAGAGTTTTTTCCACCAGCCGCATAGACCATCCCATCAATCACTCCACTTGCAAAGAACGACCTTTCTGTGAGCATTTGATTCATTACAGTCCAACGATTTCTCTGGATTTCATATTTTAGAACCAAGTCAAGGGCATGATCCATAGCAGAGACTGTGCCCCCACATACGAAGAGAATTCCCTCACGAGGAATGCCAACACACTTGAAACCATGAGGGCAGACCCTATCCTTGCCCGGCATTGCTGGAATGGTGTGCCAAGAGAAACATGTGAGGTCAAGGACCTGCCACTGGATTTTTTTGGTGCATGTGTGGAAGACACAGACAAAAAGCCAAGGATCGTGAAATCCCACCTCTTTTCTTCGGGTGAAGAACCGCTCCTTATTACCTAGCAGCTGATGCCAACGCTTGCACACATTTCTGCAGGCTGGGTGGCTCCAGACCGGCAATCGGAGGAGGCAGTTGAGGGCAACATCATCAGGAAGGCCAGGAATGAGAGATCCTCCACTTAATGATAAGTCTAATTCAGAAGATGAACATAGCAAAGATGATTGGATTACAGCTACTCTAAACTTTGGAGATAACGTCATTTGGCTATCTCCGAGCTTGTGTACTGGAGCCTGATGGGATGAAACTCTGACATGCTGCATCTTTTTCTGTTGGGCAAAAAAAAAAAAAAACACTAAATCCTCACAACACCACCAAATATCGTTTTCCAAATAATACTTTGTGTTCTATATTATGTCACTGAAAATCCGCCTGAAGGAATATAAATAAACAGATTCAAGATCCAATCCAGAGTTCTGGTTATCAGTTTCTCCATGTCTCCTGGCGTTCCATTGTAATTATGCACACGAAAGCCAACCTAAACCTGAAATCAACTACAGAATTTCAAACACAGGTTCTTTCTCCACAGTATCCTTTATTATCCGGACTCAGAAAACTCCAGGTTGCAAACCACATAGGGATTGAAATTGAAACTCACATATAATGAAGAAAAAGCTTCTCAATTCTCCACATGCACACTGAAACAAAAGAACAAGTATAGTTTCCTCACCACTGTACTTGTTTTGTCGATTGCTTTTGATCACAGAAATAAAGAAAAAACACAACCCAGAAGAACAACCCGAAAAAGGAAAAAAATATATATATATATATATATCATTTCTTCTGTAGCCTCGCAAAGTACTCAATTGGGAAGTCAAAAATCAACTCAGCCAAGCAATGGATTAGGCTCTTTACTACTGGTACTAAGAGAGAAAAAGAAAACCCAGAAACCCAAACCCATGAAAACACCAGTAAAAAATAGTTTAAAATATATCTCTTATTTATCTTAATAAACACACAATACCCCACAAAAAAAAAAAAAAAAAAAACCCAATTCACAAAACAAGAAAGGATCGAATTTCTTTAATCCCAAGAAGTGCAAAACGACTGTACCCAGAAGCTGTATCCCCCATTAACTAGAATTAAATCCCAGATAGCAGCACTAGAAAATAAAAAGCGAAAAGAAGGGATCAAATAACAATAACTTACAAATAAGAAACGAAACCATCCGAAGTTGCTGATTTATGGACTAGAGCGCCTTCTCCCTTCTCTCATCAAAGAAGGCTTCTCTGCTTCTTCACCATTCTCAGAGAAAGTAGAAAGGAATAATAAGTCGCAGTGCGGACCTGCGGCCACCTTTTTGTTCCAAGTTTTGCATCTTAACATTTCTGGCTAACTAACCATAATTAAGAATAGGCTAAATTACATTGACACCCTCTTGGTTTACAGCAATTACAATCACTTGTCCAAATCAAAATAATCATTTGACCATAATACCCCTCTTTCAATTGTTATGTTTAAGCATGTTGAAAGGATAGTAAAGTATAATTATAATTATCTATTTTGTTTATAAGAATCTTAAACAAAGTATGTAAGAGTATTTTCATCTTTAAAATATGCTGTTAGGAGAGGTATGTAAGAGTATTTTGTTTAAGCAAATGTTCCTTTTCACATACTTTTAGGAGAGGGATTTGAATAAGCAGAGGTAATTGTTGTTATTATGTCAAACCTAAAGGGTATAAATGTAATTAACCACAGTAATAACATAAAAGAATTTGGATCCTTCCATCCTTGGTCAATTTTGAGGGGATCTTGTGAACTAAACTTTTTCTGGTGTTTCACCAGGTTTAAATACCTGGTCAAACATGGATTTTTTTACCTCGGGGAATTATGATGTAGCAAGTCTGTCTAAGATATGGAGAAAAATTTACCGCTTAACTAGGGTATACTCGTTTACCAAACGCCTATGTCTCCGTTTGGAAACTAAGAAAGGACGAGAAACTCATGTTGTATGTGAAAACAACTCTTTTGCAGTTGTTTAGATGTTACAAGAAATTAACATGGTTATTAATGAAAATCACGTAATTGTGTATTTGGTTAGCAAGAAAGACATAAGAATCTTCGACATAATTTTCAATTCTACCCTTATATCATAAGCCATATTTATGTTATGACAAATCGATGTCGGTTTTGTTTAGATTGGGTTTCTAGATTTTAGGCTCGATTTTGGTTTTGAAATTATAAAATCGAATTAGATTGGTTTGATTTTGGGTTGAAACCTCAATTAAACCGAACCAAATCGAACACCAATCTATACTCTAGTATATATAATCTACATCAAGCCAATTTAAATCGAATTATAATATTTATATATATATATCAACCTTTGTAAATTTGGATGTTTCGGAAGGGCAATATAAGAAGAAGATAAAAAAAATGTTCTCGCAGTACATTTTCATACCAGTCTTGCAAGAAAGAAAAAAGTTACCTTTTTATCATTCATTATTATACAATTTCTTGCATTTTCTTGGTATCCAAACACATGAGATTCGTGAAAAATAAACCTTTTTTAAGGTATCACATTTTCTTGGTATCCAAACCTAGCCTATATGACATGTTAGGTGTCATAGATACGATCCACTCCCCTTAAAAAATCTATGATCTTAATTATTGATCCTGGATATTTAAATATTATTTTATTTGGGTAACAAATTTTTTTCTACTTCAACTCTTGCAAGTCCGTATAAGTAGATTTTGTGACATGTAATGACAGCACTAATTTTAATTTTTTATTCTTCTAATATTGCTCAAAAACTAATTAAAATAATATTTTTTATGCAGTTAGGGTTGGTCAGTTATTTAGTATGTCAAAGTTATTGGGGATAATATCATTTCAGACACGTCAACATATGCTCATAATGTATTAAACTACAATTAAATGGTAAGTTATATTCTAGTCGCCCACACCAAATTTAGTTTTATTGTACCATATATTTTTAAAAAGGTGTGATGTGGTTTAATCTAAATCTTCCAACTTATAACTATTTAGGACTTATGCCAAAAGTATTTTCTATAGGCTCAACAATTAAGTTTTATATAAAAAGAAAGACATCAGTTTTAAGTGAATCCTTTATGTCACATGACAAATGTCTTCGACACTGAAACTTGAAGAGTAAGGTTTTCTAAATAAGGTTTGAGCATATGTACGTGGAGGACTAAGGTTTTCTAAATAAGCTTACATGTGTGGTAAGGTGTCAAAACAAATATCGCTATACAACATCCCACCAGAGAACTAGGACTCAAAAACTTAGCATGTGAACTAAGGTCAACCCAATGCCCAAGTGGATTAGTGTTTGGTTCTAATAGGCTATCACCTTTGAAAGCACGGAAAATCTTTGCCTCCTAGAACCATCAAACAAAACGTTGCTTAGCTCCAAGGGAACCCCATGGATCCACACAAGCATACTTTGTTGGGTATTGTCCTAAGTTGGTTTAACTACTTTTCATATTTCTATAATAGAATGCTTTAGGTTTGCATCTTTTGGCTCTATGTCAAGCTTGACATACATGCCATGCTCATTAAACTAGAACAAGCAAATGGAAGATAGTTTCTTACTTCAAGTGGGTTTCATTTTATTTTGTTAATGAAAGTGTTGGATTTCAGAGATGGGTCAACCCGATTGGTCCAATCTGGTGGGCTCGACTTGGGATCTCCACTTAATGGGACGTCCATACTTGATTAGAAGTGTGGATATGGATAACTCTCCTAGTGAGATTAGGAGATAAAGTCCTATGAGGAGTTGAGTTGAGTCTTCTATATGTAGAAGACTCCTCCCTACCCAATATTACCATTCACGTTTTTTGAAATCCACCCCTAAAGAATTCTTTCCTCTTCATCTCTTCTTCCTACAGAGATCTGGTTTTGCTATTAGGGTTCCATACAAAGCCCTAGGCCTATTGAGTGTGGATTCATTGTTTGTGGCTTTAGTAATCACATATTTCGACGTAGGACATTTTCTAGTTTGATAGAGATTTTTCGCTACAGATTCAAGTTCGTGTGCTTCGAGGTACATGATTCGGGTCGTTTACAACCTTCATTGGTATCAGAACCACTACGATACGTCTTCGTTGGATTGAGGTATGTCGAGAAGCCTCTTCTAATTAGCAATTTCTGTAGAAATCTGCTACCTGTGCGTGCCCCTAGGTTGTTGCGTCTGCGCACGCGTCCCTAGGATGTTGTCTGGGAGCGCACCTGGGTTGCTGCTCTTGTGCACGCGTGCCCCTGGGTTGCAGCGCCTGTGTGTGCGCCCCTGGGCCATTGTGCTTGCTTGAGCGCCCCTGGGCTGTTGGGCCTACACGCCATATTGTGCTGGGCTACCAGCGTGCCTTGCTGCATTAGGCAAGCGCTGGGCTGCCTGCGCCCCCTGCTACATTGGGCCTGTGCGTTGGGCTATCGCACGCCCCCTGCTGCGGAGCTGCCGCACACGCTTGCTACGTAAAGCCGTCGCGCACGCCCAAATTAGACCTTGAAATTCATGTCTATTTTTTGAATTTTAATGTTAGAGTTTTGTATCATGTTTGATAACTATTTGCATGATTATATGAGGTTAACATATAAATAATATCACGATTTAATTATCATTTTTATTTGCATGATTATACGAGGTTAACATGTAAATAATATCATGATTAATTATTTTTATTTGCATGATTATATGAGATTAATATGTAAATAACATCTTAATTGAGATTATGTTATTTCCTAGAAGGGTTTTGCATATTATGGATTAAAAGTAGTATTTAAATTTTATTGTATTAGTGATGATTATGCATTATGACCTACATCTAGTGTATTTTTGATCTGATAAATAAAAGATTAATATTATTGTTTAGTCCTAGATAATGATGCAAGATTAACAATGTGTATGTATATGAGATGTTAGAGATATGTGCACTTTAATTTTAGTGATAAGGCTGCTAAGAGTATAGTAGTTGACATAAACAAGGGTAAGAAATTTGATGGTAAGAACTATGACATATGGCATAGGAAGATCCAATGTCTTCTCGATGAGTCAGAGGCCTAGAGACTTTATCACATGGACTAGTTTATCCTGGGAATGGGACCACTACCTAGCATCGTAGAGACATGGATCCCTATCAGGCTTGGGTCAAGAAGGATTGTTGTACATGCTTTCTATGTTGAATACTATGCACAATTATGTTATTGGCGAATTCTAGACCTATAAGATTGCACTTGAGATGTGGAACGCATTGAAACTCATGTTCGCTGGTACCTTGAATACTAGATTATGTGCACTAACGATGAAGTGTGAGCATTTTTTAACATCTTAGGAAGATGTCGTCTATGATACAAAATTTGAAAGCCGCAAGGAATTGCCTGACATATAAGCATTAGATTCTCGCTATTCTGAGATCCCTACCTGACTCATGAGAGCACATGAGGCTCGTTATCATGCACAATGAGAACATTAAAACTTTCAACGATTTGTTGCATCGTCTTGAGCTCAAAGCAGAGCATTAGACTGCAAGGTCTAACAACACTACACACTTAGTTGAACCGACGAAGTGCAAGACAACCAGGTCTAGCCACAAGCGCAAGGGTAAGACACCCCAACAGGGGGAAACAACTGAGAAAGCATCTAAGGCAAACAAAGGTCCCAAGTGCCCTAGAGAGGGAAGCATAGAGGAAAGAGAGACATGTCCAAAGTAATCTGCTATAGCTAGTAGAAATACTTGGACTAGTTTTTTCCGTTATTTTTAGTAGAGATTGCGTCCCCATTTCTTTAGAGTTGATTCTATACGGTAGGGGATTTATTTCTGATTGTCTATTTAAACTTGATATTGATAAATTCAAGTGATACAAATTTGGTTTCTAATTTGACTTCCATAGTAATGATATTATTATTTCTGATTCATTGAGATGGCATGCTAGACTCGACCACATATGACTAGAGAGGACGAATACTAGGATCTCTTACCAAGGTTCAGTTACCCGTTTGTGAGCAATGTTTAGTCGGTAAGTCATGTAGGAAACCATTTGGTAAGGCAATGAGATCAAACGTTCCTTTAGAGTTAGTTCTGACATATGTGGACCAATTAATGTTAGGACCCACCACGGAGAGTCATATTTCATCTCATTCATCGATAATTACATGCAATACGGTTATGCCTACTTGAATGCTCACAAGTCGAAAGCATTAGATTGCTTTAACGCTTTGTGGCGGAAGTTGAGAACCAATTGAATTAACACATGAAGTGTCTCCGTACCGATAGTGGACGAAAGTATTTAGCTGATATGTTTTTTGAGTTATGTTAAGAAAAGGAAATTCGTGGGCAATTGATGATCCCAGGCACACTTCAACAGAATGGTGTTGCAGAAAAAAGGAACTATACGTCGTTAGATATGGTGAGGTCGATGATGGTGCATGTGTCCCTACCTATTTGTTTTTGGGGAGATGCAGTTATGACTGCGGACTACACCTTAAATCGTGTCCCTACGAAGTCAATTCCTAGCACACCATATCAGTTATGGACAGGCAGAGCACCTAACCTAACCTGCATGGGGCCATGGGGATCTACAGGTTTTGTTCATGTACCTTCCCACCAAAGAGGGAAGCTAGACAAAAGAGTCGTTGCATCTTTGTGAGATACTCAGAGCACTCTAAGGGCTACGCCTTTGTCCACAAACAAATCAACGGAGGGTCTAACACAGATTGAGTCATGTGATGTGAATTTCATTAGGGATAATTTTCTAAGCAGGAAGAGATCAAGGATGAATCTGGAGCTCTTCGATATGAATGAGCCAGAGTTAGGATCAGTGGAGATCATCTCATATCAAAACACCACTGAGAACGTCAATTCTTAATAGGATCCTATGGATTCTACTGATGTTGTGTGTCGTGGGAGTGGATTACTTCTTAGTGAGTGTCCCAGAGGACACAGATTCTAGCAATCCCATGCGTAAGAATAATCGTTGATAGATTCTTCGTCGTCGTTTTACAATTGAGGGTGAGTCATTCATGACTGCCACGCTCGATGATGATGAGCCCGGTTCATATCAAGAGGCGTTATCATCACCTATTTCGCAGAAGTGGATAACTGCAATGTAAGATGAAATGACTTCTATGGAGAATAACCAAGTCTAGAAACTTGTTGATCTTCTTCCTAGACGTAAAACCATTGGAAATAAAAGGATTCTAAAATTAAAGCACAAGGCAAATGGAAATATAGAGAGATACAAGGCTTATCTTGTGGCAAAAAGTTATCCCCAAAGAGAGGGTATAGACTACAAGGAGACGTTCTCACCAATAGTGAGATTTTCCTCCATTCGCCTCATTCTAGCTATTGTCGCACACCTTGATTTGGAACTCTACCGTATGGATGTCAAAAATGCTTTTCTCAATGAAAAACTGGATGAGGAGATCTATATGGATCAGCCAAAGGGTTTCGTGGTCGAGGGGCATAAGCGCAGAGTTTGTAGACTCAAACGCTCCTTGTATGGCCTAAAACAGTCATCTAGGCAATGATATCTTCGATTTCATCGATCCATTATATTTGAAGAAGCCAAATGTGAGATGTTAATCAAAGCGCTTAAGGGGTATGACTTGGATTAATGAGCTCAGTTTGGACGCATAGATTGCGACTAAGATCCGTACAATGTTGGAGGTTGACATACTCTTGGCTGGATCAAAAGCTCCACCGTAGCATTTGCATACCATATGTGCTATTAGCGACGTTTCCTTTGAGAGCAAGTGAATGAATCCCTATTTTCTTACTGTGTGAGATCAAGATGATCCTAGAGTGGATCAACTTATACCCTTAGTACCTTTGATCGTGTCGTGAAGTTAGATCTGATGATTGCTACTCTAACTTACTCTCCTATGGCCATGCATCATACGGTCTAACGGGAGTTTGTCTAGGAAAGCAGTTACATCGAAGTGAAATGACGTGAGGCTTAGGGAAGACTATTTGGCAATACATTTAGAGAGAGACAATTCATAGAGATATGTGCTCATGTTTTAAAATTATCATTTGGTGTTTCACATCTTTTACTTTTATGTATCTGATATATATGTAGCTTATATGAAT
>JAUPMG010000019.1:10229798-10247889 GCA_031762675.1 Pachysandra terminalis
ATATATATATATATATATATATATTTATTTTGTTTTGAAATCTTGCCAAAAGCCTCAAATCACAAAAATTAAGATTTTAAAACCTTAGACAAAGTAAATAAGATGATAACTCAAAATAAGAAAGATTATTCAATTATCCGTCTTACACCAATCCAAAAGTAGGTTATAATGAATTAATTAATTACTTTTCTTATAAAATGAGTATAAGGTAATAGGGGTGTCAGTTGGTTCGGTTTAAACCAAAAACCGAACAAACCAAGCCGAAAAAAGTCAGCTTGGTTTGTTTGTTTTTTTTTTATTTTTTTCGTTTTGGTTAGGTTATGGATTTAGAAAACAAAAAATCGAATTAGTTCGGTTTGGTTTTCGATTAAGGCTTCTATTAAACCAAACCGAACCAAAAATACCGAAGTAGATTATATATAATATATAGATGTGTTTTGTATAGAAAATAGTATTAATTTTGCCAAACCGAACTGAAAAACCAATTTTTTTTGGTTTATATTGGTTTGGTTCAGTTTTCGGTTTTATCCATTATAGTTCGGTTTGGTTTTCAGTTTTATAATTCAGTTGTATTTGGTTTTCGGTTTGATTTTTGGTTTGGTTTAAGTCTGATCACTACACCGAACCAAACCGACCGAATTACACCCCTATAAGGTAAGGAACTATAATATTTTTGAGCGGTGATCTATTTCGAATTGAATCAGTTGGCTTATCAATTAACTCAAAACAACACCTTAATCGGGCAAATTATGCCGGTAGGGTCTCGGTATACTTTTCAGAATTCAAAAATCAAATCGTTACGTTCGGTAGGGTTTCGATATGCCGAAGAGGCTGCCGAAAAAATTATGGGTAGTTTCGGTGGATTGCTCGGCATGCCGAGGAGGCTGTCGAAGCTTAGAGTTTAGCCAAAAGTCTATAAATCATCATCTTCTTCAACTCAAATAATAAAACACTCTTAAGTAACCCTAATTAAATTGAATTCCGAACAAAACCCAATAAATATATCATAATAAACAATTTAAATCTGAGTGGGGTCCAAGGTTGTTCGAGGCCCGTTATAAGTGAACTTTGGTCTGATATTGGGTACTTAAGTTTACTGACTAAAGACTTCGGGTGATGAACACATGGCCCACACGTAGAAGCAGACAAACACAGCATTGGCACTACAGACAAATATGTTTTTGGCTGGTTTCACTGCGTTTTAGAAGAAAATGGGGGGCTGCTAGCAAAACACGTCGCCACTTAATTGGTTAGTGGTCATACTGTCAGGCCAATGAGGTGGTGAGTTCGCTAGCATTTCCCCATAAATTTTGGTCCAAAGTCCAAACATGCCGTGATAGAAAAGAAAAATATACTTTTTCAAAATATCTAATGTTGCTCTACTTTAAACTATTAGTTTATTATTGTAGACGTCATATATTATGGTGCTCTTTGATGATAATTGGGTTGTTTTATTTTTCTTATCATTTTTTATTTCATATTTTAAATCGTTATTATCCAGTATTGCTTTGTAAATGGACTGATAGGGTTGAGATGAAAGAAGATAGTAACAACACAAGGGTAGAAACGAAAAGTGAGAGATAAAGCGAAGGGTTGAAAAGAGTGAGAAAAGTAACACCATAAGGTTACGTTTCTATATCGAGAAATGTTGGAATGAAAGACTTTTCTCGTAGTCCCGATATATTTGGATACTAAGAAAATATAAAAAATTGTGGAATCCACTAATTTTGTGAAAAATGAATACTCGAAAAGGTAACATTTTTTTTCTTGCAAGACTAGTCCGAAAATGCATCTTGAGAAAAGTTTTTTTTTTTTTTCTTAGCGTAAGTAAAATTCACAGGTTTCAGCAACTGAGAGGTTTACCAATTTTTGGGTTGAACCGGTTCGGTTACCTGTCTCACACCGGCCTAAACCATGGAATGGCCGTTCCAGGATGAGGTTTTCCTGAAGGGGTAAGTGTCAACAGAAAGGTGAGGGCCGAGATTGGAAGAAGAACCTCAGGAAAGTGTCAGAGAAGCTGTACGGCTTTAATGGCTACCTCAAAGAGAGAGTTCAGTCATATTCTTCTGTAACTTTTCTCCTCTCTCCAAAAGTTGCCTTTGCTCCTGGGGAGTGAATGCTTTTATAGCCTTCTACCCCTGGTCGAGCCCCCTCACAGAGTGACAAGTGTTGAGTATGCCAGATGTTACAAGGACACCTATCACTGCGAGATAGGCTGACAGTGCGGTTTGCAACTTTGCCAATCCCATATACCGTCTACGTGGACTTCTACCGTCCACCTGGGCCAATGGGACGGATTCTCTGACCCCTTTTCTTGAAAGGATTTCTGGATTCCCCCCCTTTTTGATTGGTCTAAAACTAAGTAATGATTGAGAATCATAGACGGACCTCCTTCTAATCAATCCCAAAAGCTGCCTATGTGGATCTCTGTCGTCCATTTGGGCAAATGGGATTGATCTGCTTGACCTTCTCCCTGAAAAGGGGTTGCTTGGTTTTCCCTCCTCTCCTGTTCCTGTTTGGACCAAAGGTCGTGCAATGATTGTTTTGAACAAATGTCGCACATTGATTGAGAACCGTGGAGTAGGAGACCTGAGTTTTAATCAAGTGAAGGTGTTTTTTAACCTTCAATCTGTGCCCCAGGATGAGGCATCGATCTCTGCAATACTTAGGCATTTTGCCTTGATGGGCCGTCAGGAAACCGCCCCCCTCATGGCAAGAGGGCACAACACCCTTAGCTTTAAGATGAGAGAGCTGGACCTTCATGAGAGGGGTCTTATATCCGGGAAGGGGTTTATTCTTATCTCGGGATCCGGCGGGGGTTAGTCCGACCTCATGACTTTTGAAATACCTTATATCTGGAAAGGGATTTACCCTTACCTTAGGATCCGGTGGGGGTTAGCCCGGCTTCATGACCTTTAAAAGGGGTCTACCTTATATCTCGTAAGGGATTTACACTTACCTCAGGTTCTGGCGGGGGTTTGTCCGGCCTCACGACCTTTGAAAGGGGTATACCTTGTATTTGGTAAGAGATTTATTCTTACCTCGGGATCCGGCGGGGGTTAGCCAGGACTCATGACCTTTGAAAAGGGTTTACCTTATATCTGGTAAGGGATTTACCCTTACCTCGTGATCCAGCGGGGGTTTCTCTGGCCTCATGACCTTTAAAATGAGTCTACCTTATATCTGGTAAGAGATTTACCTTTATCTCGAGATCCGGCGGGAGTGAGCCAAGCCTTCTGACCTTTGAAAGGGGTCTACCTTATACCTAGTAAGGGATTTACTCTTACCTCGGGATCTGGCGGGGTTTAGCCCGGCCTCACAACCTTTGAAAGGGGTATACCTTATATCTAATAAGGGATTTATCCTTACCTCGGGATGACCTTTGAAAATGGTCAACTTTATATCTAATAAGGGATTTAGCCTTACCTCGGGATCCAGCGGGATTAGTCCGGCCTCGTCAAGAACTTTGCACGTTTGAAGTGACTTGGCCTGTACGGATCCTCAGTCAATGTCACGCGACGTGCAAGGATTGAACCAATTTGAATTTACAAAAAATGAGATCATCGATACCATGTAAAAAATCAAGTCGTGAACTGAAAAATGATGATAAAACGACAATAAAGAATGATGATTAAAGACTAAGCTACAGACTATTTATTTATAACTGCATACTCTCCACTACTCATAGACTCTCCACTACTAGAAGAATTTTCTCGTAAAAATAATCAACTACTAAGACTCATTAGCAACAATATAAGGACCGAATCAAATTCTTAAAATAACTTTACACTCGACCAACTAAGAGACTTATTCAACTTCAGAGAACACGTCAACTGCACTAATTTGTAACATTTTAAACCACTTATACTTTAGTCAAAATAATGACCACAGGATTTTATATTTGTTTGAAGCGGACTTTCTGTGAGGCTGTTGTTGGAGTTAAAACTAGGTATGGTGGTTGAGTCAAAGTAATAATCCATATCACATTAAATATGCTTCATGTGAATTTATCGCAATACCACATTAACACTGGATGGAAAAATGCTAGGAAAGCTTGAAAACGTGGCATATTATCATTGGCCAATGAAATGGACCTACACCTTGAAAATAGTGCCACTTATTTCGTAATAGATTAACTTCACCCGAAAATCCTAGCTGTTGGATCAAAGTATTTTTCTTTTAAACAAGTTGGGTCGGGTTAATCAGATTTCAATCTAGCCCGATCCAAATTTTGCATTAACCACGTGAATTAGAAACAAAAAAAAAAAAAAAGAAAAAAAAAATTACTCTAACCTATTTGTTTTGTTATTCTACATGTTTAAAAAAAAACAAAAGGAGAATAAAATAGTTGGATGGTTAGTTAGGATCATTTAATTTGAACTAAGAAAAAACCGTTGATTGTAGTTTTTAAGGATCGGACTGATCTGTATCGGGATCGGCCAAAATCGGTCTGATCCCAAGCCCCAATACAACTATTGTATCAAGTGGCTTTGGATCGGACCGGTACAACCGATACCGATACGGATCAGCTAATTTGGACTGGTACAGTGACTGGATCGGACTGATCCAAAGTTTTTTCTTTTTTTTTTTTTTTCCTTTTTTTGTTTTTTTAAATTAACAATCTAACTAGTATCAGCCTGGACCGGTCCGATGGTGACCGATCCCAACCGATATCTCCGTTACGGCGACCAACTCGACCGATCATTTTTTTATTGTTTTTTTAGGACGATCCAAAAGTTGGATCTGTCCTAGATCGGCCGATCCGTATCGAGATTGGCCCGGACCAGTCCGATCTACGATCCCGAGAATAAAAACCTTGGTTGATTGGACGGTTGAAAAATTCTTAACAATTTGATCGGACGAGTCTTATTACAAAAACTCTTATGCATCCAAAACTAGTAATCTCACAGCTTTGATGCAACTCCCTATACCATTTACTTTTAATCCTCAACAACCACTCAATATATTGGATTTGGATATAAATCATTTGCCACAAAAATCGTAGACGATTTTCTTTCATTGGATTTCGTATCTACAAACCTCATGCAATCTAGATACTGATGCCTCATTTGGTTACCGGAAAATGCTAAGCAAAGCACGACGACTTCTAGAAAATTCCTGAACTCGTCTCGTTATTGATATAATCGTGGTCCCACCACCTTGATATTTTATGTACCCACAGGTGTGACCAATCAGGTTGCGAGTTCAAGACGATTCCTGAACTTGTGTGCTTCACTAGAATTCCTCTTGTTTACGGCTAGTATTAGCCGCAATCTCTCTGTTTTTTTTTTTTTGGTTCCCCAAGGTATCCCAGGCTTCGCCCAAGATTATTTCTTACGGTCAGGGTCGAAGCGGAGACCTCTCCCAACAAGGTTTGCGGCATCCACAAGGACTCAATACCCAAACCACTTGCTTAAGTAACCCGAACCCCTTCCACACGGGCCCACTTCCGTTGGTTATTAGCTGCAATCTCTATGCCAATCAGTTCATGAATTTTTCACGCACATGGCTATTGGCTAGCCCAACCTACCTTGATATTTTATGTACCGTGCGTCTAAATGTGAAATATAACGTGCTAACACCGTTCTAGATGCCAACCATCAAAACAGTGGACCGGGATCCTCTGTTAGACAGTGATGTACAGTTCCCAGGGCGAAATGAAATATATACTTTTATTTTGTTTTGAAATCTTGCCAGAAGCCTCAAATCACAAAAATTAAGATTTTAAAAACCTTAGACAAAGTAAAATAAGATGATAACCCTAAATAAGAAAGATTATTCAATTATCCATCTTACACCAATCCAAAAGTAGGTTCTAATGAATTAATTAATTACTTTTCTTATAAAACGAGTATAAGGTAATAGGGGTGTCAGTTGGTTCGGTTTAAAGTCGAACAAACCAAACTGAAAAAAGTCACCTTGGTTTGGTTTTTTTTTCTTTTTCATTTTGGTTTGGTTATGGGTTTAGAAAACAAAAATATTGAATTAGTTCGGTTTGGTTTCTGGTTAATGCTTCGACTAAACCGAACCAAACCAAAAAAATCGAAATATATTATATATAATATATAGATATGTGTTTTGTATAGAGAATAGTATTAATTTTGCCAAGCCGAACTGAAAAACCAAATTTTTCGGTTTATATTTTGGTTTGGTTCGGTTTTCAGTTTTATCTATTATAGTTCGATTTGGTTTTCGGTTTTCTAATTTGGCTGTATTTCGATTTGGTTTGGTTTTTGGTTTAGTGTAATATAATTCGGTTTGGTTTAGGTTTGACCACTAAACCGAACCAAACCGACCGAATTACACGCCTATAAGGTAAGGAACTATAATATTTCTGAGCGACGATCTATTCCGAATCGAATCTGTTGGTCGATCAATTAACTCAAAACCAACACCCCAACCGGGCTAATTAAGTTAACCCAAGTTGGTTATCAACTCAATTGACTCAAAACTAACCTTAGAAACTAGCTGAACTGGGCAAACCAACCTTTCCAAACTTGTTTATGATTTTTACAAATAGCTTGAGCCGACCCGGTTGACCCAAAAGTTATCATGACCGGGTCAGCCAAGGATTGACTAAAAACAAGGCATGGATCGTATATAGCTTTTCTTAACCAAAACAGCAAAAAAGGGTAGAGTAGGCCAACGGTTTAATTGAAATCTAAACGGCCAAACCCAAGTCCCCTTGTAATCCCACAAAACCCAGTTTAAATCACGTGCTTCACTGTCCGAATCCCTTTTATGCTATACTTTTAGAAAAGTAAAGCCGTCCTTTCAAATTTTCAAAGCTAAGTTTCCCGTCCAAGCCCTAATCCACGTAACTCATGCCGACTTAAGCACGTGAAAAAGATAATAAAAAATATCATTTTTTAGCACGTGAAAGAAATCGTGTTCCACGTGCTCAATTTGCCCTTGCGTTTCATGCGCGTCCGTCTAACATTTTTGAGTGGCGGTGGTGATTGTGGGGCCCACTTAAGAGAGACCTATATAAATTACTTTTAAGATCTCTCCTTTTTCTCTTCATCTTTCCTCTCATAAACCATCCATCAAGAAATCTCTCTCTACACAATTTTTAATAATTTTTAAATGAAAAAGACTGATCTACCGTTAGCCATGCGGAGGAACTGCAACTTGGATCTCTGCCTTTTCCCGCCCGGCTCTCGACCATTGCCGGATTCCGGCGACGAATCCATGTAAGTTTATTTTGTGTTTACATTGATTTCTGCATCTTCTTCTTCTTCACTAAGATTGTTATAATTTAATTTGGCTTTCTTTTCTCAATATGTTATAGGACTGATGAGTCGACAGGGAATTCATCGCAACAACTCACAATTTTCTACAATGGCCGGGTTTGCGTTTGCGATGTAACTGAGATTCAGGTAAGCTTATTATTCATCTTTGAAGTTTCTGCAAATGATCATGAATGATGTTTGAATCTTAGTAAAGAAATCTACATTACTTCAGAGTCTAGACCCGACATGGGTCGAGCGGTACCAAACATAAACCCAATTAAGAATACAAATGTTGGGTTACTGAGTTGACTCAACCACAACAACCGAGTTCATCAACATATAATTCAGAGTAGAAGAGACAAATAAATAAGCCTCTTGTGTCATTTTCTTGACTAGCTAGGCTAGAAAAAAAAAACACGTTTTAAATGATCGATTATTACTAATAAATTTGTTTTGAACAATGCAGGCTAGAGCTATAATATGTCTTGCAAGTCGAGAAGCCGACGAAAGGATTAACACTACTCCTCGAGCCGAGTCAGTTTCGCCGTCGATACAGTCTCAACTGTATAGCCCTCCAGGTCTATCCATGAAGAGATCTCTGCAAAGGTTCCTCCAAAAGAGAAAGGATAGGAAGCAGGCAACATCTCCATATAATCAATAGTGTACTACATCAGATATAGTGAGGAGTTGCAGACTACTACATTTGAGTAGATCAAGAGCAGTATCTTCCAATGGATTTGATTAGCTAAGGCTGAAAGTGGAGTGAAGACCTTGGAGAGTTACTAAGGAGAATACCTTTCAAGTAGAAGAGTTGTTCTGGGGAATACTGTATATTATGAGCATCAACAAGGCCAAAGGATGGAGACAATATATTGCTTTAACCAACATTGCAATTACATTTAATTTATTATATTGAGAGTTCTTAAATCATCTTCTTTGTTTGTGTAGTAATGTTTCTAGATTAGAAACCCCGTGCATCTCAATCCCAGGTGTAATTAATTATTAAGGACACCACGAACACTCCTGCTAGATTTTACCATTTGCGTGCATCATCAGCCTAGATTCTCATATTGATTTAATTGAAAATCTTAATTAATTAGTATTGATGATAAGTCAATTTGAAAATTGAATTGATCCAATGGCAATACACCACCTGGAAGGATCAACTATAAATTTATACGACTTTTACTCACTTAAAGGATATTTTGAACTTTCGAATTCCAGTTCAAATCAATATACTTCGAGGGCCCATCGAAATGATATTCTTCAAGGGCTCACATGTGTTGGGACAGTCCTTCAAATCAATATCCTTTGAGGGTCTACCTATGTTGGAATAATCCTTCGAAGTGACATCCTTCGAAGTTGGGATAACCCTTCAAAGTGACATCTTGAAGCTCATATGTGTTGGGATAATTTCTTGAACTGACATCCTTCAAAGACACACCTGTGTTGAGATAGCCCTTCGAAGTGACATACTTCGAGAGCCCACTGTGTTAGGGCAACCTCTCGAAGTAACATCCTTTGAGGGCCCACCTATGTTGGGATAATCCCTCGAAGAATATTTGCTCAAGGGTTCAACTTTGATGAATAAACCCTTCGCATTTTATAAGCCCACTGTTTGGAGATTCTCTTTGAGGTTATTTATTAAGGGTTAGAATTAACCTTTGATCTTATGTATGTGATATATGCAAAATAAGACATTAATTATTTCATGAGAACTAATTTAAAGTTAGCAACCTCGAGAGGGCCAATTCGTCATTTTAAGACTAGCCACTTCGATAATGCTAATTTTTCATTGTGGACAATACAATGTTCACCACCTTGGATGATGAGCAATTAACATAATGTTATCATTTCGAGCTATCTTTTGAAATGACCTTCTTGCTATCTCGAAATTATCATTCGAGATAGTTATTTTAGTATTTCAAACTATCTTTCGAAATAACCAATTTATCATCTCGAAACCGTCTTTCGAGACATTTAGGCATTCCAAAATTAATATATTGATATCTTGAAGTCATGATATTACGGAATTGCATCCTATTAAGGGAACATTCCTTGACATCCAATCATCCCTCGAGATTCCTAAACTCGAGGACCCTTATCGAATCAAATCCCTATACATCCAAGTTCTATTCGATTATATTTCGGATCGGATCTGATCATTTTTATTCGGATATCGGATCGTAAATCCTATATCGAATTTGGGCTCATCGGATCGGATTCGGGCCGGATCCAGATCATGATCTGTTCCGTTGACAGGTCGACTTCTGGCCTCTCTTCAAAGTCCTCCGTTGAATCAACAGCCCTAACCTCCGGATATGCATCCTCAATGATGATATGAACAGGTACATAATAGGTGGTAGGAGTTGCAAACCCAGTAGAAGGAGAGTGATTTCTACCGGTCTCAGCCTCTGCACCATAGCTGCCCAATAAGAAGCCCAGAACAAGGACGCCCGGCCTTCTTTATTGCGAGGGATGGGACAAACTTCTCAATTCCTCGTTAGCAGTTGATGGCTGTGGACGGAGGAATATCCGATGCCTATAACACTAATAGCAGTGCCCTCTTCCTCCAAACGCTCCAAGTTCTTCTTGGGCGTTGTTTGGTCCATTTTGAACTATCGGAGTACTTTGTGAGGGTTGTAAGGAGGATATTTTCTTCCTATTTCGTAAGCCATCCCTATGAGATAATTGGGATGCACTATCACCAGGAGTGTCTCTGCCTCTAGCCTCATGTTAGGCCAATCATTCACCCTCATTGGAGCCTCATCCTCTAGTAATGTCCCTACGGACTGAAGAATTTGTACTGTCCCCCGGCGATAGGGACGATACTCAAACTCTGCCTTCATATCTAGCAAAGAAGATAGAGAAACAGATTCCTTGGGCTCAATGTGAGACTATATCATTTCCCATGGAGTGGTGACGACGTCAAGCTCCTCTAACCTTTGCTCCAGGCAATCAAAGAAAATAGGTGCATATTTCCTATAATGCTCCCAGAGGAACATTTGCAGAAAGTTGGCGTCCACCAAGGTCTCCACCACGCACTCATTACGACACTTGGCCAAGTCTTCAGACAAAAGGTTCAAGTGCTCGTAAAGCATCCCCAAATATATAGGAGCGAGTGACACTCTATTCCCCCTGGCCATTTTTACTGCCAAAGGGAACACCCGCTCAGTTACCCTGTCAGTAGGGTAACCTTCAAGAACAACCCTTGAAAGCAAATAACTTAAAAAGGCTTCCAAGTGAAAAGGGCTTTTCAAACCCTCACCCCAATACCTCCTGATGGATTGGGTGTTCTGCTTCACAGGCTCATCTTCTCTCCAGAAGTATCCGAGCCAACCGGCAAAGGTAAGCTTGGAGCTTTCTCCCGCTCCCTTTTCCTTCACCATTGACTTGCGAAGATACCTCTTCAGAATTTCTTCAAAAGAGGCTTTGCAGACTCTTCCTCCGAAGTCAGCCGAACATGGCTAGGATTCACAGTTCCTAGCACTAGAAGACTTAAAAGGACTTCTACATCCTCTAGAGTTGGGGTTATTTCCCAGAAGGCCATCACAAAGACTTGGTCCACTGGTGACCAACAAAGGACCAAGCCTTCATGATAGTATAATCTCTATGGAATTCTCACATAGAGATCTAAATAGCTTCTAGTACACCAGCAACATCTAGAATATTGCGTTAGCCAGGGTTGACAAGAATGTTCTCGCACCATGACACCCAACCCACTAGATGATTGAAATGAGATCGAAATTCGATCTTAGAAAGCGGATAATCATCCCTACCAATGTGAAAATACGGATCCTTTCCATTGAAGGAAAACCAGTGGTAACTTTGGTTCCATCACTGAAAGGACTATTGAGGACCTCGTCCTCTCCAACGCTATCAATATCTTGATTCACGAAAGCTCTCTAGAAGCGTCCCTTCAAGCTTCCTAAATCAGTAACCCTTCGAGTAAGAGTGCTAACTGATACTGAAGTAGAAGTCATGGCACTAGAAGAAGCCATTACAAACTGATGATTTGAAAATTTTCAGAAAGGAATACGAAGAAAGAAGAAAGAAAGATAGCAAGAACAAGGGATTATAGAAATCTCAAAGGTTGCAGAAGGTTGCTTTCTTTACAGAAGACTTCTACTTATACTAATATGCCTTGATGGTTCACGTAAGTTCATGGAATGCAATCATGCCAAATTTATGTAACAAGACATGTCTATTGTCTTTACATTTAATGCGCATTATTCTGAAGGCTACAATCTTTAATGCCCGCCATCTCAAGGTATGATCTCCTGCTTTTTATCTTTAGCCTAAGAAATAGAGACCGGGGGGACTATTGATGATCCGACGGTCTAATTAATCCCTTTGGACATGTGGCGTGATCTTAAAACGCATGTGTACATTTATAAGATACACCCACAAATGCCTCATCATTCATACATCGGTTACTTGCTCCCTCCACTAACTCACGCGTGTGAACACCAAACGGGGCCTACACCCCTATTGGGCCATGTCATCTCTATTGATGATCTTTTGGCCTGTTCCAAGATCCTCAAGTGTCTCTATCCTGATCAAAGAGTTAGCTTCTTCAGTAACTAAAACCCTCGAAGGAAAGGACGGTTGTTGCATATCTTACAAGTGGCTAACCACCCTGAGATGGTCAATTCGTCAATAGTCACTCTTAAAGGACTAAGGGTTAGTCGCCCTTCTCATATGGCTAAGGATTTTCTCTCCTTCGAAAGACAAATACAAGGGTTTGTCACCCATAATAAACTTCACATTAACTGACATCGAAGGACATCTTCAAAGAAAGCCCTTCGAAGGCATGTTTTCACTCTCATCCCCAAATGTCACCTCCGAATGACATTTCGAGGCCTCACGGGACTTACTTGTAAACTTTACTTAAAGGTACTTCGAATGAAGCATATTCCTCTCATTAAAATTCAATCCACATGCATTTGAATTGCTTGCTTGACTCAGAACCTTGAAAGATGTTATGATAACTATCCCTTACAAGGATGATTGATCATAAAATCGAATCACTCGCTGAGAAACTTATATCTAAAGTCTCTATATGGGTAAATTCGTTAATATATTGATCACCTTATAAGAGGTATACAATTACTCTGGCTTCCTTCAAAGGAATACGGGTTGGACTACCAAAAGGGAATCGTTCGGAAGTAAACAAAAGCCTGAAAAATGTTTGTTGAATTCAAATAAACTCCTTCACTTAAATATAGTTACAAATGAACCCCCAATACAATCATGTGTTAAAACCTCAGCTAGTTATATATCTATTATATCTCTTATCTAAGTGGATTTTGTCTTATCAGGTATGGGGGTGATAAGAACGAAAATGTTGCTTTTTAGATTTTTATACATGTCACACATGTCATCTGATCTTAGATCTTCTAGACTCTAAGGCAACCTATCACAGAGTAAGTTCACTTGATCGAGTGGCTCATCACAATTTCCTTCTGGAAATAACTTAGCCGCGTTGAATACGCGTAAACTTGGATATGCATTGCTGCATGGGGATATTTTCCAATCTTCTCTCTTGACACGTGTCTAATTAACATATGTCATGATCAAGAGAAGATATTTTGGATGTTTTCTTTTTAAATAGCAGAGCATGCCCACAAATTAAATTATTCATCGATCCATTCATGATCTGAATAACTATTGGAACATTGAAAAGAATCTATCACCTTCAATTATAACTCGCAGATACTTGAAAGACAAAATAGTGATAACTTATCAGAAAAACATACACGAAAGACTTGTGTCCTTCGAACATTGAGGTTCCCTTGCTCCGTGGTGTGCATTCTTATTGAAATACTTGACATCTCTGCTCTCTCTCTCTTAGACCCTTTCTTTGTCTTGTTCATATATCATATTTAAGAAGAAATGCTTTAGATAGAAAGAAAAAACGCTTTAGATAGAACAGTTGCAAGATAGTTTAGGCTATCCTGAGACGAACTCTCTAGACTACATATCTGTTGGTGCATTTGTATTGGTGAATTCTAACTTTACCAAATAAAATATTCTAATTTCCATTTATTACAAATTCTGCATCACCAACACTAGAACTTTGTGTAAATTCTTATTATCAAGCTCAAATCTGGGTCTTTACATATATTACACATTTAAGCTTAGACTGACCCTCATTTCTAAGGCTCACTATAGGCTGCGACCGTGATTAGGTCTTCCTTTTGGTTGCAGGCTGGAGGTCGGACCACATTCACCAGTTATATGATACTTTTCCAATCCTAAAGTCGCCCATATCAGTACACAGCGCGCAAAGACCCACTCGAAGTTCATCCTATTGGCAACCAGCTAGGCTTATGCGTGCAAGACAACAAAATGCCACGTGGCTATATATATATACATTTTTTTTTTCTTTTTTCCCATTGAGCATATTTTCTGACAAAACCATAGATTTTGCCTTCTTATATCTACTTTAATAAAAATAAAATAAAAATGTCAGTGGCCGTGAACTTCTAACCCAAACCCATCAGCTAGCCTGACCACACAAGGTTTTAAAAATGGTGAGGTTATTATTAACAATACCTTAGATCAACCAAAGCCCATAAAACCAGGTTGGTTCGAATGGACCACCAAGCTTATAACGTTAAGACCGATCAGTCCACCCTGGTTTAAACAGGTTTGGGTTGGCTCTCTCAGCAACTTTGACAAAACATGCTCAACCCAATCCATGAACCAATGAACTAGTCCTTTTAATGACGTAATTTTAAGACTGGATAAACTTACATATTCTAAAGCAACAGCTCATATCATTCACAAGCAAGCAACCTCCTCTATTGATTAAGAAAAAAAATCATTCAACAATTTGAACAAATTTCCTTTCAAATTTACAAGCAACTAAACAAAATCAATATCATTAGTCCTTCAATTCAATGTGAGACTCTGGAACTCCAAAATCATCATACTACTATAATAATGGTATTGAATGCAATTCCACAGCTTTGAAGCCAGAAAATTGGGCCTCCTTACTCATGATGCCCAGCATGACTAAAAGCAACTTCTCACTCACCTTTATCTCACTGCTGTAAAACCTGTGATATAAACTCACCCTTCAGTGCCATGGAATATGCATATTCAGTCAAAAAAAAATTATGTAAGTGTTGAGATCCAGGCCATAGCAAGACGGGACAAAAGGACTGCAACATTGGGACATTAGAAAAAAAAACAACACGAAATTCGAAAGCAACAACAATGGTAAGATAAAGAAGCATTTACCAAAGCAGTTGATGGCCAGATTCAGTCCTCTTCCATGGGAACATCCGGAAAATTGAACCTGTCTTCAACAATTGTTTTATTTATTGTGAAAATTGGAGATGGTAATGGCTTGTCAAGGAAACAGGTTGAGTTGCATGTTTTGCTTGATGAATGCCAGTAAAGGACAGTAAAGTAAGCTTGATATTTTATGCTTATGAAAGGATAAATGTTTCCTAGATTGCATGCAATGAAAGCACTGGCTAGCAAAAAAAAAGACACCATGGAGTATAATCAGAAGATGGAAGTATTTAAAATGTGACGAAGAAGAATATAAGGAAAGCATAACTACTGTTTTTTAGCATCTACCCCACCTATGTAGGATTTCATGGAAACCAATGGTAATGTCTATGAGACAGTCACTACGTTTCAAGTCAAGTTTCCTAACAAACTATTGCAGACCAAAATCTCATAGGGGGTATCTTATGACTGAGAATCAAATGGGTTGTCCTCATGCATCACATCTAGACATCTTACACATGGATAATTGTTTTAAGAATATACCGTCAACCAGTAAGCCCTGCCTTGTGGACTTTCATCTAACACTTGCTTCACTACAAAGATCCAGGAGTGAAATAGGATGGTCTACAATCATCCAATGCAGCCTTGTGGCCCTCTTCATATCTCAGGTCCCATAAAATGCACTACCGCATCCACTTGCCAGCATCCCATCCATAATTATATAAGACTTAAAAGGCAAATCGACTACCAAAACTTTATAAGTTCCGATTTTGTAGCAGGAGATGAAACAAATAGCAAAGTTAGAACATTATCCTCGATGTTTTTCCCACTCAAATAAAAGGATATACATTGACATAAGATCGTCCTCCTTCTCACCACGATTGCGGCTATTTTTTAGCTCCCTATGGATTTCAGGTGTAACCTACATTGGAAGAGGGAATAAAGATTACATATCAAAAAACAATGTAAAGGAAATCAAGATAGTAGCTCTCAAAAAACCAATGCTCTTACCAAATGATGGTTCTGATATTGAATTAAATGGTAAAGGTTATCTTTGTCCTCCTTTGTCAGTTCATTTTTGTACCTGTATCACAATCATTTACATTGAGGAAAAAGGAAACACCAACTCATCTAAAATGCACACATAAACAAGTATTAGTCTGGATTGGCTTCCTTCTATATTATGCAACAGTTGATGGGTCCCCACTGTGCTTCATATAACCCACCACCTCAACAATATAATTTCCAATCCCTGAGTTTTATGTGCGCATGGCACAGAAGGAAGCCACTGACCAACAATAGTCATATGGATACCAAAGTAAGCAGCTACAATAATTTTGACAGCAGATTTTTCCCGCAATAAACAAAACTGGCTCACACTTTAACCAATCCAGTAAATAAACATTAAAAGTCACTAACCTCTGCACAAAAGCCAGAAGTGATTGGTGCCATATAACAGGCATGGCTCTTGTATCCTGGAGGAATCTCATAAAATGAGCAACACTAGCATCAAGTACACGGTAAGGCAAAGCATATTTCTTCTCAAGAAAAAGCTTTATGAAATAACTGAAACATATCAACAAAAGAAAAAACTGTCAGTTTTTTTTCCACAGCATACTATTGCTATAACAAGTGTGGCAACTAATATCATTTAAGAGAATACAGGTTTGATGACTATGGAAGGGATAATTGAAAATGAAAGAGATAAAGATTATCTTAAACTAGATTAATGCAATCCTCAACATGTATACAACTCATCCACGAATTCAAAGAAAAAGTCATATTTAGCCATTCTTTATGATGGAAAATTGTTGGGAGTTTTAGGATAGGAAATAAAGACATGCATAGAGAAAGTATGCATGTTGGAATATGCTCACTATGTTAATATAGGTAAGATAAGCATGTCAAAATATCTCACTATCAGGATTTATAGTAAATAATAGGTAATAGAATTAAGATGCATTTAGGCTTACACTAACATGACTGTATAAGCATCGTCTTCTAAATTGTGGAGATTCATCAAGCTTACTTCAAACAATTATTTGCTTTCTGCCTCCTTCCGAAGCACAATAGATTTTATTAGAAGGATTATTCCAGTCTGATCCTTGTATTGAATGCAGGATTACTTGTTTTTCTTGTTTCTAGTTACTCCCAGACTAAATATTATTGTAGACACTGTAATTCGTGTTTGATTGTGAAAAGTAAAAATAGAAGATCACATGGAATATGACAGTTTCAAACCCTTTCCAATTTCTCATTAAAATAAAATCATACCCCTGCCAATTCCCATCTCTCATTCCATTTTCACTTCTAATTTCATCCTCATGAATCTAAATCTCTCTCAGTTATGTTCCTTAAAACAAAAACAATGCAGAGACAGACAAATAAAGATATAAAATTATAAACCTAAAACAATTATGTGGGCTGATGACAGTGTAAAGTCTCATGCCTAATGTAGAAAGAAAAAGTCTGTGTAACAGAAGTTGAAAACAGAGCCACAATCTATATTAAGTTAGAGTTGAATACCTAGTTGTGCCACAGTACTCCATCTCTGCAAGCTTCATCAGTCCAACACTGGACACATCAACAAATTTATTTAGACCTCTCAAGCATGCAATTAAAGCACAAAGATATGAATTGAGTTTCAACAGCTGCATGCACACACACACACACATACATATCAGCCCAACACGCATGCACACACAGCCATACATATATAGATACACACACAATATGAATATATACTAAAATAATAGCTGATTTATTCTGCTTAGAAATCATGACAACCACAACACAAAGATTAGCATTAACATACCTTGAATGAAGTGGAGGAATAGAAACCTTTTCAATAATGCTTCCAATGATTACAGCTTCTCTGAGACTGCAAGTCCCTGACTGTACATAAAGAACAAAAAAATTTATGCACAATCCATTTGGTGATTGTTAAAATAAAAACAAAAAATAAATATGAGACTCTGAATCAATTGTCCAACTTTGATTATGACATGGCAGAGTTATGAGCATTACAATTAGTATGAAGTAATAAAACAATGCTATGAAACAATAGAACTAAAGTACAGTAATATTTTGTAGGAGGGAGAAGAGGGTGAGAGAGGGGGGCTAAAGGAGATAAGAAAAGAAGTGCAATTTCAAACTAGGTTGCAGTCAGGCTAGCTATAACCAAGGAATAGGAAAAGGCAAGAGCAGCATGGAAAACAAATAACCAAGACGTAGAAAAAGGGAGATTATAAAATTACCAATTATGTTTAAGAGAAAAAAGGATATGAAAATAGAGAATTTCAGATCAACTTTCCAATATTATTTTTATTTCTTTCTATTTTTGGATCAGTACGCTTTTAAAAATGTCAATTTTAAAAATTCAGTGATTTGCAAGACTACCCTTCTCAATAGTTTGATGTCTTCGACTGTCCATAAAATAGGTAGTACAAAAAGTGTGTTCTTAAAGCAATAATTAAAATAAAAACCTAAAGATTTTTATTCAAAAAAAAAAAAAAAGCATGAAAGACTAGCAGAGCGAGAACACGGATTTAAGACTACCTTACATCAAAGGGATATAAGTGATCTGTCTTGAACTGCATTGAAAGTTGCGTACC
>JAUPMG010000019.1:10247989-10262353 GCA_031762675.1 Pachysandra terminalis
TCCATTTGGTGATTGTTAAAATAAAAACAAAAAAGAAATATGAGACTCTGAATCAATTGTCCAACTTTTATTATGACATGGCAGGGTTAATTACGAGCATTACAATTAGTATGAAGTAATAAAACAACGCTATGAAACAATAGAACTAAAGTACAGTAATATTTTGTAGGAGGGAGAAGAGGTTGAGAGAGAGGGGCTAAAGGAAACAAGGAAAGAGATGCAATTTCAAACTAAGTTGCAGTCAGGCTAACTATAACCAAGGAATAGGTAAAGGCAAGAGCAGCATGGAAAACAAATAACCAAGACGTAGAAAAAGGGAGGTTATAAAATTACCAATTATGTTTAAGAGAATAAAGGATATGAAAATGGAGAATTTCCGAACGGGTTGATCAACTTTCCAATATTGTTTTTATTTCTTTCTATTTTTGGATCAGCGCTTTTGAAAATGCCAATTTTAAAAATTCATTGATTTACAAGACTACCCTTCTCAATAGTTCGATGTCTTCGACTGTCCATAAAATAGGTAGTACAAAAAGTATGTTTTTAAACCAATAATTCAAATAAAAACCTAAAGATTATTATTCAACAAAAAAAAAAAAGCATGAAAGACTAGCAGAGCTAGAACACGGATTTAAGACTACCTTACATCAAAGGGATATAAGTGATCTGTCTTGAACTGCATTGAAAGTTGCGTACCTCACACAATGGAAGCAATATTCCCCTGAAGAAAGCAGCTGGTTTATAAAGAGACTTTTTCAAAGCCTGATACAAAGCAAAATGAAGTCTCTTATTCTTTCGGATATCTTCTCTGACCCGTGGAAGCAAGACAAGCTTGTAAAAGCGTTGTGCTTTCTTCACCCCGAGATTGGAAGCGAAAATTCTCGTAGCTTGGTACATAGCATGAGGTGTCCAATTCTCAGGTTCAGTTAAGTATAAGACATCCTCCCAAAGTGCCAGCGAAGGGATGTGTTTGAATGCTTTGGGCATTTTCCCAGTTGTGTATCTACTAAGTACTTTTCCCACCCTGCAAGTCATGTTTACACCAATTTAATAAATACTAACATGAAGTATAATGAAAAAAGAATATATTATCTCAGGAACAGGATGGCTAAAATACCCCTTATACAAGTCTATAAGGGCGCGGTCGATCTTAGGAAGGGGTCGTGCTTCTGTGGACAAAGAAACAAAAATATTATGAAAAGACAAGTAACAAAGAAATAATGAAAAAAAAAAAGCCTTGAACTAAATATAAGATATTTAACAAAATTTAAAATCATCTTAACAAAAACAAATATAAAAATAAATGAAATATTATATTAACTTTTTTTTGGTAATTATTTTATGAACTGTCATTTGTTAATAATTTTGTTGACTGTATTTATTATGCATATAGAATACTTGTATTCTGCAGAATAGGAGTATTACAACGAAATATTATCAGTAGGTTCACTAGGTTGAACGAATCGATCTATAACATGTTCAACTAATCATGTTTGAGTAAGTATCTTTGCATTTAAATAGGACTTGTCCTAAGTCACACAATCTGTGTGATAGGGGAGGCGTTTTGGATTGTGTGATAGGGGAGGCATTCTGAGCGCGGGACGTCCCCAATCCGCGGATTGGAGTAAAAGTGTAAAAATAGATAGGATTTTTTTTTTTTTTTTTGTAATTTTGTTTCGGTGTGTGTGTGTGTGTGTGTGTCGGTGTGGGGGGGTTATGAAGATACACAAATATATGGATTTTATTATGAAAAGAAGATTTACTTGAGTTGATAGAAGGTTAAAATGAGATTTTTTTGTTCATGTCAATTCTCTTGTATATGTGGTTGAGCATAAGGATGGAAATTGAAATGTCTTTGTACACGAAGTACAGCTTGTATGTAGGCACTCTGGACCACAAGTTATTTTCAAGTTTGGTGCTCTCCCGCTCTCACTCCTGCACCCGCTCAGCATTCTGGTGACTTAGGACTTGTCTTAAGTTTCCATATGTTTAATAACTCTCCAAAGTTCCAACAATTTTTTGTCATTCTGGTCCAACCATTTCCAACTCTTGAAGGACCAACCAAAACAAATATTTGAACCATGTGAAGCATACTAACCCCCACAAGACAATGATCATACAGAATTACTGACATGCAGTCCTCTGTTGATCGGATAAAAAATGTGAAGGTGGAAAACAGAATAACATAGGTCTGATCAGCGAGGCCATAACCAATTTGTTAACCAAGAACTCAAAATGCTGCGGGAACCACATGCACAACTCACATAGACCCTAGTCACACGCTGCTAATATGCCACTTTATCACAAAACCAAGACAATGTAAAACCCATTTGAGAGCACCACTAGCACAACTCACCTAGACCCTAGCCACACTGATGTAGAACGTGTAGCCGAAGCATACATGGATCGCTTGGAGCGATAGAATTCCAAGCGGGACAAGCGACTTGCCCAATTTTGCGCACAACATCACTTTTTAGGAACTTTCAATATTTATAGTAATTTCTGTTTTAGGTTCCATTACTTTAAGCATCTTTCTATTTGAAATTAGGATTTCAGAAATTTTAGTATCTTTCTATTTTGCAATTATAATTTCAATATTTTAGGTATCTTTCTATTTTCCAATTAAGATTTCAGTATTTTTAGTATCTTTCTATTTTGCAATTAGAATTTTCAGTATTTATAGGACCTATGTAGCCCGAGGGCCTTCACTTTTGATTCAATAAATTTTCAGAAGACTTCTTTCTCATTCTTTCCTCGTGGGTTCGAGACTTAAAAAGAGTTCAACGTGTTCAACTTCTACTATTCCACTGCGTCAGTTGGTATCAAAGCCTAGTCTGCAAACCTGGACCGATGGCTAACGTACAAAGCGGTGGTAATCTCCCTAACAACGACGATCGTTAGAGATAGGCTCTTACAAGGGCCAAGTTCGTGGAGTTCCAAACGGAAACCCAGCAAGCGTTGCGTGCGATCCAAGCAGTGCTCGCTAGGTTAATGGTGGGGCAGAACCAAAATCCCGAAGACAATGGGGTTCTTGTTCGTGTTCGTGCTCCAATACCTCTAAATAGGCAGCCAGCCTTTGAACATCAATCCAGCGATGAGGAGTTATATGCCACCGAAGAAGTGCAAATGGGGGGCGTAGAGGCGCTAGGGGTTATATGAGTCAATGAGATCAAAAATCAAGAGAATATCGGATGAAGTAGGACCTACTCAGTTTTAATGGTCATCTTCATATCGAAGATTTCTTCGACTGGCAAGCTGGGGTTGAGAGTTTCTTTGATTATATGGATATACAGGATGAGAAGGTCAAATTAGTAGCCTATAAACTGAAAGATGGAGCATCTGCTTGGTGGGAGCAGTTACAGATTTCCCGAGCGCGACAAGGAAAGGCGATGGTGCGGTCCTAGTTGAAGATGAAACGCATGCTACGGGCCAGATTTTTACCACCAGATTATGAACAGATACTATTCCAACAGTATCAAAATTGTAGACAAGGAAGCCGACCGTTGGAGTATATACGAAGGACTTTCACAGGCTTCAATCACGCAATGATTTGGCTAAAACTGAGGCACAACAGATTGCTAGATTTATTGGGGGGTTGGTGTGGCAATCTAGGATCGAGTTTCCATGCAATCTATATATTCCTTAACTGAAGTTATTACTGTAGCTATAAAGGCGGAAACACAGTTAGACCAGTCCAACACAAGAACGCAGGTAGCCACCAGAAATTCCTTTGATTCTTCGAACACTGCGTTGAATAGGGGAAAACAGCCTGTGACTTCGCAACCACCAGTTGGTAGTGAGGGCGTTCCTACAAGGGCAGCAGGCACAACCCCTACAGTGACACCCAGAAGGGATATGGCTAGGAATCCATATTCCCAATCCACAGGGGACAAATGTTATAGGTGCGGACTATTGGGACATCGTTCTAACCAGTGTCCACAAAGAGGAGCGGTGAATTTGGTTGAACAAGGTCCAGAATTTTGTGAGGAACAAGAAGAAGATGCTAAGCAAGAATACGATGAGAATGACGTGACAGGAGCAGATGACGGAGATTGCCTTTCACAGTCCCTTGTCGTACGAAGGTTGTTATTAGCACCAAAGCGAGATGAGCACCCACAGAAGCACAATATCTTCAAAACCAGGTGCACTGTCAACCGAAAACTCTGTGAGGTAACTATTGATAGTGGGAGTAGCGACAACATTGTGTCTTGGACCATGGTTAAAAAAATTGGCTTGAAGACAAAGAAGCATCCATCACCGTATAAGATTGGCTGGATTAAGGTGTCGAGACAAAGGTAACAGATACTTGTTGTTTTTCTTTTTTACATTGGCCAAAATTATCTTGATGAAATTATGTGATGGGGTCGAGATGGATGCTTGTCCTATGATTTTGGGACGGCCGTGACAGTTCGATGCCGATGCCACACATAAGGGTAGAGATAATGTATATGCTTTTACAAATGAGGGTCAGAAAATACTCGTATGCCCTCAAAAGGAAGGGATTCACCTAAAACTTCAAAAGTGGAGGGAAAGCCTTTTCTCCTTTCCAGCATTAATGATTTTCAGGTTGAAAGGAAGGAGACGAAGCAGATTTACACCTTAGTAGTCCACGGAACAGTGCAAGCCGAATCTGCTGTGATTCCAAAGAAGTTGCAACCCATGCTTGATGAGTTCAAGGAGATCATGCCAAAGGAACTACCAGAAGGGTTACCCCCAATGCGCGACATACAACACCATATCGACAAGTATAAGGAAGCGGCTGATAAGCAAAGGCGTGAGGTCTTTAAAGACAGGGATTTAGTGATGGTGTATCTAAGCAAAGGAAGACTCCCTATAGGACCATACAACAAGTTGAAGAATAAGAAGTACGGCCCTTACCAGATTGTCAAGAAAATTAGTGACAATGCTTATGTTGTTGATCTTCTAAAGGAAATGCCTATTTCTCCTACTTTCAACGTGATTGATGTGTTTGAGTACTACCCGGAAGACGAGCCTAGTTATCCAAAACATAACTCGAGGTCGAGTTCTTTTGAAGTTGGAGGGACTGATGTAGAACGTGTAGCCAAAGCTTACGTAGATCGCTTGGAGCGACAGAATTCCAAGCGGGACAAGCGACGTGCCTAACTTAGCACACAACATCACTTTTTAGGAACTTTCAATATTTACAATAATTTCTATTTTAGGTTCCATTACTTTAAGCATCTTTCTATTTTGCAATTTGGATTTCAGTATTTTTAGTATCTTTCAATTTTCCAATTAGAATTTTCAATATTTATAGGACCTATGTAGCCTGAGAGCCTTCACTTTTGATTCAATAAATTTTCAGAAGAGTTATTTCTCATTCTTTCCTCGTGAATTCGAGACTTGAGGAGTTCAACCACGAGGAAAGAATGAGAAAGAACTCTTCTGAAAATTTATCGACTCAAAAGTGAAGGCCCTCAGGCTACATAGGTCCTACAAATACTGAAAATTCTAATTGCAAAATAGAAAGATACTAAAAATACTGAAATCCTAACTGCCAAATAGAAAGATACCTAAAATACTGAAATTCTAATTGCAAAATAGAAAGAAGAGGATTGCAATGACAATCAAATTATTATATGAAAATCAAATTATTATATGAAACTTTGCCTATAAACCAGACATCGGTAGAGGATTGCAATGACAATCAAATTATTATAGGAAACTTTGCCTATAACCCAGATATCAGTATTATCTAAGAATTACGAATATTCACATCCCCTTTCAAGAGAAAACTCTTCTTTTGAACTGGACATTCAGTAATTTAGCAAGTTATATACTGGTATTTGCAAATCATTATCTATCAAGCATTCCAAACATGCTCCAGAAAATTTAAAAAATTAAAAAACAAAATATAAAAAAGTTTTAACACCTGAAGTTACTTCAGCATCTTTCTCTTTGATTTTACTGATGATCATGTCCGCCAAAGTACGCTGTGGACCAGCACCCTTCGACATAAAGGCCTCCAATACTCTCTCCTCCTCATCATCAATCTCTTCCTACGATCAGGAAAAAAAAAAGTAACTAACAAAAAATCTGAAACTATGAAAGGAGAATGATATTAAGAGATATGATGAGACTCACTTCATAACCGTTATACTGGCTAAGGGTTTCTGAAAACCCATCCAAGCCATCAAATTCCTCTTCCTCACTATCTCCCAAAGCAGAATCAGGTTCTTCGATAATGGCGGAGAAAGAGTTAGGGTTTTGGGCTTCAAACTCGTCCTGGATCTCTTTTTGTTGAATTAAAGCTTCTTTCAAGATCTTGGAGCTCATAACCGATGAAATGAGCTGCAGAAACAGATAGGAGAAGGAATTAAAATAGAGATTCAGAGACATATTAGGGAAAGAGAGATAAAGTGTTTGCGCCTGCCTTCTCTCCTTCTTGATGTTGCTTGGATGATCTTGATCGCTTCTTCGACTTGAGGGGTTCCTCTGCAAGGAACCCCTCTCGTTGCTGCTGTGGTCTACTCTTCTTCGGCATCTTTGTTCGAAATTTCGTTTCGGACGTTCCCAGCTGAAACCTATTAGTGTTTAGGCAAGTCGAAAAGACGTGATCAGATATTGAAGAAGCGAATGAAGGAAGCGGCTGAGCATACCTGTGTTGGGTGCTCTTTTTCACCTTCTTTGTTTACTAGGGCTTTTGTTTTTTTAGGCACGTTTGAACGTGCCGGTGATATTGGAGAAAATTAACCTCTAACTAACAATTGATTTTCCGTTGTCTAAACGATTAGTAATTACATCTAATTATCTGATTTAATACCTTCATTTAGGCCTGTCAACAGGTCAGCTTCGGACCGCAACTGATCCGAATTCGATCTGATAGTGAAATCCGAATCCGATCCAACGGATTATGAAATAGGTGATCCGAATCGGAATATTCGAATCCGATCACATGTAAATTGTATACAAAATAAACCTTCAAATACAGAACAAATGATCAAATTACCTCAACAAACCACACTTTCCGTCGGATTCAACAAAAACAATCTCACTTCTGTAATCTCCTTTGAAAAAAAAAGTAATTATTAATAAAAAAAATTCAATTCAAAACAAAAAGCAGGAAAAAAAAAAAAGAGAGAGAGGTCTATCTTCTAATCTTCTAAGTCTTCAAAACAATCAAAATAAAAACAGAATTGATATTCGAATCAATACCTCTAAAGGGAAGACTGGTCGTTTCAGATGCTCCGGCCAACGATCTGAATCGTAAAATCAAGAAGAAAAAAATAAATAAAAATAAAATCAGATAAATGGAAATCCAAAATCAGAAGAAAAAAAGAGAGAAAATCAGAAAGACAAACCTAAAGAGAGCCGATGATCTTGGTTGTTTGGAATTTTTGGTGGTTCGAAAAATTAAAGGCTTCGGAATTAACCACTCGCATTCATTGCTTCGACATTTGGTTCAAGAACAGAGAAGAGGATGTGCGGTTTACAGATATGGTGGAGTTAGAGGTGATGAAAAAGGGGTGGAGAGAATTGAGACATATGAGGTGAAGGGGGAAGGGAGAACAGGGTCGACGACTCGACGGTACTGGATTTCTGAAGAAGAAGAAATGAATAAAAGGGGAAAATAACAGTCTTATCGGATTAGGTGCTCGTCAGAGTTCGATTGCCGCCGACTGGAGTCGTCGTCAGCCGCTGGATAGAATGAGAGGGATAATCGGATAGATATTAGGGTAGGGTTTTCTCCAAAAACTTCTTCCTTCTTCCTTAGGTTTTAAGGTTTTTTATATATATATAAGGTTTTATATATATATTTTTTTGTTTAATTCGATAAAAAATAGTTTAAAAGAGACATTATAATTTATAGATAACAAAACAAAAAGAGTTATTTTATCAAAACTCAATTCATGTAGATGAGGCAATGGGGTTGGGTTCGGTCGGGTTCTAAACGGGTTGTGGCTTAAACGGGTTGCTCGGGTTCAACTCGTTTACTAACGGGTCAAAAAATCATGACCCAAAATCCAACCCGCCCATAAACGAGGTGAACCCACCAATTGTTTAAATTTTAATTTATTAATTAATTATTTTAATTAATAAATTGCTAGCTCTAAAAGAGTCCTCCACCTCCATATATAAGGCACCGTCAATCCAATGGTTCTAACTTCACGATAAACACGTGTAATGTGATTAACCATTAAAAGGACCACCACACAACTTAACCTCATTAACTTGGCCGTAGTTAAAAATTTAACTCCATCATAAACAAAATAAGCCTCATCTCTGAAGCAAAGTTGTTCGATCAAAACTCGTTAATGGTGTTTCTGATATACTTCTCTCTAAGAGAATGAAATTGAAATCCCTTGGTTTAATCTAATAATCTGAAATCAAGGTTGCTAAAACTATCGGAACATCTGTAGATCGAAGCTTTCATGGCGTACTCTCTCTCTCACGCAAAGTTGTTCGATCTTAACTTGTTAATGGCGTAGCTAATCTGCTTTCCTCTGAGAAAATGAAACTGAAATCCTCTATTTCAAGCTAATAATATGAAACATCTGTAAATCGAAGCTTCAATCATGGCATATTCGTTTTCTTGTTGCAATCGATTAATAGACAAGGAAGGAAGAGATTTGTGAGTTTTCAAAAAGGATGAAGAGCATGGAGCTTTCTCGTTGTCGAGCATGGAGATATGGTTGTAAAACCTTTTTCCTTTTGTTCCGAAAAACAACTTCCGCCAAAAAAGAGCAGAAGTTGTTTTCCTTCGATTTTCCAGCTATTAGGACAAAAAATTCCATAATTTTACATTTTAACAAACGCATGAACAATTTTAATATCCCGGAAAATATTTTTTTCCCCCCAATTTCTGGCAATTCAAACATAGCCTAAATATGTTAAATTTTTACTAGAGAGAGATTAAAATACCTTTGTTTTATTGTTTAAAATAACATACGATGCAGTCTTCGTTTATGTAGTTTTATTCTTTACCTCACTCTCATGCATGATATTATTGCTTCAAAAGCTATAAATGGAATAGTATAGGAACAAAGAAGCCTCATACAAGTCTCAACAAATACCCCACATACTCGTTGCAGTCTACACCTCTATAGGTTTTCTGTGTTTATACGCTACTCTGAGATCAGTCCTGCAATCTCTCAACCCTCACTGAGCAACTCCCCAAAACACAGGACCCCGGTTGGCTACTCTGAGATCAGTCCTGCAATCTCTCAACCCTCACTGAGCAACTCCTCAAAACACAGGACCCCAGTTGGCTACTCTGAGATCAGTCCTGCAATCTCTCAACCCTCACTGAGCAACTCCCCAAAACACAGGACCCCGGTTGACGGTCGTTGAGCAGACCCAAAAGTGGCTCATTAAGCACCCTTGGCAACCATTTCGGACTAGACTCGTGCACCACAATAACATAGTGTCCCACACCTAGACGAATCAGGTTCCTAAGTTTTATATTTTGTTTTTGTTTGTTTATGTCTCACTAGTTTTGCCCTCCACCAGCTTCGCACGTGACTGGCCTATAAAACAATGTAAATAATGCAAAATAAAAGGTATTTTATACTGTTTCTCCTTTTAGAATCAATCTTAAAGTATATATTGTGTAAAGTGTTATTTTCATTTAGAAAACAATGTAAATAATGAAAAATAAAAGAGATAAATTTGCCAAAACCAAGTTATTTCTATTTTGTAGCTTCAACATGTGCTTTGGTGTATAGTTGGCAATAGGGATTGCCTGAACCGCTTTTGGCCCGTTAAGGCTTAAGACCAAGTCGCTTTCAAATTATGAGCTTGTTGCCTTTCATTCCAACACCCAAATATACGTTTAGGGATTGCCTAAACCTATAGTTGGCAATAGGGATTGCCTAAACCTATAGGCTTGCCAGGCCTGGACCCTAAGGCTAACTCGGGATCTTACAGAATTAACCCAAACTAATGGCATTGTTCAATTGGGTTAGATTTTACAAATCCAGTTCAACTTAGGTCTCATCCAACGATAATAATATACAAAAGATATCTTATTTTAGATAACTAAAGCATTGCGTAATAGTATTGCAACTGTTTTATCTTAGTATGTTTTATTCAGTTAAATAAAACATATTTTGATCTAATCTCATTTGAGAAATTCTACATTAAAGACATAAAATTAGTCGAACGGTTTAAACTTGAAACTCAAGCCCTGTCGTACGCAACAAACTTGCTAAACAGGCGAACAATATACACCACTTGGAGTCCACTTGCAAGTGCCAACAAAATGTAGAGGTGTGTAGAAAACATGCGTTCGAGTAATCTCATTTGCTGCAGCAAGAACAAAAACAATGATTTAGTGCTTAGGAAGAAATGAAAAAGGAACTTCTTGGTTAGTAACAAAGTATGATCATTTAGAAGGGATGGCTGTGAAAATATTGAGATAGGCATGAGTTCTACTAAAAACAACCAATTCCCTGCCAAACGTGCATGCGCATACACACACATGCAGAGAAGGGGACAGGGAATCTTTTGGTATATGGACAACTCCTTTAATACGTGTATTGTTAGATCCTGCCTATGCAAATTGCCACCATGTATTGGATCCTGTCCTGGTTACAAAGATTTGTTTTTTCAAAATTGACAAAATTTTACTGCTTGAAGTTCATATTCATCCTTGTCATTCAATAAAAAAAAAAAAGTTGACAGCTTACTATGACGATGCCGAGCTTCACGTGCTCTTAGGTATTTCTGCTCTGCTGTAACAGGCTCCAATGCCTCTCTCAGCTCAGCAATTTTAACATTTATAGGGTCTAAATCTTCTGTAAAAAAATTGAAAAATATCGAAGCAAATAAAAAGAAAACATAAAAGAGAAATAAAATATCCAAAGCTCTCAGCTACCAATTCTGAAACCAGAATGAGGATTTCAACTAATCGTCTTTAGCATGCTTATACTGAATGGGAATTATAACCATCAACATGTACAAGGGTAATAGAAGTAGAGAGCCTGGATAATAGAACATCAACTATTCTCCTATTCAGGTTCTTAAGATGAGCAATGCTGGTTGATGAACAAGCTTTCTCTTGAAAAACAACACATCCAAGCATCAATACAACATAATCACTATGATAAGTTCAGTCAACAAACAAATGAAGCTAAAATTGTATTTTTTTTCTAATCAATAAGATATATTAGCACAAGCAAGTAGCAGTAAATCATGGAGTGACTTGCTTGTCCTCCAAATATTATTTTGGAGAAGAGTTCCTTTGCAAATTACTTTTTCAACACAAAAGGGGTTCAATATAAACTTGTACTTGTAAGCAAACAAACCCTTATGTTACACTGAAAGAAGAATTTTATTTATAGATTCTTTATCTTTCATTTATTCAGAAGTATTAGCATCTTCTGTTTTCCTCCTCCACATTCTAAAATTCTATACAAGCTTCTACCTCAACTTCTCAAATGCATGTGATTTTGTTGTATACAATGTGCTATGGCAGTTTTCATACTTTAGGATCAATAATATTCAGCTAAAAATTATATAACCGGGGTAACATGGTAACTAATTCCTATTTCCATAAAGTTTCTCATTTCTTATTCAAATTGTGCCTGTATAACCAGCTGGTTTCCTTAACAACATGCTGGATGCTAAGGAACTTGAGCATTGATTTTTTGTGCAAGACATTACCACTCCCAAAAATTCAATGGGATGATCTTAGTCATTAATAAAAATAGAATATGCCTTGATTATCACATTCATTATAGGGGTTTGATTAATTTTTTTTTAAAAAGGGGAGAGAGGGGAGTACAAGACAATCACGATACTATGAAACTCTATAAAAATGTAATGTTATTAAAATGCTCATCCTCTAAACTTCAATTTTAACAAATGAGTAAGAAACCCAGTTATTTAACTGAGTAAGGAACCCAATTATTTTACTAAGTAAGAACTCAACATGCTTATAAGAAGCCCACCGAAAAAACCCAAAATGCTTGTAGGTAAACCCAGTTGCCTAATTGAGTAAGAGATCTAGTTATTTAATTGAATAAGAGCTCAGTTAGCATGCTTATAAGAAACCCACAGAAAAAACCCAAAATGCTTATAAGAAATCCAAATAAAACAAGGAGAAGAAAACAAAAAATTGAAAAATCAAAACAGAGAAAAAATTGTGCAAGAAGAATAAGAACAAGAAACACAGACTGAATGTTGAGAACCTTTTTGTTGAGAATGCTGTCGAGCAATGAAGGTTTAATCCATCACTTATAATCAACGAAGAACAGATAAAGGAAAAACGATAACTCCCTATTACATGTAGGTTATCAAGGAGCTTGTATCATTCTCTAGATTGTTGCCAGTGCCATAATAAAGACACCCTTCATTTAGCGGATGTTACATAGGAAAGTTCCAAGGCTAAAGTGAACAAGACTGGGTTGGAAAAATGAGTAAACACGAATCAAGAAGACAACTTATATCCATTTTAGCTTAGTGAGAAATTTGGAATGGTTCCCAATTACTTCCTATAATTCAAGGAATTTTTTTTTTGATCATTACTATGATTCAAGGAATTGGCTTCTACTGAAATAAATAAAGTGCCCTCCACACATCTCTTGGGGAAGAATAAAGCTCAAATATCTTCACATGCATGTCTTTTGTTATCAAGTCAATAAGCTTAGAAGATAAAATAGAGCTCATGTTTATTCAAATTCAACATACACACAGTTCATCTACATTTATAGATTGAAATAAATCAATGTTCTGTAGGAATTTGTGGGCATAATGGCTACTTAGCAAAAAATACTCGAGGTCAACTCATTAGTCAATCTACTTGAATAGCTACTAATTACTCAAATATAGAAGCAGATGAGAGTATCATAAGCAGAAGTTAAACTTACCACTATAGTGACCCATTAACTTGTCAACACCGAAACCGTTATCAACGCTTTCAGCTTCAACATGTGCTACATTAATGGCGTGTTGGGCCTTCCCAAAAGTAGTGTCAAAACCAAAGGACTAATCAATAACCTGAATCAACAAGAGGTAGTGACCAAACATGAACCAAATTTTTGAATGAATAGCCTTGTACATGATGCACAAAAAGAGTATTAAAAATCAAATAATAACCCAGAGGTCAATAAAACACATGAGAAGTACCAGAATGTCATTATCAATGGTCTAGGGAATTTCAACAACTGCGACTTTGAGAACAGGCCTTTTAATTTCCTGCAAGGAAAATTAGAATTTTATGGGAATAACTAAAACAGATGTAAGGCTATAGCTGTGTTGTTTTTAGGAAACATTGTACTTTTTAAGATCTTCAAAGAAATCATATTTATTTATTTATTTGATAAATAACGAAATGATATATACAAGGGAGAAAATGTAAAAGAATACAAAAATCAGCCTTATTTATCTCAAGGAGGAAGAAAGAAGAAAGTTGATCACTCATATGCAACATCTTCTAAGCTAACTAAAGATGACACATTCAATGTATCAAATAATTTACCTCACAGATACCCATTTCTGAGCTCCATCTCCTTCAAGTATGTAAACCTGGAATACAGGTACCAATACATGGGGGTTGCGACCACAGAAAGCATAATGTTTATATTGGGTTACACACTCCTCCCTCCTCTTTCATTCTTGATTTTGAGGAGGAAATGTTCACTTGTTAGTTGCAAACAGTAACAGTAAGCCATAGGAAGAAACCATCAAATACTTCTTGTATCAAATCAGCAAATTTATCACAATAGGTTGGCAAATTAGCACAGTGATTTTCAATTGCAAATTAAAATCTTGATTCAACTTGGTTTCATGAAGAAAAAAAATGTAAGTGGTAGCTAACAAGAAAAAAGAAAGAATAACTTAAATTAAAATAGCTTTCATGATATGTAAAAAACTTGCTTAATTCAGAGTGAAAAATCCAAACCAACAGAAGCATACCCAATATTCAAAAATCAATGGGAGCAAAAGAAAGGAAGAAAAGGGAAAAACGTTATGATTAGAAGATTACCTTTTCGACTCGGTGAGTCTCTTCATGAAATTTAGGTTGATGAATTGAGTGATTTTTATATGTTACAATCTATGGAATTCTTTCTATTAGGGGAAGCTAATGACATCATAATCTACTTAGATTTGTCCTCTCTTGCTTAAGGATTTATTTTCTTGGCACCGTTAGTTTTGTTGGAGCCTCCTTCATATTAACAAAAATGAAGCCCCCATATAACATAAACATGTGCTATCATTTTTCTTCATAGTGCCAAGTGAGGATTCTGTTCTTAACCAATTTAACCTAAAGGTAAGTAAAATAAAAATCAACTTAAGAAATTACACTCAGTTAAAAAAATTAATTAAACCTCAAAACAAGGGTACTATTATACCACATAATTTAACCAATACATGATGAGAAAAATAATTAAGTAATTAATT
>JAUPMG010000019.1:10266761-10284708 GCA_031762675.1 Pachysandra terminalis
AATTATTCTAAAATACCCACATGCATATGAGAGTATTTCCTCATTGCCAAATATGCCAACACGTACACATAAGTGTACTCTAACAGAAGTTAAGCACCCTTATGGCTCATGGCCAATGACTAACCAGTGGATTATTAATTCCTCATCAATGTTTAAAAACTCGGATAGGCCTTGTGACTCGGAAGCCAACCCATCTAAATTACTTGGTCCGAGTCACCAACTAGTAAGTTTCGGGCTCAGCTCGAATCGGAGATTTGTCCATTCAGAATATGATTGGTCCATTCCCTTTTAAAAATTGAATGATTAGTTATTTCTAAAGGGGGAATGGACTAGGGCTGCCAATGGGTCGGGATCTAGATCCGATACCCACCCGAATTCGTTTAAAAATATCCAATTAAATCGGATCTTTATCTGATTTGATGTCCGTAAGATCGGATTTGGATCTAAGTAATTGGATCCGTTTATAATCAGATCCAGATTCGGATATTGGTACATCCAACCCGATTAAGATCTGATTGCGATTAGATTAACATATATGTATAGCGTTTTTTCTCTTTTTGTCTTCTTTCTTTAGTTGTTTGGGAATATGTTTTTTAATTTAAGTTAAATTACATTATCCACTGATATTGGAATTGCAAATATTTAAAATGTAATTAAAGTTGAAACGTGTGAAAGTGAATAGTAGGATAATTATAAGAAGTTAATAAGTGTAAAGAAGACAAAAGGCTGTAGCGGCAAACGGAAAACAGAGAACTGCCAAAAAAATGCACTTGACTATTTTATCCTTCAAACACTTTGTAATTCCACCTGTAAATCTATGTGCTTGTAATGAATAGGTTAATAACTATAGGTCAATATTGTAATTTCAATTAAGATAAGTAGAAAATATATAGGACGGCCAAAAAAAGTGAATTTTGCTTTTAGGAGTAGTAGAATAAAGTGTGCTCAGGACTAATCATTTTAATAAAGACACCTTATTAAACCCATTAACAAACTCATTAAGATTTGATAAAGTGTGTAGGTCCCACATAAATTATGTTAATACCTTAATTAACCATCAAATGGGTGTTTCATCACAGAGAATCCGCCCTCGTTTTGTTCACATGTATCATTGTTTGTAAGTTCTGCATACAAAAATATACATACATACATACATATATATATATATATATTTTCTTTTTTTGATAACGAGGAAAATGTCTTTGGGGTTAAAACTTTGTATATATATGTAACTTGGGATTGATTGAATGTATACTGGAGAAATGGGATTCACCATATAAGCTTCACGTCTGAGGTCTGCTATGGAAAACTAAATAGATTTAGGTTCAAATTCCTTGATTGGCAAGGCGTGGGTGAAAACTAGAAGCCCATTTTCATGCGTCATCCTTTCTTTCAACCACAAAAGAAAGGAGATTTTTCATCAAAGTCCTTTTTATGTCCTCAGTTCATCCTCTTCATAGTCATCTTTTTTTTTCCCAGCTAAACAAGTTTGATGTCTGTTGGATCCCACTAGAGTAAGGGCCTTTATATGGACAATGGTTCTTAAAAAGATTAACACAAACTATATTCTTTGGAGGTGTGTATGAGCAATAAGGAATCAATCAACTATCTTTTCATTCAATATGTAATTGTTAGGGTTGTTTGTTCACTTTGGTGTTGTTTAATTCTTACAGATGATTAATTGGTAGTGGGTGATCCGCTGAGTTTTATGATAGCTATTGTTCTAGTGGAGATTTAGGGTGTGTTTGGAATATTGGATTTTAAAAGAAAAGAAAAAAAATTAAAAAAGAAAACAGAAGAAATGATAAGTGTTTTTTTTCAAGTCTCTTGGTTAAGATGAAACATAGAAAGAAAAAAAAAAAAAAAACTAACTTTTAGCGATTTTTGATGATTTTTCAATGAGTTCTAATATATTCTGGCAAGATTGATTAGCTGTCAAGGAAATATAAGATATGCTGTAAATTAGGTTGCAGTGTTGGAGAGTGTTCTTCACTTTTCTTTACTTTCTTTCAAAATCCCTATCTTTTTTAGGGAGAAAGGTTTTGATCACAAAAGATAAAAAAATTCAGATTATTTTATTTCCAAATCCCTGTCCTTCAACCAAACAAGAGAAAGTGCTTTCTTTAGTATTTTTTTCTCTCTCAAAATCCGAAGTTCCAAACACAGCCTTCAGGATATTAGGAAAAGTGGTAAAATTATGTATAACATTACTCTATTAGGGACGCAGATCTTCTGTGAACCTGTGCTGTGTGAATCTCACATGAGGTTGACATTTGTCCTCAGGTTGGCCCTGATAAGAAGGGTGACTTAAATTTCTAAAACCCGAACCTGAAACTGGATTCTACCTTAACAAGTGACAGTCACCCTGTTTTGTGGGCCTGCTTGGGACAAGTGTCAACCTCATGTGAGGTTCACACAGCCCAGGTTCACAGAAGTTCTTCATCCCTCTATTTGAATTGCTGGTCACTTGATAGGCTTTTTGGTACAAATTATTTTAGATGCCTATTGGTCAGTGGCATTATGAGGGACTGGACAGTTTTTTCTTATTCAGTGTTGTAATCTTCTCAGATTAGTTAGATCCTTTCAATGAAGCTGAAGTAATTTGTTGGTCTAGGTCTTTTAGGTATTGGAAGCATCTTCAGAGATCATAAGGATGATGTTACTCATATGTTCTCTAGCCTTGATGAGTGAAACCTAACTAGAACATAAGCCATTCTTCTTTTTGGCATCCAGGAGGGAAAGAAGCTTAACCTGATGAATCTTATGGATGAGTTTCTATTCTCCTAGTACATAAAGGCCAAATGATGTGTGGAAAGGGAAAATTTTGTTTTTAGGGTGAGAAGTGGTTTTACCAGTGCTTCTTTGTTTTGTTATTGAGGGGTGGGAATGATTTTTCTTTCTCTGTTTTTTGTTCTGTTCCTGTTTGTTTCAGGCTATCTAGCTAGCTTTATTAAAATCACTTTCAAGGAGGTTCAGGTGATGACAAATAGAAAAATGATTCATCATAATATGAGAATACAAAGCAACTCTAGTGGTAATTCAATGGCCAAAATAAGGTATTTTCTGAATCTTTGGCTTGAAGAAAATCCAAATCTCATCATAGAGATCGTAAAAGATATTACTACTAGTCCCTGCCTCCATGGAAGGTAGCATTTTTTTCAGGAGATGAGACTGAATTCTTACATGGATTTGAAGATCATAAAGTATCTCATATTAGAATATAAGGAAATGCAATAGTCACTTTTTGAGTCTACTCAGGAAACTCAATCAAGTATACTCAACTAGGCTATTTTTTTTTCTTTAATTAAATTCTTATGAGCTATCATCTTTATCAGAGTCAAGTTCCAGATTTTTAAACACTAACAATTTACTTGCAAGTAAAACTTTATACTTACAATCTTATGAAAAAGAATGAAAAGAAAAGAAAATAATGAGGCCTCATGTATACTAACAATTTACTTGTAAGTAAAACTTTATACTTACAATCTTATGAAAAAGAATGAAAAGAAAAGAAAATAATGAGGCCTCGTGTATGCAAGCAGAAGCTCACTTTAAATGGGAAGCAAAAGGAAGGTAGTTTTCAATGTCATTGGATGTCTAGTGCTGTTTCCATAAAATGGCAGCCATAAGAACTATTCAACTATATTGTATAGAACAACATCCTCATTCAAAGATAGAATTTACAGTAAAGGCAGTGAAAGCCATTAATGAGAATAGGATCCATAATCATTACAAAAGCTTAAATTCTTCAAAGCATTTCTAGACTTGTTTAACCTGTAATGAGTCCTCCCAATGACAAACAAGCTTGCAAACAAGAAATTTCAATCTTTAACAGCTGATCTGCAAATTAAGTGTGCCGTTGCTGATATTCCAGGGATTCATAACCTGGCTACAGGGGCAGGACGAGGAAGGTCCCACTCGGTCAAAATGTGGTTACGAGTGATCTCCTTGAGTGAGCGGCATCCACTTAATGCCATGGTTAGCTCAAACTCATCGTGAAGCATTTGGAGCACCTTTCTTACACCAGCCTCACCTTCAGCAGCCAAAGCGAACAGCACAGGTCGTCCAATCTGAAATTGGGACCAGGATCAAATGAGTGAATTTTCTAACAAGAATGTTAATTAACAATGATCATGTGAAATTTATAAGAACCTACAAATATTCCAGAGGCTCCAAGTGCCAATGCTTTGAAGACATCTGTCCCTCGTCGAATCCCACCATCCACAAACACTGGAACTCGGCCTTGTGCAGCTTTGACAACCTTAAGTTAACTCGAGTGAATGATTATATCAGAACATTACAAGATAAAGTTTTATATAACTGATTTTCAATAGGTGCTTAAAGTAACGAGAAGAATGCGCCATTATCAAGCATGTTCCAAGTACCTCTTCCAAAGCCATGATAGTAGCAGGTGAATAATCGAGTTGGCGAGCTCCATGATTTGACACAATGATCCCTGCAGCTCCATTTTGTATGGCAATCCTTGCTGCATGGTTGGGACAAGAGAGTGAATATCAAAAGTATACGGATACGGGAAAAAGAATAAAGAGGGAATTAAAACTTTTGTGCTTACTATCTTCCGCAGTAAGTACACCCTTCACTAGAATTGGCAATGTGGTGATTGTTTGAAGCCACTTCACGTCCTGCCCAAACCCAAGAGACTTTTCAGAATGATACTTCTTGTTTTTTGATTCAGAAAATCTTAATATACAACCATTTTATATTCAGGGATCCATCTTAACAAATTGTTTCAACCTTCAAGTCATGCTTAACCTACCTTCCAGCTCAGAGATCGATCGATTTGACCAGCAACATATGAAGCAAGTCCAGAGTCATTGGTCTGTACAAACCCATAAACATGAACAAAACAATAAGGAAACCATAAATCTAGATCATTGAAACGTAAGTTATATTTGTCACTCACCTTATCCATCGTGCCAAGGTCCAGACCCTCAAAGTTCTTCAATGTTAAATATGGTGGTAAATTAAATCTGTTGGATAATCCATTCAATAAATATCTTAGAAGACTGTAAAATAACTGTTTATTAACAGTTTTATACACAGCCCCAGTATAAGGCCATGAGACTATCAAAATTAGTTCAGTAAGTTGAATCAAGAGAGAGGTCTCAATTAATTCTTTCAAGTAATTAATGGTTCTGGACTAATAGTTTGAGTTGAGGTGCACCTATTCTTGATGTCAGCTTCCCTGCGTCCAAGTATTGGGGTATCAACCGTCAGGGCAATTGCCTTAAATCCAGCCCTTTCAGCTCTTCTCACAAGCTGTGCAACTATATTTCTATCTTTGTAGACCTGAATGATAAGCAAAGAAATTCTTGAACAGATGGAAAATACAAAAAAGCTAATAATACAGCATGTCTCAAGATTCCATATCGAAAACAGAAACCAGTGTGTGTGTGTGTGTGTGTGCGTTTGTGTGTGTGGTGGTGGTGGTGGGGAAGAAAAGAAGAGATCACTCAAGCGTACGTAGAGCTGAAAAAAGCGAATGCCAGGTCCTGTTGAAGCAACCTCTTCAACACTGGAAGTAGCCCATGAGGATAATGTCTGGAAACCAATCATAAATGGGGTGAGGCAAATGAAACACGATATGGCACATAACAGTCTTGAAGCATAATAGATGACAGACTCACAGAAAGAAGAAAAAAAAGAAAAAAAAAAAAAAGAAAGAAATTCATGGATTTATAACTTGAATAAAAGTCAGAAGCTATTTCTACTGAGTTATGGTGAAAGTACTCTTACAGGATGGAATTATGGCAATGCAAAAATATAATAAATAAATTACATTTAATCATATATAGTTCATTGATGTTGGTTAATTACTTCCTTAATTTATGCTCCCTAGACATGTACATTGATATTAATAGTTGATAGTGAACTGACCAAGCAGACCCCATTTCTGTGCTCATGACATTCAATATTAGCAAATTTCGTTACATTTGGCGTTCTAAATTACCAATGCTAGCTAAAATCAACACAGTTCAAACAGTGCAGCTTATGAGATCCATGATATTTAGGCCCATGGTTTCATGAATACATTAAAAAAAAAATAGTAAGAGACCAGACCATAATTGTGCCAGCTGCTGACGCCGCTCTTGCAGTTGCATACTCTCCTGAATCAGAATCAAAGCAGGTTCATATAAAGCCGATATTGATCTTTGAGTCCAAAATTAGAATCTATAAACAAAGCTTTTACTAGGAAGAACTTCTGTATCAGCAGGACTACATCAAGAGTAATTCTTAAATCTCCTAAAAAATATTTGAAGTGTGCTCAAAATATTTGATAATGTAGTAACTTAGTCAAAATCTCAAATTTCTTGATGAAGTACTCAAGAACTTGATTGAATTAATGACATAGTCAAGAGCTCAGGAGTCTTTCTGAATCAACTCAAATACAAACTGATTAGCTTTTGGGTTACACAACCTCTTTGAAACACAAGAAAGAAAAAGAAAAACTTTCATGATTGATAAGAATTTTGGAAATTTGATAAAGCATTCAAAACATCAATTGATTTCCTGATTATCTAGATTTCAAGTTCTCAACCAAGATTTGCAGTCAACTCGAGATTCAATTAAGTCACAAGGAATTTTTGTCTGAAACTGCTATTTCAAAATGCAATCAAGCTCTCCTAGATTATCTGTCTGTATTAACTTGATCAGGTCAAGATGCAGGCCACACAGGAATTCATCATATATGAGGAACATTTCATTATTCTAAACAATTCTCAATACATGGCAACAGGAAGAGATCAAGGAAGTATGAGCATACCTTCAGGATGAGCCATTTTTTGCATTGCTGTGGGGGCGATCATGATGGGCATAGATATCTTGAAGCCCAAGATAGTCGTGGTCATGTCAATCTTGCTTACATCAATAAGAATACGAGGTCGAAACCTGATTTTCAATTAAACAAGCTTTTTTTAGAGAAGACCATCAACTTGTACCATGAGGCAGTTGTAGATACAGGCACAACCACCAAGCCCACATATGACATGCCCTGAGGCATAAAAAGTGGGGAAAAAAAATGAAAAGAATTGATACCAATCCTCCTCTGAATTGATTTCCATGGTTCTTTGTTGAAAAAGAAAAAAAAAAGAACGAATTTTCAATCCGAGGTAAACACAGTTTGTGATGTTAAGAGCTAAAATCCCATCGAAGAGTCCTCATTTTGTCAACAGACATGCACAATAAACTAAAGTACCCATCAAGACCATGACTATGCCTAAACACAAAACTTTAAACAAAACAAATTAATGATAAAGAATCAATTTGGTGTATAGCGAAATTTCAAAGTCGGTGTCTTAGAGCACAGTAAATAAAGAGGAAAAGCTTACAAGATTCTTGAGAATGCCATTCTGTTCTCCCCAAGGGTCCACTGGTCCTCTGCACCTGACGCATAATAGTCATACACCATCTTTGGCAATTTCTTCTTTGCAATCTCCTCATACTCCATAATATTGGTGATCTCCATCTTTGCAACTGACTACCAATGCCTCCCCAAGGAAATCTATAAAAGCAATATTAGTAATAATAAAATCAGATCATAGTATATTCATACTCCCCAGGTATTATATATATGCATGTGTGTGTGTGTGTGTGTGTGTGCAGTCTCCAAGCAATTTTGCCAACAAAGTAAGGATATTTACAACAGTTAAACTCCATTTAACATTGTTTTAGCTCAAATTCTCCTCAATCCCAGAGAATCTAAACATAAGCACATAACATCTAAGAAGGGAAGCAAATTAAACTAATCCAATATATAGGATAAACTGAAAAATAACAACAGAAACAAATCCCAATCTGAAGATAAATGTGGTGAACTCTCATACCCAAAACCAAAACAGCTCCCTAGAAAAACATAATCTACTCAGATTAAATTCTTAAGAAGGTAAACTGCAAAAGAAGCAAAAGAGAATCCTAAACCAATTTCTCCAGAAGTTCACACCAGAAAACATAGAATACCTCTTACAAAGACTTGTCTAGAAACCAGGAAGAAATTAGTACTGAATCTCACATTACATTCTCTTGAAACCTACATAAAAAGAAGTAACTAAACTCTATTGAAGATAACAAGAACATAAGGATTGATGTAACCATGTCCTTGAAGAAGAGAACAACCATGTGTCAGATTCATTTCCTAAAAACACCATTAGACTGATTGAAATTAAATCCTGCTGAAACCAAACGCAAAGACCGTATCTCTCTAGAAGAAGAAACAATATCAAAATACTCAACCCCAGATCAGATTTCAGTAACACCCAGATGCAGCAAAGAGCAAATAATCAATCTGAAAATGGGAATTCTCCAGCAGAAATAAGCTGAGATTGGAAGCAAGGAAAAGATGAGAGGAACACAAACCTTCTTGGTTTCCTGGTCTAAGCGAGTGCACCGTGCACGAAAGAAGAAGAAAAGGGAAGTTATAATAATATTAATTAATGAGAAAGAAACTGAGAAATAAATGTAGTAATAGAAATAAAGAAACGGTCGCATGAAGACAAATGAGTAGGGATCATTGAGAGGGATTTAGAGTTCTTGATCAGTTTTTCGCGGTGGGTATTTGAAACCAAATCTGATCATGAAAACGGGTCCATCATCTCTCATCCACATACGTTTTTGTGTGTTCGAGAGCATTGGTGGATTATCATTCACATCCAAATCCAACATCGGTCGATTATCATTCACATCCAAATCAATTCAGGAAGGAAAAAATTAAATAAAAAATATTTAAAATTTGGAAGAGAAACAAACGCCTCTCCCTATCACGTATATTTCAATTTGAATGGATATATCGTAGAGGTGGCAATCGGGTCTGGTTTGGGTCGGTTGATAGGAACCCAAACCTGCCCATTTAATACACGGGTTGAAATAACCATTTTGACTCATTTAATTTTACTATAATTTTTATTATTTATTTTTAAATACCTCGTTTAATATTTTATATAATAAACCTAATTATATGTTACGATAATATTGTAATTTAATATTATTTTTTTATAATCTTATTTAATCTCATATAAACAATAATAATGCGTGTGTGCATATGTATTAATATATGTATATATAATTTATATATATTTTTTAAAATATACCAAATAAAATGTATAGTACAATAACCCGACAAGTTAGAAGGACTAACTCAAATCCTACCAAGTTATTTGCAGGTTGAAAATCTTTAACCCAAACCCGTTTTGCGTGTTGAAAACTTCTAAAACTAGGACGAGTTGATGGGTGGGATTGGAAATTGCCAATTCTAGATATATGAATTCGTTAGGTGCAAAGGCTGGTCTTATCCGATCCAAGCTCACCTCATTCGTAGAAACTTAAGAGAGAGAGAGAGAGAGAGAGAGAGAGAGAGTCTTGGAATGTGTAATTTCAGTCAAGATTTTCTGTCTTGTGTGCAAGAAAGATGGTATGATTCGTTGTATCTGTCTTTAAAAAAGTGGGGACAGTTGAATAACATTGGGAATAGCCTGAAAGATCGTAACTTAGTTGGAACTTCTTAAAAAGGCTACCGAGATCCTCTGTTAGAAGGATCACAGGGCCGGCCCTGTGATGAGACGTCCCGGGGGTCAAAAATATAATTTAGCCCCGGTCACATCAAAGGGCCGGCCCTCCCTGTGATTCTTCTGACAGGCAATGGATGGCTAGGCACGCACTAGCATGTATGCTAGTGTGTTGTGCCAGGCCAAATAGGTCTGGCCGCACGGCACAAACGTGTCATGTCGTACTGAGCCGAACACACTTCATTTGGTTCGGTTCGTGTATAATTGATTTTTTTTTTAAATACCATTATTATTTAAGTGCATTATTATTATAAATATTATACTAAATTATATAATAAGTCTTATACTATATAAGTTAAATTCAATTTTATATTATAATATATAAGTTTTATGTAAGTTTATTGCTTATATAATATTAACTTATGTACTTATATTAACTTATAGAACTTATAAGTTGCACCGTATATATATATATATATATATATATATATATATTATATCACTTACATATAACATTATAACTTATATAATTTAAGTACTTATATATTATGAGTTATATAAGTTACATATTATATAAACTACATTATTTATATTGTATAATTATATTATGATAAGTATATTTCTAAGTTATATAAATTATATATTACTTATCTAATTTAAGTACTAACTTATTATGAGTTATATAAGATAAATAACTTATAGTTATTATACGTTATATTTATATATATATATATATCTATATATATATATATATATATATAAAAGTTATATTATTTTATATTATATTATGATAAGTATATAACTTATCATGTTCTTGCCTAAGTATTTTCATTTCAGATTTTAAAGTGTTAACTTCAAATCTTAACTCAGGTAATGAAGTGGGTTTTCCCATTTCCTGATGCTGTTTAATTCTATTATATACTTCCTTTAAACTAAAAGAAGCAACATTACGATTAGGACCAGCAAAATAATCATGTGATGTATGATTATCATTTGATTTGTTAAATTCATAACATGTTTTGATTAATTGTAATTTGACCACTAGATCATCAACCTTATCAATTAAATCAATAAGAGATTGTTGTTGATCAGTCAAAACATTAAGACTTAAATCATTCATTTCTAAAATAGCTTGTAAATGATTACATTGATCCTTTAATTCATTGCATTGGCAATGATCACTTTCTTCATCAGAAGTATATAATTCATTCAGAGCTTCTTCTTCATTTTCAGAAATAGAAGATTCTTCATGATCAGACAGATTCAAAATTATTTTTTGAATTTAATCTTTTAATTCATCAGGGATGTCCAAAGCCTTGATTTTCTTCTCTATTGGACATGATGATGAATAATGACCATATTTACCACAATTATAGCATTTAATTCGTTTTTTAGAAGATGATTTCTTTGTAGATTTTTTCTTAGCAGATTTATCTACATTAGTGGCTTTAGCTTTGCCAGATTTTCTTCTTTTAGTTTGATCTTTAGAAGAATATTTCTTAGATGATTTTTTACCAGATTTTGGTTTATGAGAAGAAGTATTTCTTGAAGAAGAATGATACTCTATATGAGTATCGTAAGCATATTGCTCACAAATATCTCCAGTTTCTCTGGATCTGACAAGTCCTTGCTTTTTCAATTATTTTTGTAATTTAATATCATTACAAAGAGTCAATCCTTCATTTATAATGATATTGATTAATGAACCATAGGTACGGTTATTATAAGGAATATTGATTCCATTATGTAATGTTCTCAATTTTTGCCTAACCTTTTCAGCATATATATATAAGTTATATTATGATAAGTATATTTCTAAGTTATATAACTTATATATTATTATATAACTTATATAATTTAAGTACTAATTTATTATGAGTTATATAAGTGTACTTTACATAAGTTAAATTGTTATAAGTTATATAAATTTATATTAAAGACTTATATTATCATAAATATATTTTACATTATATATTATTGTTATATACTTACATAAAATTGGATAATTTGAAAACAAATACAATACTCACTTATTAATTATTTCAAATTTGAAAAAGGTACAAAGTTTATGGTACGAGAAGCTGCATCACTATAGCATGAGCACAGTTGGTACCTACTCATCTATCTATCATTTGTTGTATGTATAATCCCAAATTAAGAAAAACTTATAAAGGGTATATTACATCATAAAAAAATGCCTATCATATTTTTAAATCATTTAATTCTTCATCAATTCCCTGCTCAGCTAGCATTTCTTGAGTTCTATCATCTGCTCTAAACCAATCCAGCAGACACACATAGCACTCGACGGTTTCCAGTGTTAATTTGTTCCGAAAATCATCTAGTATCCTGCCATGCACCTACACTAAAAGCAAATTCCAATCCAACTGTAGACACCAGAAAGGTTAGCAAATCATAGGCCATGACGGAAAGAACAACATAATGACTTCCAAGTGTCTTCCACAATAACAATATATTAAAATTTTCAATTTCTAATTGGGTTGGAAAACAAATTTGATCAATTTACATGTACTTTATCAATTTTGAAGCACCACTACTAGTTGTTTGTTTACCTCTTCTAATATCAAACAATATCGTATTCATTGGATTAGAAAAAAGCGAGAAGCATATCAGGCTCAATTGTGTCCCTACTACTGTCTAAGTGAGACTGATATTTACTAAAATCGTTTGTAAATAATTTTATAATCTCTTCAGGTGTTGTTGAACTAAAAATATCCATATTAGAACTATATTCAACCAGTAATCGTTTTAGTCTTTAAAATTAGGGTTCAATAATTTACTAAACAATATATTAGTGGAAATTCTTCCCAATGTGCTCTAAATTTGATTTTGTAACACCCTCATTTTTTTTAAATAAGTGCTTGAATTACGATTGGAGGAATTGCATGAGAACTCTACATAATCACACACAAGAGCATAATCCATTATTTTGGCTTAATTAATTAGCATTAGGCTTCATTTAAAGGAATTGGGCTTAAGTTAAAAAAAATTGTGTTCAATTAACTAGCTATGGACTTAAGTTAATTGAGTTAATTGGGTAATTGTCCCTAAAGAGTTCTCTTAAGGCCCAAGTAATTGATATGAACTCTAGAAGACTTAGAAAATCAAGAGATATAAGGTTTCCTAAAAAATAGGACTTGGGAGATCAATTAGGAGTTGATCAGGTGCAACCAGATCTGATGGTCCCGATTGTGTGAACACGATCAGACGCGTCATCTGATGGTCGAGATTTCTTGGATCCACCAAGTGTGTCCGATCAGAAGCTCAATCCGAACTAGGCATGTCTGAACCATCAAACCAAACAATCAATCAACTTGGTCCAACTAGGTGGGCCACACTATAAAGAAAAGGCACCTACATTCTTCACGACACTGCGTGCTAAGTGCAAAGTGCACCTACAAAGCGCCCATTGTGCCTCAAGCGCCCTTGCACCTTCGCACACGCATGTGCAAGTGCGCTTGTGCGACCCAATTACAATGCACTCTATCATTTTATTTGCTTTTAAGCAAATAAGCAAAAGAGAGCTCACCTTATACAAAGCCTTAACTTTTCTTGTAGTTATCTAATGTTGTGCAAGAGATTTCACAAAATAAAAAAAGGCTTTCAACACAAAACAAAAACCAATCTATTTTGAAAATATCCAACAACCCTTCACCATTTTCAAAATAAATATAGACTATAGTATTTAAAAATAATACATTGATGATAAATTCATTTTGCAAACTTGGCATCATCGCAAAAATCAGTACATAAGTGATAAGTGTCTTTTGGACTTAAACTTTTACTTATTGTAGATAGCTTAAAGTTTATTAGGGTGCTATGGTGAACGGATCTTGAACCAAGGATCTTAGAGATGAATCGGAGAATATCACACATACTCATTTCTAAGGGATAGAGTTGTCATTTTTCTTTGCACGTTAATGGCAATGTGCAGTATCTTATTTCTTGAGTGCTCTAGAAAACGGTCAAGATTTTCATAGGAAGAGGCCAGACTCCCACACTCATCTAGGTAATCCACACATGTGAGTTTGCGAGTCACCTTTAAGGACTTATAAAGGATATATGTATCCAGCCTCTCTCATGTAGATCCTGACACTAGTCAATGTCTAGGAATGGGGTGATTTCTAGTGTCCATCTAAACCACACATTTAACTTGTTTGTACCCATTGAACTTTGTCTATAATTTCAAGACAAAAGTTGGATTCCCGTTAAAGATGGTTGAAGTGCAAGTGACCTTAACCTCATTCGTGTGACATCATATAGACCATTTTTCTAGCAAGACCTTTCGTTTAAAGGATTTGCTAGGTTTGAATTCGACTCTACAAAGTCGATCAGAATTACTCCACTTTTGAGTAATTGCCTCACATACCGATGTCTAAGACTTAAATGTCTTGACTTCCCTTTGTATGTCTTACTTACGACTTTATACAATAACACTTTTAATTACACTGTAATATTCAAATTGAGATTTACATCGGCCAATGTACACCATTAATTTTATATTAGGATCTATTAGGAGTAGGGGTTGGCTTTTGATCAAAATAATCACATCTCTCCTTAGGACTTTTTCAATACACTGAGATTGAAATAAAGCCAGTCCATCTCCTGGTCTTAGGATTTTAATCCCTAAGATTGTCATGTCCCGAATCCGAGATATGTAATCTCAAGAACTTAAAGGTGCAACCTTCGGATTTAAACCATTGGATGCGGTCCACATCACTTACACCATTCATAAAGGTCCATCAGAGTAAAAATAAAATTCAGTGGAAGTCTCATTAACATGAAACTCATCATTCAAATTAAATAACCATAGTTCATAAGTTCAAGTGTCATAAAATTTTAAAATAATAATCTCTGCCCTTAAGGGCAATTACATCAACTTCAACTTAATAAAACCAGAAAAACAAAAACTAAACAGCAATCTGCAACATACTTCAGCCATAGCCAATCCACTCCACCCTTGCCGAAAACCTGGTGCATGAAGGCGTGAGCTTTGGAGGCTCAATAGAAATCCAAGGAATTATGCCTCTTCCCACCATGCAACTCATATCTATCATGTATATATATATATATATATATATATATATATATATCAGATCACATAAACTAAAATAAAAGAATATTAACATTCAATTCATATGATGCTGACGACACACACACATTCAATGCATAATGATGAGGATGAATTCAAACAATGCATTATGATGATGAATGTAACGATGGTGATGATATGAAATGCTTATGCACTGTGTTAGGCATTGCCTAACCTTGTGATGAACACTTACACTACTCACACCATTTCTGGGGATTCTAACCCAAGGAATGTTCAACACAACCATACTCATTTTCTTTCAAGGAATGGGACCCAAAGGTAGGAACTACCATTATCACTTCATTTTAGGGAATGCCACCCAAAGGTAGGAATTACCATTAACACTTCATTTCGAGGATTACTACCTGATAAGTCACGGATTGTCACATATTATACTCATATTTACATGACTTATCTACTATTTTCTCATATTAAACCCTTCATTTTACATAGGATTTACCAATTTTATTTTACCTTTGCATTATATTTTAAATGTCTTAATTTTGCCTAATTTACTGATGCAGAGCCAGTTTTGGAGACAAACTCTGGTCAAGAGGATTCAGACTCGAAACAAGTCAAATTAGATCAGACGGATTAGCTTAGACGGGTCAGAATAAGTTCAAAGTGAATGAAAATACAAAGAAGGGCCAAGGCTTCTAAAAGTCCCTAGCTTGATTGGTGTTCAATTTTCGTGAAGACTTGCTCCACAAAAGAGGGGGTTCTATTTTGAGTTTATTTCTAAAATGTTACTGAATAAATCTTGATATGTTGACCATAACTCATTGTAGAAACGTCCAAATAAGGTGATTTTGGTGGTTTTGGAAAGCTAAGAAGTAGAGAGACAATATTTGTGAAGACATCGAAGTCCAATTTGATCGTTTGGAAGGTCCAATCGGCAGTAGAAGAGGAAACTCGTGAAGTTTCCTGTTTGGAGGAAATCAAAGAGAAGTTACTATTTTCTTCAAGGTTTTCTTTTTCAAACTGAGGATGAAGAATTGGAGCACTATAAAAGGGGGGAGAATCACTAGTTTAATCATCCCTTTTCTTCTTAATTCTCTACTCATTTTTCTGTATTTTTGTTCTTCTTCCATGGAAGCCTAATTCTCTACAAAGACTAGGGGTCAAGTTCTCTTGTAATTGGTATGAGCTTTTATTGTAATTATTCTTGATTTTAATTGAATTATGTTTGATTGTTTATCTATTTTGATTCTTTGTGTTGTATGAGTTCTTCATTCTTTTTATGAGTTCAATCATGCTTTTCTCGCCATTAAGAAGAATTTCTCATTGTTTTTAATAGGAATCTAGAATTAATTTGAATGGTTTTTCTAAAAGTTATTCTAGCCATGTCGTGAACCAAGATTACGATGTATTCCTGAATTATTTTAGTTCAACCGAATCAAAGGTCTTCATAGCAATCAAACATATGACATTTTACCCGAGTTACAATGAATTTCATACCGATTCAAGGAATTGCCCCGATGCCTACGCATTCTCACCATTAATTTTAAAACCCTTTTATTTACTTTTATTTATTCCTTTTAATTATCAGTAATTTTCCACTACTATAATTGTTCTTAACACACTTTTGTCTTGAATTTCGTGCTCTCTATGGTTCGACCTCAGACTCCCGAGAATTATATTTCTTCGAACTCCTGCACTTGGGAGTGAGCAAGCACTACCCCAAGGTAGAAATAACCATAAATATTTCCTTTCGGTGATTATTACCCCAACCATTAATATTTTCTTTCCGGGATTATTACCCCAATGTAGGAATAACCATCAATATTTCCTTTCGGGGATTATTACCTCAAGGTAGAAATAACCATGACTCATGCATGTACACATACTCACATCAGAATTCATATCATAGGAGATTCTGTAACCCAACCATGACCTCTCTAGTGTCATATACCAACTCATGCACATCTTATGCCTAAGTCTCACATGGACCTTTCACATGCCTCATACACAACTCATGCATATCATGTCCACACCTCTAAATTCATAATATTCATACCTTTCTCAGGTTAAAACAGTAACATATAATCTCTCATACATCATAGCATTCAATATCAATTCACATAAGGCAGTCAAAATGTGAAGACCACATCACTTTGATTCATAACTCATCACATACATAATATTCTGAGATAAAAGTACCACACACAACCTTAGTAGAGCCTAAAGTATCTTCTTGTAAAATTTCATGACAATTGGCTAACTTGGCCAATTGTCGGTCAACTCACAACCCAATCGACACTCGACCGACACTGTTGGTTGACTACCTCGTCGACCCAACCCTCTCAGTTGCCTAACCCGAAGCCCCCTTTGTGATTTTCCTCATCTCGATCGACCGAAACCATCCTGGTTGCCTAGCCCGAGAGCACTTTGTGCTGCCTAAATTTCTCGGTCAGCTGTCGGTCGATCCACAACCCAACCGACACCCTCGTAAATCCCAGAGAATTCCCTTTTTCACCCCACTTTTCATCACACATCATTAAATATCAAATTAATCATGTATACATGTAATTTCTTCTTTCTTTTCATCATTCTCATCATTTTACATAGCTACTCATAGATTTATTCACATTGTCATATCATTCAACAGCATATCACATGACAAATTTCATCATTCCATCACAAACTTATCCATAATCATGCTAATACAGTTTATATCAAACCTACATTATCACTTCCTTAACATTCTCATATTAAAAATCCAACAAAATGGAACATACATGCATCATTACAATCTATAATACTCGGTCCGTCTTTGCTATGATAATGGAAAGAGAGAGATCAAACGAAACCTACTTGATGTGCTTTCTATGCAATTCTTTATAGAAATCCGATGATCAGTTCCAGTTCCTCTTCCAACAAGCCTTCTTCTTCTTTCTTAGCTTTCTTTCTCCTCATTTCTCTTCTCTTCCTTTATCTTTTTCTCTACAGCAATCCACAAAATCTTAGATCTCTCTCTCCCTTGGTCGTCGGTTCCAAAGATAATCAGATTGGTTATGAGAACTTCCCATAACTCACGTACCTATTTGGAAGGAGATTGAGAGAATCATGTAACTCTCCCTCTATCCAAATCAAGTCAAATTCAAAATAGAAAAAATCTAAACTAACCTCACTTAGTCATATGGGCCACACGACCAACTCTAGCCCAATTGTAACGACCTAAACTCATAAAATTTAATTAGTCCTTTTTATTTTATTTTATTTATATAATTTTAAATTAATATTAAATATTGTATTTAAGTTTCAATTAATTAGATTAATTAGGTGGTATTTAAATTTAAGGATTAATTTTCTTTGA
>JAUPMG010000019.1:10284808-10297184 GCA_031762675.1 Pachysandra terminalis
ATAATCACGCATGTACTTCATCTTTAAATATTTCAGCATGCTAGGATCGTACACACGACAAATAGGAAAGCATTTCATCACACTAATTCATGCTTTTTCCTGTTAAATCATCTCAACACATCCTAAGTTGTGTTTACACACTAATCATTCATTTAAGAAAACCTCCTACCCAAATCTGAGTTCAAAATCAACTCATACTGGGAATACAGGATTGTCGATCGATCATGATTGTTGATCGATCGAGATTGTCGATCGATCGACTTTTGCGATCGATTGACTCTAGTGATCGATCGACCTGAGCCTATTTTTGCCCAGAACAAGGATTTTCAACCCTTTTATGCATTTTCTTCAATTTCTTTACACATGCAAGGTTCACACATTCTTACCAACATCAATCGAAATCTATAGGACCAATTTATTTTCATTTGCATATCAATTTGTTTTACACATGCAATCAAATTTTATGAAACAACATTCATGTAAAACAGATTTTTCAAATCAACCTTTTCTCATGAAAAACCATGTAAAAATTCTAAATTTCTAAAACACTAGTATCCCTACTTACTTGGATTGAAGCACACGAATTTGCAAAGACCTTCTTTGAGCAAACCCCTTTGAAATCTTCCTTTCTTTGTACACTTTTCGTTTCCAGCAACTTCTCTTTCTTCAAATCCCTCTTTCTTCAACGTTTTCTCCTCTCTCTTCCTTAACAAAAACCAAAACCAAAGAACCCCTTAAAGAGAAAATCGTTTTCTCTTTGGTTTGGCTTCTTCAATAAGCCATAGGGTTTTGCAAAGGTGTGTTTTGGAAGTATGCCTATTGGGTCCAACTAGCTTCTTTAGGAAGTTTCTACCTACTCCACTATAGTGTATTTCGGTCATACACCACTATGGTGTTGCAAATTCATCCATATTTACTATTTCTCATTTATCACTTAATTAGGAAATTAATCACACCCATGAATATATATACACTTAAAATTATAATTACCCTTACGTATATACCAGAAATTTACAATTACACTTACCGAGGTATGCTGACCTCGAGTCTCGTCTTACGACCCGACCCAGCCTAGTCCGGTCCGACCTGAAAATTACAAGGGAAAACTACAATCTTTGCCCTTTCAGAAATACGGGGTATTACAGATGGTCTAGCCACAAGACTAAAGAGTACCCCGTTACTCTTCCTCTCATCTGATCGAATATCCAATGCATTGAAGGCCTCTACCAAACTATGATCCTGCCGCATCAAACAGGCCAAAGTACTACAAGGCTTACGACTTAAGGCATCACAACTATGTTCTCCTTCCCTGGATGATACACCAATTTAATTGATGGGAATCAGGGTATAAACAAACAGATATACGTTGCAAAAATTAAAATTAATTATAATCCCCGATTACCTATCCCTGAATATGTCTGCAATAAGAGTAAAATAAATAATTTTTAATCGAAAGCAATCGGTTACCTTTGCTGTATGCTTCAGTCTTTTAGCCGATTGAATCCCGAGATGTGATTTCTTGAAGCTCTCCAAAGAACGGCATAAGTGTTCTGTATCTAACGATATCCACAGGATGTATTAACTCTGATCGGTGGATTTTAGGTTCAATTGTATCTCATACAATTACTGAAAAATCTCTAAGGGAGGTAGGGTTTGGATTCCTGTGATAGTAGGTTTCCAAAACCTATTTTAGCAACTAGTAACCCACACCCAAAAGAGGGGTGTCCTTATCCTTTTTTTATAAAGTATAGGGTTAAAACCCTAGCCACCTCTTTTGTGTTAATTACACTTTGACCCCACAAACTTCTAAACAATTTGGCAATCATCCCTATTCTTTCCAAAAGACCATTCTGAGTTCAATTCTTCTTTTGTGTGTGACCCATTAGGTTCATATCAAAAGCTGGACTATAGAAATAATTAATTAATCAATTAATTAATTAAAACTGAAGCAATTCCAATTTTACCCTTGTAAAGAAACAGTTTCTTTACTACATTCCCACTAACTATGGTTAACGTCTACCAACATGTCATAGCTATATCCATTTGATAGTAATTTAATTCGGAGAACCTCCTCAGTTGTAATTTTCATGCTATTCGATCTTTCTATCTTTGTTATCCCGAAAGAACCAATAGGTTTGGATAAAAGTCAAAACCCCTAGTTCGATCATATATATTTGATTGATAATATAATTCATCTTGTGATACCAATTGAAATCTCATCCCAATCATCACTCTGCCCTGGCCAAAGACTTAGTTTGAATTATATTAAATCGAATCACATATGACACATCCCTCTTTGATGAAGGCGATAGATCCTATCTTGCATACTTGAGTGTTCACTAAGATGTTTCACTATACCCAATGACTACCATTGAAGTTTCAGGTTAGAAGACAACACTTAGTATTATTAAATTATAGCAACCCATCTAAATGATCACCCAGTACCTCAAGTTTGAAGATCACAAGCATCATCACAACTTAGACATTCCATTTTGACTTGAAGAAATTACCATGTGGAATATCAAGGATGATCACGTTCAGGCCCTTACTACGACTTAGTAAGTCCCCTCGTGATTGTTCTAGCGTCTCACACTAACGGTTTTGAGAGTCACCGTTCTCTAAGAGAAAACACCCCACAAGTTAGTCTAACCGAATCATCGAATACCGATTCGACAATTCTGAACAACTAGGAATATTTAGGATATTGGTTACCAAAATGTTTACGATCTCACTCCTTTTAATCAATATTAAAAGCTAAGACATTTTTAACCGAATATCCATGGTATCTAACAACAACATGATATAATACAGTAAAACACCAACAATGCCCTTTTATTAATAAATACATGAAATCGTCATTTTACATAAATTAGCCACTATTAGAAAAATCTAGATTGACTATAGGGCTTATCTCCAACAATCTCCCACTAGCACTATAGCCAATCGGTACAATATCTAATACCCATCTTATGAAGATGCCGATCTAACTACTGTAAGGTTAGCGCCTTAGTGAGTGGATCCGGTACGTTCTCTGTTGTGTCTACTTTCTTAATGTTGATATCATTTCTTCCGATGATCTCTCGAATCAAATGGAAGTGCCTCTTTATGTGTTTAGTTTTTTGATGAGATCTGGGTTCCTTGGCCTGAGCTATAGCCCCATTGTTGTCACAATACAAAGGTATCGGTAATTCAATGCTAGGAGCCACTCCAAGTTCAGTGATGAAATTCTTAATCCAGACACTCTCTTTGGTTGCATCTAACGCGGCAATGTATTTGGCCTCAGTAGTGGAATCTGCAGTTGTAGTTTACTTACAACTCCTCTAACTAACGGCCCCACCATTCAGGATAAATCTTTTAACCCAGTTTTCTATTTAAGCTGAAATGACCTTTGGTTATAACCTATAGTCCTAATTATACTTTATTTTATTAATCACTTTAGGTTAGTTGAATTATAACCTTTAGAATAAAGATTAAAAGTTCCTACAATATCTTAGCTACACATTATAACTTAAAGAGTTACGATTGTGTGTGGAGCACTTTAGTTTCCTATAGTGCAGACCACTAATCACAAGCAATCAAAGTCAAACATGTAACTAACTTACTAAAATTTTAAATTAACCCCTATATTTTAAAAAAAAATTATAAATTAATCTCTACAGAAGTTTAGGCTATTATATGATGTGACTAAGTCACAAGTTTCAGCAACCTAGAAAACCCAGAAAATCTGGTGTTTGGACCAAATGTGAGGTTTGGTGAACCTTTCGGTTAACCGAGCAACCCACCAAGCATCTTCGATGCACCCTTCGGTTGATTGAAAATGGCTCGGTGCATTTTACAGAATCCAAAACTGACAGACCCTGAGTTTCGGTGAATCCCTTGGTCCACCGAAAATCGCTCGGTACACTTTACAGAATCAAAACAAATTGAGACCTTGAGTTTCGGTGGACCCCTCGGTTCACCTAAATGTCTGCCGAAATTTTCGGTGCACCCTTCGGTGGACCAAAAAGTCCACCGAAAATGCAGACTAAGCCGAACTTAGCCAGTCTTCTGGAATTTTGGCAAGAAGTGAGAAGGAATGCAAAATGTTGTTGAACCCTTGGTTATTTCAGGTAGAAAAGTGAGAAATCTTGAATTTCTTAAATTGTTTTGATTAGATGTGTTACTTTTGAAAATTTTGTTGAACTTTGAACTTTGATTTATATTATTTGATAAGTTTAAGCACATGAACACATGCATGATCATTTGACTAAGAAATCTAAATATTGCTCTTTATTAAATATTCTTGGATAGTGTGATTTCACTTATTTTACTTTGAACTTTGCACAATCACACTAACATATAGTTTGTGAGGTATGAAATGTGAAACCATTTATGGGTGGACTTGATGACTTAAGTTCTTTTGGCTGACTTGTGGATTGCTTGCTCACTCGCAAGTGCAGGAGTTCAAAGAAATATAATACTCGGTGAGTCCGAGGTTGAACCACAGAGAGCACGGTTATTCAAGGCAAAAGTGGGTTAAAGAACAAATATAATGGTGGAAATATTACTGGTATTAAAAATGAATAATAAAAGGATCAATAATAAATAAGAAGATTAAATTCAGTGATGAGAATGCTCAGGCATCGAGGTAGTTCCTTGAACCGGTATGAAATTCATTATAACTCTGATAAAATATCATATGCTTGATTGCTATAAAGACCTTTGATTCAGTTGAACTAAAATAATTCAGGATAACCTCGTAACCTTGGTTAACGACATGGCTAGAATAACTTTTAGAAAATCCCATTCAATTTAATTCTAGATTCCTATTAGAAACCATGAGAAATTCCTCTTAATAATGAGAAAAACATGATTGACCTCATAAAAAGTATGGAAGAATTCATACATCACAAGGAATCACATTAGATAAACAATCAAACAAAATTCCATTAAAATTCAAAAATAATTATAATAAATATTCATACCAATTACAAGGGACACAACCCCTAGCCTTTGCAAGAGGTTAGGCTTCCATGGAAGAACAAAATACAGAAAAATGTCTAGAAAATTACATAAGACAAAGGGATAATTAGGGAACTGGTGTTTCCCCTCTATTTATAGAACTAATGAACCAAAAGCTTCCTAAAAACTGATAATTTCTTCTTCTTCTCATGCCAAAAAAGCAGCACAGCCTTCCTTCTAATTCCGGTTCGGTTTCCATGCCAATTCGTTGTTGGTTTCCTTCTTTGATTTTCCCCTTGCTCATTCTTTCTTCCTCTTTCTAATTCAACCAACTATGTTCAATTTGGTCCTGCTCTTGCTAATTTCCTCTGTTTTTCCAAAACCAATTCGATCTTGGCCAGTTCGGTTGCTGAAGATCTCTTCACCATTCGGTGCTTGAATTCCTCCTTGATCGTTCTTCTCTTTCCTTTCTCAGCCAACTCCGTTCTGAAGAGAATGTCAATTTTGATCCGGTTCCCTTCCTTCTTGCCTCTTGCAATTCGGTGTTGGCTTCCATGCTAATTCGGTCGTTACGCCAGAATGCACACACACCGCCCTCCAATTCTGATTTTTGTTTTCTTTTCAAAATTGAATCAATCCTTGGAGAATGGGCTGAACCTACTTGGTTAGCGGGTCTGGTCGTCTAGTCTTGGTCGTGTCGGGTTTATTCTTCTGTCTTTAAATTTTGTTCCTTTTAAGCACTATCTGACTCACCTGATCCTACCCGATCCGAATCTGAATTCTTTCGATCAGGATTTGTCTCCAAAAGTGTCTCTACATCAATAAATTAGGTGTAATGAGACAATTAAAATATAATGCAATGGTAAAAGAGAATTGGCAAATTCCATCTATAATAAAGAGTTTAATATAAGAAAATGACAGATAAGTCATGTGATTAAGGGCTTAATATGTAACAATTCATGACTTATCAATATGTATTTTATTGATAATATAATTATCTTGTGATACCAATTGGAATCTCATCCCAATCATCACATTGCCCTGGCCAGAGACTTAGTTTGAATTATATTAAATCGAATCACATAAGACACATCCTTCTTTGCTCAGGGCGATAGATCCTATCTTGCATACTCGAGTGTTCACTAAGACGTTTCACTATACCCAATGAATACCTTTGAAGTTTCAGGTTAGAAGACAACGCTTAGTATTATTAAAGTATAGCAACCCATCTAAATGATCACCCAATACCTCAAGTTTGAATATCACAAGTATCATCACAACTTAGACATTCCATTTTGACTTGAAGCAAATTACCATGTGGAATATCAAGGATGATCACGTTCAGGACCTTATTACAACTTAGTAAGTCCCCTCGTAGTTTTTCTAGTGTTTCACACTAACGGTTTTGAGATTCACCGTTCTCTAAGAGAAAAAACTCCCACAAGCTAGTCTAACCGAATCATCAAGTACCAATTCGATAATTCTGAACGACTAGGAACATTTAGGATATTAGTTACCAAAATGTCTACGATCTCACTCCTTTAAATCAATATTAAAACCTAAGACATTTTCAACCCAATATCCATGGTATCTAATAGCAACATGATATAATACAGTAAAACACCAACAAGGCCCTTTTATTAATAAATACTTGAAATTGTCATTTTACAGAAATTAGCCACTATCAGAAAAATCTAGATTGACTATAGGGCTTATTTCCAACAGTATTCACATAGTCCTGCACTAACTCCATCTACCTCCTTTGCCTCATGTTCAGTTCCTTCTAAGTGGACATATATTTCAAGCTCTTGTGATCTGTGAACTATAAATCATGAGTAGGCTAGTTATGCTCATGCACTTTGAGTTGCCGTGATGCATAGGCTACAACTTTCCCGTCCTACATCAACACACATCCCAATCCTAGTAAAGATGCGTCGGTGTACACTGCCAATTTCTTTCCACTAACTGGAATTACTAGCACTGGAGCCAATGTCAGTCTCTTCTTCAATTCTTCAAAGGCTGATTCACACTGATCATCTCGTCAAAAGAGTCAAGGCTTAGAGAACCCCTCGATAAACCTTTGAGAATATCCTGCCAATCCCAAGAAACTTTGGATCTCTGAAGCATTCTTCATACCTTCATAGTCTCTATGGAACTCTCCTATAGAAACCTCAACTGCTTCCAACACGCCAGCAGCATTAAGTACCTTTCGGTACTCAGCATTTCCAAGAATCTTCTTGCACCAGTTAGACCATCCAAAGGGAAGATTGAAGTGAGAGCAGAAACCAATCTCAGACAATGGATAATCGCCCCTCTCACTGCGAAAGATAGGCACAAAATTCACCTAACAAAAACCCACATCTGTCCAAGATTTTTCTACAAATGGGCTGAATAGAGTCTCCCCCTCTTCAACAACATCACTTAGGGGATGGCTTGTCACAATCCAAAATCGCTCAAAAGAGATTACTGGCTTCTATGGAGAAGAATCAGCAACCTTCTTGCTTGAGGAAGCACCTTTTCCATTAGGAGGAGCCATTACCATAGTAGTTTGAACTTCGAAGGAAAGAAAGAACTTAAGGGAGCAAGAAAATCAGAACTCAAGAGATTTCAAGAAAATCAAGTTGCATAAAGATTTTCCCTCCTTCAAAGCTTCTACTTATAGACAATGGAGACCTTTCCTCCTCCCAAGAGAAATTTTAATGTTATCCGGCGCTTCACGTACGTTCATGAGAAGTAATCATGCCGCATTTAATGCCACGTCAAATCCGATGTTTAGCATTTAATGCGCTTCACCTCGAAGTACACGGCATTTAATTTCCACCATTCTCAAGGTACGTTCTCCTGCTTTTCTCCCTAGCATAAGAAAATGGAGACCGGGGGGCTAATGATGATCCGGCAGTCTAATTAATCCCATTAGACACACAACACCATCTTAATGCACGCGTGCATGTTTGTAAGATGTGGCCATAGGAACTGTATCAAAATTAAAGCAGTTACCTGCTCCCTCCACCACTTTACGCATGTGAACTGCAAACGACGATTACACGTTGATTGGGCCACGTCAGTTGTACTAATGATTTTTGGTCTGATCAAAGATTTTCAACCGTCCTTATCCTGTTGAGGTTAACTTCATTAACAAGTAATCCCCCAAAGGATATAACAAATGCTTTGAACCTCACTATGGGATAACCACCCTCAAATGGTCAATTCACATGACTAACCACCTGGAGATGGTTAATTCGTCAGGCTAATTATCACCAGATGGTTAATTAGTTATGGGCTTGTCACTCTCAAAGGACTATGGGCTTGTCACCCTCAAAGGACTATGGATTAGTTACCCTCAACAGACGTCACATTTATTAACTTCGAAGGAAATCCTCAGGGAGAGTCCTTCGGAGGTATGTTTATACTTTCATCTCAAGGAAATACTCCCGGATGATCTTTTCTATTGACTTCGAAGGAAATCCTCAGAGAGAGTCCTTCAAATGCCTATTTATACTCTCTTCCCCAGGAAGCATTCCTGGATGATGACCTTTAATGACTTCGAAGGAAATCGTCAGTGAAGATCCTTCGAAGGCACGCTTATATCCCCAGAATTCACCGTCGAATGACATCTGTGATCTTTGAGAACTTTCTTACTACACTTTACTTTAAAGGTATTTTGATGAAAACATAGTTTACTTATAATTTCGCTAAGTTCAATTCAAAGACACTCGAATTGGTTACTTAACCTATAAACCTTGAAGGATTCTAGGATAACTCTTCCTTACAGGGATTATTGATCATGAAAATGAATTGCCTGCTGAGAACTTAAATCTAAAGTCTCTATATGCGTAATTCGAGAATATACTGGTTACCTTGTGATGCATGCAGTTACTCTAACTTCCTTCGGAGGGATACAGACTAAGCCACCAAAAAGGGTTCCTTCGAAGGTATACGAAGGCCTGAAGAATATATTTGGGGAATTTGAATACCTTTATTTAAAGATTATTGTAATAAACTCCCAAAACAACACGCGATAAAACCTCAGCTACTTATATCTGTTATATATCTTGTCTGAGGCATTTTTTTTGTCTTATTAGGCATGACGACATAAGAATTGAAACATTGCTTTATAGATATTTGTGCATGTTAGACATGCCATATGATCCTTAATCATCTAGACTCTAAAGCAACTTATCACAGAGCAAGTTCACATAATTGAGTGATTCATCCAATTCCTTTATGAAAATAACTTAGTGTGTTAAATGCGCGTTGAATAAGTGTAAACCTAGATATACACTACTATATGGGGATATTTCCAACCTCCTCTCTGGATACCTATCCGAATGACACTCCTAATCTAAGAGGATATTCTTGGATTCTTTTCCCTATAAATAGTAGAGCATTCCCTCAAATAAAGACTACTGAAAACTTGGGAGAAAAACACTAAAAAAGACCAATCATACGTGACATGTATAAGGTGTGATAACTCATCATATCTTCTAAAACCTGTAAAAGAGACTTCGAGTCCCTCAAATTCTGAGGTTTCTTGCTCTGTGGTAAGCATTTTGGTTGACATACCCAGTACTTCGATATCTCCTCTCCTTGTTTCTTTCTTTGTCTTATTCGCATGTCATATTTAAGAGGAAGCACTCTTAATAGAATTACTGCGCAACAGTTTAGGCTATCTTGAGACAAACTCATCAAACTTTTATCTCTGTTAATATAATTGTATTGGTGGATTCCAATCTTATTAATCAAAGTATTCGAATTCCTGCTTATTACAAATTCTGCATCACCAATACAAAAAAAAAGCCTTGACCATTTTATAAAAGTGTTATCCTAAACCAAGATAGTCACGTCTTTGCATCCAAAAGCCTTGATATCTCTCTCAAATAGTCCCCGGCGTGGGAGTTACGGAAAATCCAACTCCACCTGGAAATTGGACTCTAAAGAAGACCCAGGTGGGTTTGGTCCGAAGTCAGACTTTCCTCGAAACAGTAGCAGTAACTCCAATTTTTCCGTTCCGGCAATGGCGGATCGAATGAGAAGGTTTTTCAGAGAAGAATCTCTCACCTACTCTTATATCCTTCTCTACATCGCCCTCTCCAGTGGTCAGATATTTTTCAACAAGGTCAGTTTCTCGATTCGTCATTTCATTTCTTGGATCTATCGAAAGCACTCCAATTTTAGTATAATTTTCTTTGTGTTTTTTTCTTTTCCTTATTGTGGTTTTGGATTCCTCATTGTTGTGTTAGCTCTTGTTTTTAGTGATTGTTTTGATCTTCTAATGTTCTATGTATGGTGGTCGTGGTTTTGTCTTCTTGGTTGATCGGAAGAAATCTTGTTTTGGCTGTGAGTTAGTGAGAATTCAATGACTTGATGTGGGATGTGTAAGGGTGGATGTGGGAGAATCGAAAGAAATCTTAGTTTATCGTAAAGTACAAATTTCTTATGCAGTTTTGAGAGAAACTAAAACTATTATTCAAACCAAAAAGGTGCACTTTGTTAATGGAATTTCAGGGTTCAACCGTTTGTTTTTTCAACCATTGTTATAACTAGTGTCCCTAAAATTATGTAACATTAGTTGATATTGATCACTTTCTTGGGAATGTAAAGTGAAGACCCAAGGACACAACTATGAGAAGGTGTGAGGGGTACTCATTAAGGGGTTTTAGAGGACGAGGAGAAGGCCAAAAAGAACTTAGATGGAGTCAGTTTGAAAGGATTTGGACACCCATAATCTGATTGAAGATATGGTTTTTGACAGATTGAGATGGAGGGATAGGATTCATGTTGCCGACCCTAGCTAGTTGGGATAAGGCATTTTGTTATTTTTGTTGTGGTTGTTGATATTGATCACTTCTAACTAGTCTTGAATCACTTGCAAGGTTTCTACATGTTAAAAATAGCTAACACCTTGTAGTGTAAATGATGGATAAACTTCGGGCATATGTGTATAAGAATGTTCTCTAATTATGTATGTTAGCCTATAAAGTATTATGAAATGACACGAGCCTAACTTATAAAGAAAATGTGAACTGCAAACTTTAATGTTTATGCATCACCGTGCAACATATGACATACAATATGTGGTATATTTAGATTTCCATTAATCCAACTAAATGTATGCTGTTTGTCATAAGCTCAAGATTATTATGTGGTTTCTTGTGTCCATCTAATTCTCATAATGTTGAGACTCTTGATGTTGATTTGGATTCAATGAACTTTGACATGTAAGTTCTATTGTTTGCTTCACTTGGCTAACATATGATTTTCTTCTAAAATTATAAAATGCAGTGGGTTTTATCATCAAAACAAATAAACTTCCCCTATCCTCTGGGATTGACTTTGCTCCACATGGTTTTCTCCTCTATATTATGCTTTTTTCTCACCAAAGTTCTGAAGGTAAGTTTATTTATTTTAATTATCTCTATGGATTCAAAAAAGTTCTACAATGAGGTGAAGTCACTAGCAATCAATTTATTCATTGTAGTTTGTAATGTTCATTTATTTTTCCTCACAGATTATGAAGGTTGAAGAGGGTATGACTGCAGAAATGTGAGATTTAAATGAATTCTTACTATTCTTTTATCTAGTAGTTCCCATATAGTAGTTCCCTATAGAAATTTGTGTCTATCTTTTATGCTAACTATCTAAAAACAATTTACAACAATTTTATATTAGAAATAGAACAACAACAACGCTTTATTCCAAATAGTTGGGTTTGTTAACATCAAGGAGTTATTCCAAAGAGTGTGTTGTGAAATAAATGAGTTTCTAGTAATGAATAACGATAGGTCTACATCAAGGGTCAACTATAAGTCCTTATCTTTTTTTTAATCCATAAAAGATAGTAAGTTGACCAACAACATATGCAATATTTTCTTATAAAAATGATAAATATGAAATGTTTCCTACCAACATACCCTAATGCGGTGATCAAGGAACATATTAAAAATGAGGAATTTAAAATGAGATGAATTCCAATTAAAAATCGGGTGAAGGAATTATAGACACCTAATTTAATGAATTAATCATGCATTAGCCAACAAGTAAAGTTTCTTCCATGCTTTTATTGGAATGCATGCGAGTTTAGTGCTTACAAGTCAAAGGAAGATGTCAATTAATCACAATGTATCATATTAAAAAGAAGCATGAATGGAGTTAATTAAACAAAAAATAAAAAATACAAAATCCACTATCATTGTAACATAAATAACAAAGATAGAAATCAGGGAAAGGAAGATAGGAGGTTAAGGTATTAATAAAAAGTAAATTTAGCAATAGACTGTGAGTGTGGACACGAGCAGTAGAGAGAGGAGGTTAAGAAGTGCTAATAAAAAAAAAGATTCAATTAATGTTATCGACTATAGAGGGGGGTTAAGAAGTACTAATAAAAAAAGATTCAATTCGTGTTATCGTCTATGGGGGGGGGGGGGGGGGGGGGGGG
>JAUPMG010000019.1:10299089-10311323 GCA_031762675.1 Pachysandra terminalis
TGTACTTTTGCACTCAACCTGTCAGTTTTCCTTGTGATCTCACATACGAGTGCACTAACCATTCGAGTTGCTGGAGTGGTTAAGGACTGGGTGGTGGTTTTACTGTCAGCACTCCTGTTTGCTGATACAAAGTTGACGGTTATAAACATACTTGGTTATGGCATTGGTAAGGATTTCAACCAATTTAATTTAGACATATATGAGAACACAAACACACACACACACGTGCACGCGTGTGCGCGCACACGAAAAAAGACAAAAAACCTAGTGTATTTTCCTGTCAGATTGCTCATGCATATCCTGGGATAATACCTTACGGTCCACATGCTTAGTCTGGATTTCATATTGTGCAAAATTTATGTGATTCTAGGAGTGACATAGTTTAAAGCTGCAGTTATTTTGCTCTGCTTGCAGTTGTTCTAATTGCCTGCAAGTCACTTACTTCCTCAGAATTTGAGCTCTTTAGTTGATGTACTTTTAAGGTCATTTTATCAGAGCTGTAGTGACATATACTTGAGATCATTTTATCTGGCAAGTGACTAATTACCTCAAAATTTGAGCTTTTTAGTAGATGTTTAAGAACATTTTATATAGGCTATGATTGCATATACTTATGGTCATGTTATCTGGCATACCACTTCTAAATGACACTACATATATATAGGCTGCTTATATTTTTATATTTAGCCTGCCTAGTCTTCTGCAAGTTTGCATTTCCTCTGTATCCTAGCCTTCTATGGTTTCTTCACAATCTATTTTCAGAGCTCAAACCCAACTCAAATGTCAGACAAGGATCCAATTTTTAAATATCACTCTACCATGCACTCTGTGTTTTTGAACACAGTCGAATTCTTTGGCTACTTGCTTGAGGCTTTCGGAATTCATAAAAGTACAGTTAAAATTATTCTTTAAACACTAACCCGTTCTGTAAAAGGCAAATAGATGAATCCAGTGAAAATCTTTACTGAAAGAACTGTATTTCTTCATGCAGCCATTGCAGGTGTAGTGGCATATAATAATAACAAACTGAAAAAGGAAGCTTCTCGAGCCATATCCAATGAGTCCCAGCATGGTCAGCCTATGCTAGTGACCACATCCTCAACTTCTAGCAAAGCAGAAGCACAGAAAATTGATTCATGAAAGTGAATTTGAGGTATGTATTGTAATATGGAGCTTCAGTTCTGAAAACTCAAAATCACTTGAAATGTTTGATCCAAGTTAATCTTCTAATAACATTGACTACTGTGAAAATCAGAGGTGCATAACGTTCACCTTATTTGGAGAGAAACAAGACATTTGTTAGGTTTCAAGTATATGATCCTCGAATTTTTCCATACTTTTGGTTCCTCCTGGATGCATTGAACTGGAACTATGATGACTACACACTGTGCAATTGATGTTGCAATACGGTATAGCAGAGAAGCTTCAGCCTCGGCGTCTTTTTTTTTTTTTTTGTTGGACAAGAGCGAACTGCAACAACCTGTGCGGCGGAGGCGTCGTGGAAAGTTGATAAATTTTTACATTGATCGGTTCCGAAAGAAGTTTGGTTCAAATCTTTTGATGTACTCGTCATAAATGATGATTTGTTGTAAAGAAGCTGTAGGAAAATTTTAGTAAGAGATGCCGGTACTTAGTTTTGTTTTCAGTAATGTAAATAAAGAGCTGTTTTGAAGACCCCAAATTCAGTCCAACGAGGTTTAAACCTACTGGTTCAGGATATATGGCATTTAAATATTCAAGGCCCATGGTTTATATATATCTATTAGTCTGGAGCTGTTCAGTTTATATATATTTAGTTAAATTCGATTTGGTTTACAGTTGGGTCTGGTTTAATCGAAACCTAAATCTAAACTGAAAACGAAACCAAATCAATTCGGTTTTTCATTCTCCAAACCGAAAAAAAAAAAAAAAACCACCAAACCAAACCCATTTATTTTTTGGTTTTCTGTTTAAACCGAACCAATTGACACACCTAGTTGCAACTTGTAGAATCCATTGTCTAGGGTATTATGGGACTAACTATAATTAGTTATGTTCTAGCATGGATCGTGAGATTTATAATTTAATATTATTCATTAATTATGAGATTTGTGTGTATTTGTTGTAGAGGAGATCTTTGGGATAGAAATCCTCTACAGCGAGTCATATTTATAGTGCCAACTAAAAGGCGCCATGTGTACATGATGATCACAGGTTAAGGTAGAAGCCAATTAAAGTAAAAGCGAGTTTCAGTTTCTTAGGTATCTTAGGTTTTTAGATATGATAGTCACCCTTTTTAGTGGGGCCGCATTGTCCATGTCGTGCTTTTTAAATGGTGCTCTAAGGATGGCTGTAACCATTATGATTTTAAGGATCGGTCTGGATCGGATCGGATCGGCCAGTCCGAATCGGGATCCGTCAAAACCGGTCCGATCCGAACCCACGATGCAACTATTGCTAAAAGGTAGTAAGACCAAAACATATACCTTCCAAAATATTTGAAGTAAAAAATGTTTGCCTTTTGATCCACTGTGTTATATGACAGAGTACTTGTCAACGTATTTATCTCGTATTTGCTTTTTGCAAAAATAACCCTAATACCTAAACTACCCCCACTCTAAACCCTCAATCTCTGTTCTAATACCCGAACTATCTCTACTCTAAATCCTCGATCCCTCAAGGAACCGAGAAGAAGGTTGTATAGACACTCCAATTTACACGAAAAAAATGTTTTTTGATCTTTTCAGCTTATGGAGACTTGAGCTTGGCACATTTTCATCTTCAATCCCAATTCCAATCCCAAATCCATTTGAGCCGAAATTTTTCTTGAAATCCCAAAAATCCATGAACTTATCAAAATACTTTCAGTGGACCCCATGCACTTCCTCGTTCCCCAAATTCCATTTCTAAATGTATAGATGAATTCTAGGCTGAAAATGCGTTCCAATAATTATATTATTGCATAGTTTTGAGATCATGGGAGAAAATAACCGTTTTGCCCCTAAGCTGTTTTGGGTCAAATTCGTGACTTTTTGATGTCAGAAAATATTTTGACTTCGGATTTGATCTTTTCGTGCAAAATACTTCGAATGACTGTAATTTGGTCGAATCCTGAAATCGGTAATGAGAGGCATTTTTGGTATTAGATAAATATTTTTAATAGGTTTAAGAAGAGATTAGGTGGAAAATAAAATAAAAAGAGAAAAAGAGGAGAGGTGTTTAGATTATGATTAGTTTGAAGTTTCTAAAAATTAGATTAAGTTGTTTAGGATAGATTTTGTAAAAATGTTGAAAACAAAACGAACAAAGAATAAAATGGGGAAATTTGTGAGATTAAAGAAAAGAGGGGGAGGCTTAGATATAAGAGTTAGGAAGAAGATCTAACAGTCTTCTTCTTCTCCTCGGAACAGAGAGAAAGAGGAGACCCTTCTTTTGAAGTGAAAAGAGATAAAATCAAAGAGGAAAAAAAAGGGATATGATACGCATGGTTTCAAGGATCGGCCGATACCGGTCCGGACTGGGACCGGTCCAGTTCCAACCTGCGATACAAGCTTTTGTATCGCTGGGTTATGGACCGACGGTCTGGCGATCGGTCCCGCCGGTCCCTCCGATCTGGCGACCGGTCTGGCGATCCCTCCGGTCCGGCGATCGATACCGCCGGCCAGCAGTCCAGCGACCATTTCTGCTGGTCCGACGACTTGTCCTGCCGATCCCACCGGTCCGGCGGCGAGTCCAGCGAGATCTGAAATGTTTAACTTTTAAAATATATATTTTTTTCGTTTTCTGTGCCGATACTGGTCCGTACCGGTGATCCGGACTGGAACCGGACGGAACCGGTCCGGCGACCGGTTCCGGTATTTAAAACCCTGACGATACGTGCCTTATTCATGCACATATATGCCACGTCATCACTCTCATGTAACCACTTCCATATACGTCACATACATATGAGAGATTATCTTGTATTATTTGTTTTATCTTTATCTTGTAGTTACTTGCTTGCAAAGGTAGGAAGTTATTTATTTAATAGTTATCTTATAATGCTCTCCATCGTGGGAAGTAGTTTAGGAGGAGTCTTACCAGTTCGTAACTGCTATAATAGGTGTCTAGCAGTAACTAAAATGTAGGAGTCTTTATATATCTCTTGTACTTACTTTATGACGAACACGTTGAAGTATTATCCAAATTTCTATCTAAATTTCTGGAGGTTAGACTATCCCTTGAAGAACAGTCAATTTGGTATCAATTTGGTATCAGAACCACATGTGGATATGGAGGAGACTCGGTTAAATCAATTGGAAGCCAATGTAAATATTTTAAAGACTGCAACAGCGGATCAAAATTAAATGATGAAGGACATCCTTCAACAGTTAGCAGCTTTAAATTTGAAGTTTGATCATGGTACGGCAACAGCGGATCAAAATTAAATGATGAAGGACATCCTTCAACAGTTAGTAGCTTTAAATTTGAAGTTTGATCATGGTACGGGTCGACCACAACGTGAAACTTCCACAAGTCAAAGCATACGAGGAGAATCGTTGAAAGTATTCAGAGCAGAACCATTAAGTTGAATTTTCCAAGGTTCGAAGGAGGTGATCCAGCAGGATGGATCTATCGCGCGGAGCAGTTCTTCAATCACCACCAAACCACACGCGATCAAAAACTAACTATAGCTTTATTCCATTTAGAAGGAGAGGCTTTACAGTGGTACTGTTGGATGGAGAAGACCCAAGGAGGACTCACGTAGGAAGAATTTGTAGCGGCCATTCATGCACGATTTGGTCCAACCGAATTTGAAGACTATGTTGGTGCCTTAGCAAAACTGAGACAATTTGCAGCAATTAAAGACTATCAGTGTCAATTTGAAAGGTTAGCAAACTGAATCGAAGGACTATCAGATTCATTTCTGATTAGTTGCTTTGTATGTGGCTCAAGGAGGAAATTCAAATGAACGTGCAAATGTTCCACCCTACAAATCTCACCGCTGCAATCGGTCTGGCTCATTTACAGGAAGAAAAGTTGATAGCTCGGAGAAAAATTACAAGGTATGATTCTAATCAATATTTACCCCCTCTTCTTCCTACCCCTCCTATCAAAAGATTGTCACCCATGGAGGCGAAAGACCAAAGAGAACGAGGTCTTTGTTACCATTGTGCTGAAAAATGTCAATATGACCATCGCTACAAAAATAAGACATTGTTCCTCATTAAAGGAACTTGGCCTGACAAGGAAGAAGAGATCAAAGGTGAAAAGGAAGATCTATGTGGGATTAAAGCCAACTTTGAAGAAGAAAATCCTGAAATTTCAAACCATGCAATTATAGGTGGTTCCAGTTCTCCAACCATGCGTGTGATTGGGAAGTTATTGGGGAGGCCGGTCACTGTTTTAATTGATTCTGGGAGCACACATAACTTTGTAGATCCCTTAATCATTAAAAAATTGGTGATAAGGATTGGGCCCAATGATGGAATCCAAGTAATAGTAGCCAACAGAGAGAAGTTGGCTAGTGAAGGGAAGTGTGAAAACCTGATAGTTCAAATGCATGATTTAGAGATTAATTGTGATTTTTATCTCTTAAAATTAAGTGGTTGGGATGTGGTAATGGGAGCACAATGGTTACAGACGTTGGGTCCTATTTTATGGGATTTTAGTTACTTGTTGGTGAAATTCAAAAAAGATAAAAAGGTGTTTCAGTTGGTGGGAACTTCTTCATCACATTTGGAGGTTGTTGATTCAAACACAATCTCTAAGAATAAAAAAAAAAGATGGAAAAGGAACATTTCAAATCTCCCATGTTGCCACATCACCTGTTAAGACTCAGAGATGGATGACGGAAATACTGGACCGCCGGATGATCAAGAAGGGTAACCGTGTGGCTATGAAGTAGTTCAGCTTTGAAGACAAGGCTGATTTCATCGAAGGAGGAATTGATGCGTGCCTTATTCATGCACATATATGACACGTCATCACTCTCATGTAACCACTTCCATACACGTCACATACATGGGAGAGATTATCGTGTATTATTTGTTTTATCTTTATCTTGTAGTTACTTGCTTGCAAAGGTAGGAAGTTATTTATTTAGTAGTTATCTTGTAATGCTCTCTATCGTGGGAAGCAGGTTAGGAGGAGTCTTAGTAGTTCGTAACTGCTATAATTGGTGTCCAACAGTAACTAAAATGTAGGAGTCTTTATATATCTCTTGTACTTACTTTATGAAGAACACGTTATTTCTATCTTAATTTCTGGAGGTCAGACTGTCCCTTGAAGAACAGTCAAATTATCTTCTATCTTCTCATATTATTTACCATTACTCGTTCAAGGAAAACCAAGTTTAGGCCTCTTGGTCCTTACGATCCTCAAGATTTACAAGAGGTGCCTATCAGTATAATGGGGAGGGGATTCCTTGCTAATCTAATGAAGATATGGATAGAATTTTGAGGAGATTAGGATTCTTCCCAACAGAAGAGGAAGGATAATTTTTGAGTTTATAAAGGAGGAAGAGGGGAATCGATCAAAGCGAGGGCGAAGGATTGAAAGAAAAAAGGAAGGATCAAGGGGAGAAAAATTGGAGGATTTGAAAGAGGAAAAATATCAGAAAAATTGAGATTAGTTTTCTTAATCTTCAAAACCTGCAAAACCCTAGATTAGAAAACCCCCATTGAAACCTTAGAAAAACCTAGGCCAGATCCACCACCGAACCCCTCTAATCTGCTATAGGAACCCTACCCAAAACCTGCTCGTCCCTACATCCAAAACCCCTTAGAAACCTCTTCAAAACCCTAGTCGAAACACCCCAAAAATTCCTTCATTAATACTTGTTTGTCCTAGCCTAACCCTGATAGAAATCAAAACTGAAAACCCCCCAAAATTTTAGTTCGTCCAACCTGCAAAAATTCTTCTTCTTCTTCTGCCCTACTCAAAACCCCAACTCTTCCATCTAAAATCATCATTAAATCCTAGCCGATACCTGGAATAATCCTCTTCAGAAAACCCATTCAAACCCTATAAAAACCCCATCGAAACCCTTCCAAAAACCCAGGTTCATGTTTGTTTATCGAAACCCAAAACTATCTAGATTCTTGTTGTTTGTCAAAACTCAAATCTTTATTGTTGCAGTCCTTCAAATCCAATCTGTTGGTACTACTTTCAGATAAAAGATCAAGAACCTCCATGGCAAATCAAGGATCAAATTCATCAGGTTGCTGCACTAATTGCTCGTAATCAATTTTATTTTATTTCATAGGATTCATAAAAAGAAAGGGTTCAGTCATCTTGTTCGGAATTGAATCTGAATTTGTTTTACAATTCCCAATTGAGTGTTAGTATTGCTTGAGAATTGTATAGATAAATTCAATCGAATCAGGTTTCTTTTTAATCCCGACTTTTGATTTTCCGGGCTTGTTGATTCGTAGGTGTAAGCTGATGTCCACTCTTCTTGGGCTTTATATATACAAATGTAATGTATATTAGCTTACCTATTACCGTCAATAAAAGGAACTCTTCAACTTCTTTTAGGCTTGAACTTTTGGAAATTTAAAAAGGCAAGGGAGACATCCACATATTACTTATGAGATTAGGGATGTGGCATCTATCAACTAATAGGATTGCAGGCTCTCTTTCAAAACAGGTGGTGTTAACTGTTAAGGGAAGAATTATACTATGGTTGACTTACTATTTACCAAGTTAGGGGTTTGGAGCTAGTTGATTTGCGGGTATAAGTTGTACTTTCTTCTTGTGAACCATCAGTCCAACTTTCTAATGTTGTGACTAAGCTCCGCATATTCAATAATGATCAGAAAGGTTCTAAATGTCAATTTCACAGGGCATACTGCACCCTTACAAGGCAAAAGTTCTTGTCTGTCTCGCCAGGTTTCTTTACCAGGTGTGAAATGTGTGCCACAGGTTGTAATCACAGGACAATTCGGAATGTACACCTAATAGGAGACTCCGGATAAACCATACTTGAACACATAAATCTCATTAAGCAATGTTTATTAGCTTTTGTCATGCATGATAACAGCCGTCATATGTTTAATATTTTATGAAATTCTCTCTAAGAACGCCGTTAGATTTAGGAAATGCCTTTCTGTCATTTAGCAAATGTATACAGGGCTGGAATCTAGTATGTGAAGTAGTACCATGTAGTGTATGCAATGTTGGCGACATGTCGCCGATTTGGAGATAAGGGACACGAACAAGATAAATCGATTTTACCCTGGTTTCGTTCGATATGGGGGTAAAAATTTCAAATTTTTTCAATATTTCCTCCACGTCTTTCGACATGGGAAAAAAATTTGAAAATTTGAAAAAAAAAAGTGAAATAAATATTGTATGTTAGTAAATATTAATTATGATACTGTTTTAACTATTTTGCAAAATAAAATAAATAATAAAAACAGATTGAAAAAAATTGAAAATATGAATTAAAATTTTGATTTAAAATTAATATGATATGTATTTTATTTGCTTATTTTCATATACTAGTAGACCATTTACTAACATTCATAATTATTTTGTAAATAAAATATATATGGTCTGTTGTGAAAAGCTGAAAATAAGAAATCACGCCAATAAAAAAGTAAATTATTACTTTGAATGCCATCTAAGAATATAATCCAAGCAAGACACGTTACGCTCTTCTAAACTAGGTCACAAAATGGAAAGGATTATTATGAAACTCATATACTTACAAGATGAAGCAAAAACCACGAGGTTTGGAGTGCATGTTTTTAAGCAAAAACTCATATACTCCAAACCATGATTATTTTTTTAAGCTCTCCATCTTGAGAAAATAGCTTGCTCTTCTGTTGTGTAAAAGGGCATATTCCCCACATAAACAGTCGTTGAGGTTTGGAGTGCATGTTCAAATCTTCTTGTGTTCCAGGGAATCTTCTATACCGATATGCTGAAAGTTTGTTTTGATCCTAACATAACACCAAGTAAGTAGTTACAAAATGTGATGATATAAGCGAAATAACCTGGAACAAACGGGTTCACAGTAGAGAAAGCAAACTGCAACAAATGGAATCCAATAGTAAGCATGCAGAGATAAAAGGGTGAAGGAGAATATCATTTATTGTCATTTTATAATATTCTGGAAGATGCTTGAACAGATCTACCTTAGATTTACTCCAAGTAGTGAGGAAATGATATCTATATGTTTGTATCATCTTCAATCAAAGACAAAAGGGATGCAAATAAACCTCTATGGCATCCACATTTCGATTAAAAAAAAACAAAAATAATGAATTTGCATACCAATAATCACTAAAAATGTTGAACTTCTTAATCTTTATTTATCCTTTCTACTGTCTTTCTTCTAATCTTTGAGTTAAACAACTTCTTTAACAGGTTCTACATATGCTTCCCAGGTTCCTAACTGATCCTACTTCATTTCAGTTGGTCATTACACTGCTCTCTCACTTACAAACCCCGATTGTTGCTCCCTTGCAGTGAATCATAATTGATTAGACTATACCAATTACGATCTACTGAACCTAACAAACAGTCACGAATCGAAATAATTCCTAAATATAAAATAATACTATGAAATTTGACAGGAATAGCAATCGTAGCTCTACCTTAAACAGAGAAGCCATTACTCGTTCAACTACTGTAACGATCTCGACGACAGACACGTCAAGATAAAAAAAATCCGGCGATGTTAGCTCTGCAACCTATTGATATGCAGCAGACAAATGTGAAATCGGAGAATTAGTTCACCGTGGTTATGATCCGAACGTGAGAGAGAGAGAGAGGGAGAGAGAGAGAGAGAGAGAGAGAGAGAGAGAGAGAGATAGATCTTACCTCATAGCTGTTCCTTAGGATTTGGGTCCGCCGGAGAAGATCGCCGCCGGGTACGTTTCCCGCGGAACGGATTCTGAAAAGTGAAAACCCTTGCTCCCCCACTATTGGGTTCATACTATTTTAGAGCTTTAGATGGAAACATAACATCCCTATTGTGTTCCGCTCGAATTGCCTCCAGGTTCAAATACCAAATTCACTTCTATAGTTCCCAATCACAAAAATATAAATCAAAAAGAGTTTTGTTTTTTTGGAATGGTAAGTAATTGTATAAAAAAATGGGGGGAGGAATGTACAGGGATATCTTCAGCATACTGAAGACAAAAAAAAAAAAAAAGCCAACCGACGCAAACAAACATGAAACAAACACCAGCAAATGGATCAGCTGAGTCAATCAGGCATACAAATTAGACTAGAAAGTCACTCTCTAAAGTAAATATGGCCACAAGCATCCGTCTCCAGTATGGGAAGAATCTTGGGAGGAAGATTGTTGTGTTCAACACACAATAAATCAGTGGAATTTCTTAGTGAAGCAAGAAAATCTGCAACAGCATTCGTTTCCCTAAGCTGATGAGAGATGTGTATGTTGCTGAATTCACTCATCAAACTCTTGATGTCTTGCACCAATTGCCTCAAGTCCCAACAAGTTTGGGAGATATCTTTTGTCACATAAGAAACAACAGCTTAGAATCAGAATACACAACCAACAAGTTAATACCATTTGATCTAGCCAACTCCAAACCAATCAAGATGGCCTCAAGCTCATGGAAAATGACTTTCCTAGGACTGCGGGTAATAGAGAAAGCCAAGATATAGTGACCATTAACATCCCTCAAAATACCACCAGACCCAGCAAAGAGGTCACTCATAGATCCATCAACATTAAGACAGGTGAACCCACATGGAGGAGGAATCCACTTGCAAAAAACAGGGGAAGCGATATGGAATTCTTTATGAATATTCCATTGCACACACAGCTCCTTATTCAGCTGAGTATCCGGAATCAAATACAATGAAACTCTCATCATACAGATGGAAATAGCATTCCTGATCTTGTTAATAATTACCTCAGTAGGGGAATAACTGTTGTTGAAGGTACGATTATTCCTTTCAAGCCAAATGTAGTAAATAGAGGCAGAGAGGCTCAGGCATCTTATTTGGCCAGCAAAACTGTTGGAAGCAAAGTTTTGAGTACACCAGATAATCTCATCCTGCCAAGCCAGAATGGGTCTATCAATTCTGCATAGAAGGAGGGTAGCTGTCCAGATCTCCCCAACCGATCTACAAAACACACAGGAGGCCCTAGCCAGGATCCCAAATCTGATTAGCCTATCTTAAGTCAAAAGATGGAATTTGAAGGCAAGCCAAGAAATAAAGCCATGCCTAGGAATGGCCCCAGAGAACCAAACCAGCTTAGCCCAAGTGATCTTCTCAAATTGGTTGCAAATACCCCTCCAAGAACTCTTCATGGAGAAGGAACTGATAAGTGTGTACCACTTATACTTTTGGACTTATTACGACTACTTGTTAGTATTAGAGATATGTTAATGAGAATGTATTAATGCAATTATGCTGTTTTGCAAGTCTGATGAGGATGAGGAGAATATGGGCTTAAACCAAGCCACTAAAGCCTCAATTGGATAAAGCTTTAAGGCTCGTAAGAGGGGATGATCAAGGCTCAAATTCAAACCCATTTACACCTTGAAGATAGAGAAGAAAGCCCACGGATAAAGCCCAAGTGAAGCCCAAAAGATAAAGTCCAAACTTAGCCCAGAAGAGCCCAGACTGTGTAGTGCGATCGATCGCAGCACAGTAGGATCGATCGCATGGACGGTGCGATCAAGCGCACGCGGAATTCCAGCTACAGTTCCGTGTTTGAGTAGTTTATGGGTCTGTAAATGATTGATCTCCGACTTCTTTTAGATAACTTTTAAACTTAGAATTATTTATTATAAGACTTCTAATAGGTTGTAGAGATTATGATGAATCGAATTAGAGTTTGAATTGGATTGGAATTCTTTGTTCTTGCAATCTGTTCGTATTGTTCTTCGTGTTCTTGATTGCTTGGGATGCATGCTGTGCGTGGAGATGAACTTCTACATTCCTGTTGAAGATCAACCATCCATGAGTAGCTAAACTTTTGGTGGAGTATTGATGTAAACTCTAATATTTTGTTTATGGTTTAATCTCATGTTTTTTAAGTCTTTAATTCAAGTGTTTGACAATTGCAGAGTTAAGAGGATTTACTGAAATCAGAATTTAATGTTTAATACTTAAGACTAACAGAACCTAAAGGCCATAGACTTGTTAGGATTGAATCCAAAGTGTTCCTATTTTCTGTGATTATAGGAATACTAATTATGCAATAGTACCTAATGACATGATGATTATGATAGGATTTGATAGGCCATGCCTAGGGAAGACGGGTTGTATTACAAATTAGATTAG
>JAUPMG010000019.1:10320670-10335389 GCA_031762675.1 Pachysandra terminalis
TAAAATATAAATATGATTACTCAAATTATTAAAATAAAGTTTTAAAATACAAATTATAATTTTTATTATTAAAAATTTAATATATATATATATATATATATATATATATATATATATATATTAATTGGTTATCATAATTAATATAACAAGGGTAGAGGAAAAGAATTACAATATATAGTAGAATTGTATATAAAAGTAAGACTAATTTAAAAGAAGAATACCTATTTGGAGAGAATTGTAGAACTTCACCACTTTGGAGATCTTTAGTTGTTATAGATGGACAATTGAGAAATGTAGAAGAGAGAATTTTAGATTGTGTATAAGAGATTTGTAAAAGTTGTGAATTGAGAATGAAGTGTTTGGAGTATTTATAGGCCTTCATGTAGTCAAAATGATCAAATTTGCCCCCAAACCAACTGTTTTATGATTGTTATTGAGATTATTTAGGTCATTTTGCCAAAACCAAGTGAATTCCGGCCGGAAATGGGTAGTTCTCGTTGGAATGGGCCGTGCTTGCCGGGCCATGGGCCTGGGAACCCAGGCCCAGCACGGCACGCGCACTATTCATGCTGTGCCGGGCACGCGTGGCCTGACCTTTTTGCACATCGTTACATGAAAGTATGGTAGAGGTAAAGAGAACATGGTTGAAAACCTGCTTGGTGGGTAAGTTTGAGGGGGAGTTGCAGCCACCAGAGAAGGTTATTGCATGGCAAAGGAATCTTTGGATATATGAGGGGAATTTAGAGTTCAAAGATTAACAAATGATCAATTTCTATTTAAGCTCCCTTCTGTTTTTGAAGCATAGAGAGCCTTACAAGGAGGAAATCATTTTATGGGGCCATTCTTTTTGTATATGGATGTATGGGACACTTCGGTGGTTCTTCAAGTGGAAGTCAAAAATCAGAATTGTTATGGATTAGAGTGGTGGGTGTACCATTGCACGTATGGTGTGACTCAGTTTTTCAGGATATTGGGGAATTTGTATGGGGGCTATATTAGAGCTGGTTTGAAAACAGATGATTGATTTAAATGAGCTGCAATGGTACCCGATTTTAATAAGGGGTTCACTACCATAAAGAATCAAATCACAGTGGGTTGTTGAGCTCTATGAATTCTTGGTGTGGTCGGAATTTAAATCGCTATTTTTCAATCTTCCTGAATTGGGGAAATGAGTTTTGGAGGCTTCGATCAAGCTCTAGCAGGAACAAGGTGTGGCAAGAGGTTGAAGAGGACTCCTTAACAGATGCTGGGCTAATGGGCCAAAAGGTATTTATAAGGGCCATACAAAGTCAATAAAGGAAATACAGCCCAATAAGTAGAAGAGGCAGGCCAATCAAAATTCAAAAAGGTGTATGGAGAGTGGAGGACATGTGGCAAGGTCAGGCGATAATGGGCTGGCCAACGTGAAGTGGGATCATCGGGCATCAACAGCCCTATCTTAGAATTGTGTTTTTTGCCATCATTCGGGGGATCTGGGGAGAGTGAAATCGAAGAATCTTTGAGGATAGACGGTTGAGCACATGTTCTCTTATTGACTCTATCTTGGGTTTGGTTGCATCATGGGCATGCATTTTACCAGAGTTCTGAGACACCTCGATGTCGGATATTACGAGATGCTGGGAGATGGTTGCCTATATGTAATGGGGTTCTTTTGGGGTTTTTTTGAGTTCTTTCTATTTTTTCTGTAATGTCTTTTCTCTGTTCATTTCTGGTTCCCCATCTTGGGGAACTTCTTTCTTTCTTCCTTCTCTTCTTGGACTTTGTACCCTCTTTTTTTCCATTAATATATCTCTTTCGTCATTGATAAAAAAAAAAAGGCCTATCTCAGATATGCCAATCTCAAATGGGCCTTTTTTCAGAAGCCTTGTTAGTGTTCGTTGTAATAAACATATGCAAGGCCTATTCACATAGTTGGGTGGCATCCATTTGAATTGGAGAGTAGAAGTTTGTATGGGGAGCCAACTAAGAGGGCTGGTAGTTCTTGTGGCCCAAGCCTAGTTGAATCCATTATAAACTCTAAGAGCGATTTTGAAAGCTAGAGCCTTAATGCTCTCTCGGGGCAAGACATAGGAAGGGGATTTTATAGAGAAGATGTGTAAGGAGAATGTGGGAAGTATGCAGTAAGTTGAAGTGCAACTTAGTAGTTGTGACCTCTATTTTGAAGGAAACACAACATCTACAACGGAGGTGAAGAACCAGGGGAGTTCTAGCATATCATATAAGGGATCAACTACGTTAATCCACTAACTTGTCGCAACATCGCAAACTAAGATGGGTGTCCAGGAGATTTGCTAGGAGGAAGATTCTTCAACCAAGAAGAGGAAGAACATTCTAGAAGTACAAAGCGTGGGTGTGTCAAATCTCTAGAATTTAGAAGTACACTAGAGAGGGTCAAAAAGGATGATTCTCAAGAGAATAAGGAGGTAAGTATACAAAAGTAATTTGATTTTGCAACTCCTTCACCTTCCATTTTTTTTTCCTTCTTTGGAACCTTTGGGAGTTTTAGAAAGTAGCGGATGTATGGTGAGGTCCCAAAAGGAGATAGGTATTTAGTCAATTGAACCACTAGCCATTTGGGGTGAGCGTAACAAAAGAATTTTCGAGGATTCTTTTTTTTTTTTGATAAGTAAAGTTGTGATATTATATAAGTGTGAAGAAAAAGAATTTTCAAGGATTCTTGGAGGAGTTCGAATCGACTTATTGATCTGATTTTGGGTACTACGGCTGCATGGTGTGGGGTTCTTCCTAAGCTTTAGAATGTTTCTTCCTCAGATCTTATTAGATGTTGGGAAACCATTATTGTGATGTAGTTTTCTTTATGGCTTTCTTGGGTCTCTTTAGCGTTGTTTTTGTATTTTTGTAGTTGGTTCTCTTTATTTGGGAACTGGCTACTTTCTTTTTGCCTGCTTTTTGTACATTCTTCTCTATCTATATATCTTCTTCATTATCAATCAAAAATAAAAAAAACCACTAGCCATTTGGATGTTGGCGTTGAGTTTGAAGGGGATGATGGGATGCTGGAGGTTTGGTTCAATAAAGGATAGATTGTGGCATGTAGTCATTAAAGTACGTATGGAAGTCAGGATAATGGGTGGGGCATTAACATGAGAAAATCAGCTCATGCTTTTGTTTCATGTCCACGAATAGCCATTTCTGCCTTGTCTCCATTGTTTTACCCTTTTGTGAGAGTAGGGGTTGGGTGTGGGTCTAACGATTGTTTCTGGGATGACTTGTGATGGAGAGATGTCCATCTCTCATCTATGTTTCCGAGTTCTTAATCTGGTTCAAGAAAAATCGATGTCAGCTGTGAATTTTCTTTCTTATTGCTCTGAAGGTTTGTCTTGGAATTTGCCTCTTAGGCCGGATTCAAGACTAGCTGCTGTAGAGGAATTAGCGACCTTGTTGGACTACCTGCTAATCAAATCTGGGAAACCTAAAGTCCTTCCTAGAGTAAGAACTTTTTTATCAACCATGGTAGTAATATAAGATTCATATTGCTGACACTCTTCAGAGGAGGAAAGTTCTTACTTTATCTTCGCAGATATACATCACGTGACTGAGTCGGGGAGTTAGTTGTCATTTGTTCTTAGATTGTGACATTGGCAATGCAGTATAGGAGCACTTTCTGGTTTTAGCAGCAGCTCAATGGGTTATGCAGAACACAATGGCAGCTGCTATGGCAATGGCGGATCCCAGGACTTGGGTCGAGAGGGCGGGTGTTTTTATAACTTTCTTCTGCATGTTGTATGTTGGGCTATTTGGACAGAATGGGATAATCGCATCTTTGAGTACAACAGATCTTCTGTTGCAGTTGTGATTGAGAGGGTGATGATTATAGTAACACAGTGTCCATTGTCTATGTTACATTGACTTGGATATGGGTGTTGGGTGCGGGTGTGTGTCTGGGAGTCGGATCCATTTGACCCCAAAAACTTTGGATAGGGGGACACGTCATACATTAAAATATATATCCATACACATACATGCAAAACTAACACAATAAAGGATAATTATAATTACTAATCTAAATGTATTCTATTATTTATAGTAATTAACAAAAAATCAACAACTACATGGTAAAATTTTGAGCTTGAAAGTTTAAACAGTAAGCAAGACAAAGAGGTTACTTCAATTGTTATAAATCTAAGGAGCATAAGGTAATGGAGATGTAACTGATCACGGGTTCCACAGGTCATTTTATAACTTTTAGTTGCACTTGGTCACAACAAGATTAGTTTCTAGTCTATGTTCAAGTTTTGAACTAGTATGTTTAATATTTGCAAAAATGCTTTCAGGTTGTGTTTGGAATCTTGGATTTTAGGAGAAAAGAAAAGAAAAGTAAAAATGAAATGGAAAAAAAAAGGAAAAAAGTGGTAAGTGTTTATTTTCAAGTGTTTGGTTAAGATTAGATATATAAAGAAAAGAAAATCAAATTTCGGAGACTTCCAACGATTTGTCAGTGAGTTCTCATAGATTCCGACAAGGTTGATTGGTCGTCAAGAAAAGACAAGATATGCTATCAGTTAGGTTGGAGACTTGGAGAGTGATCTCCACCTTTCTTTTCTTTTCTTTCAAAATCTCTTCCTTTTGGGGGAGAAAGGTTTTGATCCCAACAGAGAAAAATTTTCAAGTTATTTTTCTTTCCAAATCTTCATCCCCAACTCTTTCCTTCTTCAACCAAACAGAAGAAAGTGCTTTCTCCAGCATTTTCTTTTCTTTCAAGATCCGAGGTTCCAAACACAGCCTTGATACTTCATCAAGATTCCAAAATTACAAGTTCATACTTCAAACTTCAAAGGAGCAACATACAAGTTTAAACTTTAAAGTGTATATCTAATTTCAATTTGACCAAAAATGATGCACAAAAAAAAAATAAAAAAGAAAATAAAAGAACAACTGTATGTTTAATCCGAACATTATAAAAAAAGCAAGGATTGTATTAGTTACAGAACTGAATTTAATAAAGATCTGACACTATCATATGTCTCTTCTTTTGAATATCACTGTCGTTAGGTTTTAAGACTAACGTTTCTTGTTTTCCCAACTCCAACTCTTCACCAAATGTCATGCTCTTCAATTCAGGTTCATTGAGAGAAAGATCTGCAAGCTCCATTACAGCACATCCATCCAACCTTGTCTCCATCTACAAAATACAGCCATATAAAAAAAAATTCCATTTGGCTACACACTACAATTATTAATAAGTATAAGTATTATTTGAAAGGAAAACTTCATGATTCGTAAGTATACTTACATTGGTCCCAATATTTTGTCACCCCCTCTTTATATACCTTTTTCTTCCTTGACATGCACAAACACCTAGTCCTCAGCTCTACTTGTTACCAATTTGTTTCTCTTATACGTACTCTAGTTTCTTTCACAACAAGAAGAGGATATTGGTTGTACAAGCAACTTAAAGGCTAGAGCTTGCAACAATGGTGTTGAAGCACCATGATTTACCCACCAAGAAATGGTTCTTCATATATTCTCGCCTTAATAACACGTGGCTGATTGAGAAGGCCAGATCCACTAGAAAATGCTTCAAATTCTGCATAAAGTTTTCTAAGATCATTCAGATTGGGAAAGATTTGCTTGAAGCATTTACTTCTATTCACAGAAACTTCTTAATCTTCATGTGGTGATAACCATAGAACACCATTACTTCTACTTCGAAGCCAAGTATCATTATAATACTTTGGAACCAATCAGTGGACCAATGCAATGTATACGAATGTTGTTCTTATTCCATTTAATCTCTAAAATTTCATGAATGGCATCAAGAAAATCTGATTGCCCTCCATTTACAGTTTTCCCTTTATGTTCAAATATGATTGCTTTAACACTTGTAATCATGGTATCCCACATAAGGTAAACCAAATGCAATATAGAACCATCGATATCTGTCACTCTCAACATATCAAGATTAGGCTTCATAAAGCTTAACAAGTAATCCAAGTTGTCCCACCAATTATCATCAATAATTCATCATTTAATTTCCTTAGCTTTAACTTCAATTTGTGCATTGCCACCTCCTTTGTAAACTTTTCATATAGTATCCATCACCATGTTTTCAAGTGTAGGCCTAACTTCTCTAAGGCGCTTGGCCATGATAATACTGGATGCACATCTTGCATCGACTACCCTTAGTCCTCTGCAAACTCAATTCAGATTCATTCTTAAAAATAAATAAGAATGCATCATTTTTTTTTTCTGATAATAATAAGAATGGCATCATAGCAATCCACTTACGTTGAGAATGGCAAGATCTTTCTGTTGGCTCACACATGTTCTTCAAAGCCAAATTCGGACTCTATACATACCACATGGCGTCTAAAAAATAAGAGGGTACTTGTTTTCAATGATGATCCCAGCAGCCGTATTATTGAATATATTGTCTGTAATGATTTGGATGATGTTCTCTTCATTAATTTCATGAATGACCTTCAGGAGCAAATCAACTACATATTCTCCATCCTTTACTTTGTCACTTATATTAAATGATTTTAAAAATACTGCTACTCCGGTGGATGTAGTCATTATGTTTATGAGGGTCTACTGATAAAAAAAAAATGTTTGAGAAGTCTACGTTGAATATTTGTCCACCCATCTAAGACTATGGACACCCTTTTCTTTATCCATGTATCTCTTATGGGTTGGATTGGAGCTTCCTATCAATATGTGCCTTCTCTTGTGCAAGCAATGTCATGTGCAACCTATCACAGGAAGCAAGAGTATAACCAACTAATTTACTGTTGGCAAGCATCGTTCAGTACTTACAAAAATAAAGAGACCTAGCAAAATTGAATGGCAAAGCATTAGCATAGAACGTACGAGCTGCAAGCTTATCTACAATATCTCTTATTACCATATCAAATGGTTTCTTCAAATGTCTTGGAGTTGATATTTTTTTTTTGCACTATAACAAATCTGATCCTTCAGGTAATTAAACATATTCACCCTTCTTGCATTCAATGCTTCTATAGCTTTCATTTGTTTTGCTATTTCATGCTCTATTTTAAATTTTTAATTGCTTTGTAGACATCATCCTTGAGGGTGTGTTTGGTTAGTTGGACAATGATAGAAAGGAAAGTAAAAGAGCACTTTACTTTCCTTTCCATAGTTTCCCCTTTATTTTAAGGGGAAAAGTTTGAGGGGCTTTTCACTAAAAATAGAAAACTTTTGGAGAAGTACTTTCCAATGGGCCCACGTGTTCCAATGAACCAAACACATAGATTTTGTTGGAAAGTTTGTTTTCCTTTCTTTTCCTATAGATTCTAGCTAACCAAACACAGCCTTATAGCTTTTCAAGCTTCAACATCATGGTTAGGGATCTTCAACAAATAGCCTTTGACTTTTGAGTATGATCCAGTTACTTTCTTGTTGTAGTAATTACATGATTAATATCTATTTCCACCACCACCTATAGGCATACTAAGAACTTTTAACATTATGCCATAGTGTTTTGTCATCAAATGCAGATCCCTGAGGTTTTAGAGGGCGTAGGATTCCTTTGCCTTCTTGTTTCGCTGATGAAAAAAAATGAATGTTGTGTAATAGAAATGATCCAAGGCTGAATATTATCGATATCTACTGGAGGAGCAGCAGTGAAGGCGATAATAAATACAGAAATTGAACGTTCCCATTGGTGTGCATCCAGCAGGAATTGAACCTACGAATTTTCCAATTATGAGTTGAGCGCTTTGGCACCTCGATGTCGGCTCTTTGCCACCTGGAGCTGTAGTATGTTCCAAGGGTTGGGCTGTTTGCCCATTAAAGCGTCACATGAGCTGGGATCAGAAAGTCATGTGACAGTTTGGTCCATTCCAACTGGATCAAGGATTCAAGCAGGTTCTAGTGGTCATTATACCTCTTTCTGACCAACGGATAAACTGGTTTGGAGGCTAGATACCCCTGGAACGTCTTTGATTACTGCCTTTTTTACTTTTCTGAGACAGAATGAAGCATCTGTGCTCCCCCCACATAACCAAGCGAAGGCAACAAGGTCAATATGCCTGTTGTCTTTTCTTGGCGCTCTTCTATTCTTGTGGAAGATTCCATATATTTTGTATCGTTTTGGCGGCATGGCCAAGTGATAAAGCAGGGGATTGCAAATCCTTTTTCACCCAGTTTTGAATGAGAAAAAACAAATCTTTATTTCTACGACAATAGATATTCAAGGAATATTTTTCTGTTCTGTTCTAGATCTCAGAGAGTAATTGTAATTGGACTCTCGTTTGTAACAGATCGGTTGACTCTCATTTGGAATTTACCAGTTCCCAAAAAAAAAAAAAAAAAAACAAAGCGGTTGACTTGAACCTTGTTCCTACATGACCCGATCAATTCGATCAGGCACTCGCTATCTATTTTCATTGTTCAACTCTTTGACAACACGAAAAACCATTGTTCAATTATTTGACAGCATGAAAAATTCATTATATGTAAAATAAGAGATAATAAGTCGAAATATTTCATGACTTTGTTGACAACAAAGAAAAAAAAAATTCCCTTTTTTTATGATATGCTCCTAATTGAATTAAATCTTAATGGAGCATAAACTGACGTAGATACGGTTATTGGATCAATCCCATTCTCTTGCAGTTGGACAACTGGGTAATGTTGGGGTGAACCAGAAAAGTTTGGGTAGAGCCGGATCTAAGTGTTGGCTAGGTAAGTGTTTTGTAGTAAGAGTAGTTATGAACCATGTAGACCGTCCCCACGGGGGTGGCCAAGGCTATTTGGGTATTGCACATTTATTTACCTGTAAGAACTGAATTCCTTGCAGTGGATGGCCACTTTCCCGGAAAATGGAATCTGGTAAATCTTTTCTTACATAGAATCATCAATCCCAAGGTATCATTTCTAATACATCTGTGGGGCAGACTCGTACTCAGATTCACCTGTTGTCCATCGACTACACCTTTAGGCCTGATCCTTTCGATTTTCAAAAAATTAAACCGGTCTGACTTATATCAACCTGGTTGGACCATGGTTCAACCTTTTTGTTTTTTAAAGATTTGGCTCTATTAGACCTTAATCATACATATTCAATCTTACCTGTAGTTGGAATAGAAATAAGCGAGCCGCTTGGCTTGTTATAATCTGATTTCGTGAAATGCAATTCAAATGACACTCTAATATACTAGGGCCCTCCTTGGCTCCATCTGATGGGCCTTACTTCTTAGATCATGAAGAAAATACCCGTCTGGTTTGTACGCCCTTTTTTCCTTAAACATTCTCAAAATTTATTTCTATTATTTAAAATTGAAGTGTTAAAATACCTTAATTTGATTGCTTCTTTTACATTTAATTTGTTAAAGATACTCATCACATGGTTGTCTAGATTCTTTTTCTTTTAATTTATTTTGACTTGATAAAACTGGATTGATAACTGGATAATAGCAGTAATGATGATGCTACTACGAATTAGCCAAGTTGTCAAAATAAAGTTTCAATTTATTTTTTTAAATTTTTTGAGATCTTAACTTCTTGACTAAATCCCCACCCCCCCCTTCCAAAAACAAAAATAAATAAAAATCTGCATCTGTACTCTTTGGACAAAGACTGTCATGTCTGAAAGTTCGGTGCAGGATCCGACATATATCCAATACGGGTACCCATGTTGTATTGTGTCGACATGGGTACTTTGGGGGTATGTGAAGAGACCTTGTAACATAGGCTAGTGTCTGACAGGATTTTAGTGGATAATATTTTGAATTGATGGGGTACAGTCAGTGCCATATGTAAAAGAGGTTTCATGCCAGATAGTTGGCACCAGAGAGAGGTTTTATGAAGTTGAACTTTGATGGATGCTCTTTGGGCAATCTTTGGCTTTCAGGTGTTGGAGGTGTGTTTATTGGCTTTTGAAAATTGGACTGGTGAAAGCACAGCTTCTAGTGGTGAGTACCTTGGTGGCAGAGGGAGACTCGTCTACAGTGATTTTATCTTGGCTGGTTAGGTCACAGAGTTAGTCGTGGAGACTGGTGAACCGATATTGGAGATGACATCACATCAGGCTTGAGTCTATTGCAGTTTGAATCTAGTTTATTTACTTTTTATTTATTTTATTATTATCATGCCTTGTTCTATCAGATATGTGTGGCCTTGTTCTTCATGTATATCGATAGGGATGGGACTTTTTTCTGTTGTTTTCTGCTGTTTTTCCTGGCTGGTTGGCTCCTTGCTAACTTATTACTTTGTACATTCTCTCCTAACTCTCTATAATGTTTTCTTCATTATTTAGCAAAAAGCAAAAACTGACACCATTATCCACATCCTGGTGGACTCTTTTTTGAGATGTTACAACATTGGTATCCAATCACAGTATTTACAGGGACAATTTGGCTGGGCGAATGAGTTAATTTCTTGCAACCCAGTGTCCGTGATTGTTGTGGATAACGAATTTTGGTGAAATCACTAAGATCAATTTCGGAAGGTACCACTAGGCAATTGAAATCAGGAGTTGAAATGCATTATAGTGGGGAGGATTTATGACAACTAGCAGTGTTTGGTGATAGAAGGCAACAAGGAGAGTATGATTACACTTACGAAGGAAACTCAGGGATCATGTAACGTGTTAGCCTCCTTTAGCCAGTACTATGGACTGTCAACCCCCAACTTAAGTGATGGTTGCAGTTGATAAGACACCAGTAGTATGCAGCACAACAGAACAAGAAATAAATTGGTTCAGTTAACAGGGAGATGGGATATTGGAATGGGTTAATGAAAGTATTTACACTCATGCAAGTTTTCTGGTCTATTATTTCAGGGCTTTGAAGCAGAGATGAAGGAACTATTTACGGCTATTCAAAGGAGGTGGGCAAATCCAAATGGCAAACTCCCATTTTGTAGATACTGCACTTGGGAAGAGTGGACTGCATAAATTGAAGGTGGTCAGGAAATTGAAGAGTCTCATTTGTGATATCAATTATGAGGGAAGTGCAGGGGGTTGTATCTTGCATTCGGTCGTTAGTGTTCTTCTCTCTCGTCTGCTACCAGTATTGTTTTGTTAATCAGTCACCGCTGGTAAAACAAAAAAAAACAAATCTGTAAAATCATTTTTCTGAATTTTATTTTTTATATTTTCTGGATTTTGGCGAAACAAACAGAGCCTTAGGAGTAAGTTGGACTTCATGAAGCATTGGCATGATGCTTTGTTGTGCTTTGGTTGTGAGTTCTCTGTTGTCAGATATTCATATGAAAGGAAAGGGGATTGTAGACTAGATTTTACTATGAAAGTCTTTGCAAATTGCGGAGCTAAATTGATATGCATCTCATGTCAAAAGGAATGGGGACCATTATCAAACTCAGACGCTGTTAACAGAATCAATCTGAAGGAGAGCAACCATCTGGTAAGAATGGAAGAAGTTAGTTGGAAGCAAAATTAAAGGGCTAGTTGGCTCTAGTGTGGCAATAAAAATGCCAATTTAGACTATATGAAGGCGGAAGAAAGAAGTAGGATCAATGCTGCCAATTTAGGCTAGTTGTTTTTTTCTGGTTTCCCCCTCCTTGGGGAACCTTTTTTGCCCCCCTCTTTGTCTAATAAATTCATCGTTACTAATCAAAAAAATAAAAATAAAAATGCCAATTTAGACCATATGAAGGCAGAAGAAAGAAGTAGGATCAATGCTGTCTCCAAATTAGAAGTGCATGGGGTCAAGGTTGATGTTGGATAAGATATCAAATTCACAAGGTTGAAATTATTAGGTGGCTTGAACAAGTGTAGTTGCATGTCTAAATATTAAATCAATTATAATATTGTTATTTTTTTAGATAGGGTCTTTATTGCTGGGTTTTAGGACTGTTTACAAGTGTATTTTCTAGTTAACTATTAAAAGATTGATTGATTGGTTTGGGACTAACCAGGTGGGTTTTCCGTGAAAGTGTTCCTTTTATTCACAATTTTGTTCAATTTGGAAAGGTCTATGCTGGCCCTCAAAGGTGGTTATGCTTTTAGAAAGTTATTTCCATTCCTCTTTTTAAATGAATATGAGTCTTATATAAGTTGTATATATAATTTTTTATTATTATTTTTTTTTTTCAAAAATTAAGTCTGTTAGAAAGTTGGGCTGTCCAAGTATATAATACATCAGATGTTCTAATTAAATCAACTATCTTTTGTGCATTATGCACTGTCAAGCTAGTCTATTAGGTTCTTGGTCGTTACACAAGTTTTTTACTCTCTTCAGTTGTTTCTTATTTGCTGCTGCTTCTACTTATTGGTTTGCCAAAATCCATTGTGATGTTTGGCTTCATAGCCACATATCTGTGTGAGGTACATTGTGCATAGGCTTCGTTTCTGAATTCTATAGTTTCAACTGCAGAGTATCAGCTCTCTGCTTTTCGTAACAGAATCCAGTTTATATTTATTCGCTGTACCAATGTGATGCTTGTATTTGCATCTTGATTACTGCTTGGTGCCCGTGGTTTGATGTGCATTTTAGTTGATCACGAGATTCCATATCTATTTTCTGCTTTATCCTATATGTATATGTAATTCTTTGCTATCATTATTAATCTTCTCATGTTGTCATTGCAATGCAGGATCCATACCCAGAGTATAAACTTTTTGGTACCATTGTGCATTCAGGTTACTCGCTAGATTCTGGGCACTATTATGCATATATCAAGGTCTTTCTTCACCTAGTTTTTTATTTTAATCTCATCTCACTTTCTGTTAGTTGGTGTTCTTCATATGATTTCTGGCCTTCCTTAATGAAACCTTCTGCATAGTTGATTGAAATCTTCATATGTGTCATACAGGATGCAGTGGGTCGCTGGTATTGCTGCAATGATTCTTATGTTTCACTTTCAACCTTACAGGAGGTTTTGTCAGAAAGGGTTTATATTCTTTTCTTCTCTCGTACTAATCAAAGGCCAAAGATCGGAAAAGCTGCTTTTGTCCCCAACGGAGTGAAGTCTTCTGAGCGCAACGGTGTTGATTTATCTGTGAGCCCAAAGGCAGCTCTCTCAATGAAAACAGGCTCTGCAAAACCACATGGCGTACATTCATCTGGGAAGGATATTTCAACCATGTCTAAGATTGGGACGGTGCCTTCAAGCTCAAGAATTAAGTTTGATAACTTACGTAACCCTGATTCGAAAAGATTTATTGCAAATGGTAATGGAAACCTAAATATCCCAAAGACCATACCCACGGAAAATCACAGTGATCTGAAAGTCCCATTGCGTAAGGAGAAAAATAAGAAAGAGATGCTGCCGATAGTTAACAAGACTAATGGTAATGAGAATAAATCTGCTGTTACTGCCAATTGTGAAAATAAACAAACATTTGGTTTACCATATGAAAATGGTGAACAGAATGGTGGTATCAATTCAATTAAAACAGAAGTATGTGAGGGTGATGGTACAAATAAAAAAGTAGCAATAGGAAGAGGACTTGACATGGACCATGCATTACACCATGGCGGTGACAACTGTCAGTCTGATATCATAGGGTCCAAGAGAAAGTCACAGGAGAAAGAATCATGCATTTTGTTTGCACAAGATGCTTGTTCTCGGATAAAGCTTGAGGAGTTCAAAGAATTGTAAGTAGCATGTCATCTCTAGTACTTTTCAACTCTCTCTCCTTCAAACCAAATTGATGCATATGAGTTGGATTCATTCTAAGTCTGAACTTGGATTTACTATTATCATGCATTAGATTTGGTTGAGCCAATAAGGAACATAACTGTTACACTTTAAACACCCTTAATCTGCTAAGTAGTTCACTGATGGAATTTATGTAGTAAGGCCTGGTGAGGGTCTTATCTCATCGACAAACAGCAGTGATGTTGAATTTTTGATTATTTTTATCACTTAATTAATGGGCTACCGCTTATTTGGTGGTGCCAAATAACACCTGTAGATTATGTCTTTTTTTTCCTACTTATTCATTTGATTTTGTAATAAATCACGGCCTGATAATTTAGATCATTGTTGTTGTGTAACTTCCAAGTGTTGGCTCATTAGTAGGGAGTACTATATTTATCTGCTCAATTGCTGCTATCCTTTGCATGTGTCACCAAAATCGTACTCAATTCTTTTTATTCCTTGGTGTATGTAATCCACTGAATGAACAATATAGATCCCTCCCTTAACTTTTTCTTGTAACTATTGTATTGTGTCATACTTCTTGATTAGTGAAAGTGGAAGTTGTCTTTCAGACTAGTATTAACCTTTTGTGCTTATATTGCAATCTCAGTCTCAAGAAGGATGCCTCTTCAATTTTGCAATCATGTGGCTGGTCAGATAAAGTTTATAGCTTCATGTGTGCCAGAAAGAGATTATGTTCTAGAGAAGCAGGCACTGCTCCTTCAACTAGTATTGAGTCAAAGTATGTTTTCTTCAACTTTGCCACATTGAATATATATTTTGGTAATTCTTGTATCTGCTCAGACTGGTGTTTTAGAAGTAGAATGGAGTCTCAAAATCATAAGGGGTTTAATTGAATTGTATGAGAAAATAGAATTCACATCCCAATATTATTCGCACACTAAATTAAGTCAAAGTATCCTTCACTCTTCCATAATATGTATATATTTTGGGAAATTCTTATATATGTTTAGACTAGTGTTTTAGAAATTTAATCGGATTGCACAATTGTAAGGGGGTGAAATTTGAATCAAATCAGAATTCATATCCCAAGAAGGTAAGCCTCAGATAGATTTTTCCTAGAAAGTAAGATAAAAAATTGTAGTAATACAAGAAAACTCATGCCCAA
>JAUPMG010000019.1:10356805-10375179 GCA_031762675.1 Pachysandra terminalis
TTATCTTTGCATAAAAATAGGTATTGGTTTATGTATCCATCGTTTTCCTTGCGTATCCACCGTATCCATGATTTTTATAGCGTATTCGTGTCGATACTCGATACGTATCCGATTTCGGGCCGATCAATACGATATTTTGACCATGTAGTATGAGAGTGTAATCTTGCAGGGGGTGCTTCAGGGGGTGGCTATGGGGTGGAAGAGGAAAGTCTGAATTAATTTGGGTTTACAGGGGAAGCTATTCACTATCTGTGGCGTTAATCAATGTGTGTAGTCCTAAGGATGAGGCCGTAACAGATTATGTGTGGGAGAAACTATGCTTGATTAGAAAGAAATGAAAAATTCCATGGTGCATATGGTGGCTGGGGAGGGGGGGAGGGAATTTCAATGTTGTCAGATTTTGTGATGAAATAAAGGGATGTACCAATATTACTCGAAATATATGAAGATGTACTTGGACTTTATTAGTTAGTGGAAGTGCCAATGTCAGGTGGTGATTTTACGTGGTCCACTAAAAGGTCGAGTTAAAAACTGGATAGATTTCTGATATCAGTGGGTTGGTGGGATGTATACATGTGTGAGCTCCTCTATTCTGCCTAGACCAACCTCTGATCATACCTCGATTATCCTTGAATGCTCTTCGTCTCTAATCAGGTCTGCACCTTTCAGATTCGAAAATATGTGGCTTGAAGATAGAGATTTCTTGATGAAGATGGACACATGGTGGAATGACCTCAGATTCAGTGGATTTCCTTCTGTAGTGTTTGTGAGAAAGCTGGAGGCGTTAAAATGGGAAATAAAGAAATGGAACAAGGAATCTTTTGGGAGGGTGGATGAGAAAATGAAGGGGTGCTGGAGGATATTGGGATGATGGACAGCAAAGAGGAAAATGATGGGCTAAGCTTGCTGGAATGGGGACTGAGAGAGGGTCATAAAATTGAGTTTCTTATAGCAAAAATGGAGGAAATTAGTTGGAGACAGAAGTCTAGAGCACTTTGTCTCAAGTTGGGGGATAAGAATACAAAGTTCTTTCACAATATGGAAAATACTAGATCTAGAGTTAACCATATCACTAATCTAGAGGTGGATGGGGCTGTTTTGAAAGAAGAAAAAGAGATCAAGAAATCTGCGGAGGATTTCTACTCAAAAGTTATTTACAGAATCAGCTTCATACAGGCCTGGTCTAGATGGATTGGTCTTCCCGGAGATTTCAGACGAGGACATGTTGGAAATAAGGGTCACTGAGGATGAAATTAAGGATTTGTTAAATCAGCTAGAAGGGGATAGAGCACTGGGCCCGGATGGATTTACTCTAGCTTTTTATAAGAAGTGTTGGAACACCATTAAAAAGGATTTGATGTTAGCCATAGAAGATTTTATGGAGAGGGGCGAGCTAGGGAAGGGGGCTGGTGCTACGTTCTTGTCCTTGATCCCTAAGAAGTGTGGTGCTGTTCTTTCGAAGGATTTTAGACAAATTAGCTTGATTTCCAGCTTCTATAAAATTTTGTCTAAAAGCCTTGCAAACAGATTGAAAAAAGTCCTTCCCTCAGTTGTATCCTATTCCCAATCAGCTTTTGTGGGTGGTAGATAAGTCTTAGATGGAGTTCTCATTGCTAATGAGTGTCTGGATTCTAAATTGAGGGTGAAGGGCAAGGGTTTAATGTGTAAACTAGATTTCGAGAAAGCATATGACCATGTGAATTAGGGATTCCTTTTATATGTGTTGAGAAGGATGAAGTTTGGTGTTAAGTGGAGGGGATGGATCAGTTCATGTCTCTCATCTGCATCTATTTCAGCTTTGGTGAGTGGAGTGGCCTCAAAATTCATCATCTCTTCTAGGGGATTAAGGCAAGGGGATCCTCTCTCCCCATATTTATTCCTTTTGGTGACTGAAGCTTTGAGCAGTATGGTGGACAAGGCGGCAGCAAATAATCATTTAGAGGGGTTCGGAGTGGGATCTAATGGGCTTAAAGTTACTCATCTTCAGTTTGCGGATGATACTCTCCTGTTTTGTGGAGCATCCGTAGATCAGCTGCTAGTATTGAGACATTCTTATCTGTTTTGAGGTGGTATCCAGGCTGAAAATAAACCTAAGTAAAAGCGGGATGTTCAAGGTGGGAGAGGTGGTGAACTTTGAGAATATGTGAGTTTAGGGGTGCAGAAAGGGATATTTCCCGTCGACTTATTTGAGATTACCGTTAGGTGCCTCTTTCAAAAATAAATTTGTGTGGGTTCCGTTAGTGGAAGAATGGAAAAAAAGCTGGAGGGATGGAAAGGTAAAATGTTATCAAAAGGTGGCAGACTGAACCTTATTTGTAGCCCCTTAGTAACCTCCCTACTTATTTCTTGTCCATGTTCAAAATACCAGTTTCTATGGCGGCTAGATTGGAAAGTCTACAAAGGAGATTCTTATGGGGGGATGGAAGTGAGAATCATAAATACCACTTAGTGGAATGGAGAGTGGCATGTCGATCCAAAAAGGAAGTGGGGTTGGGTATTATGTCAATAGTAAATGTTTTATAAGGCTCTTTTAGGGAAATGGCATTGGAGGTTTGGGGCGGAAAGGGGTAAATTGTGGAGAAGGGTTATAGAGGAAAAATATGCGTTCTCTTGTGGGGGCTGTAATTCAAATGTTTGTAGGGGTTCGCATGGAGTTGGTGTTTGGGGGCCATTATGGGTGTTACCGAATGCTTTAATAAAGGGGTAAGTTTTGTGGTAGGGGAGGGTGAGGTTTTGGGAAGACGTGTGGTGTGGAGATAGGTCCCTTATGGAGTCTTTTCTACTATCTGTTTAATAGCGGCTAACAAGTGGGTGAGAGTTAAGGAGGCTATGAAAGGAGGGGGAGTGAGAGTTGGGAGGGTGATTGAAATACACAGCTTAGAAGGCCGTTATTTGACTGGGAAATGAGCTCGATGGCATTACTTTTAAATCAGTTGGGGAATTGGAAGCGTGGGGTGGGGGAGGATACTATAAGGTGGTTACATGATGGCCATGGTTTCTTCTGAGTTGGACCTTTTTATGATAAATAGAGTGAAGTGAGAGTGGAGTTTGAAACGGGAAAATTAATTTGGAGATCGCTCACCCCTCCCAAGGTGGCTTTCTTTATCTGGGTGGCGGTGCTTGATAAAATTCTCACGGTGGATCATCTGATCAGTAGGTGCTGGATGATCCCTAACAGGTGTGTTTTGTGCAAAAATAATGAGGAAACAATAGACCATCTGTTGTTGCACTGCCCCTTGGCAAGTTCAATTTGGAGCTGGTTTCTGCAGCATTTTAGAGTGTATTGGGTTCAGCCTATATCCCTGTATTCTGCTAGTGTGTCTTGGAATTCGATTGGGGGGTAGGGAATCATGAAGGGGCATCCTATGGGGTTTGTGTCCAGCTGTGATTATTTGGACTATTTGGAAGGAGAGGAACCGGAGAGTGTTTGAAGATTTGGAGGCTATGTCTCATCAACTAATCAGAAAAGCTAAATCATCCCTTTTCAGTTGGGTTTCGATGGAACCAGAGTTCCATAATACCAATTCTGAATTTGTTGGTGTAGTAGCGACTTTTGAGGTTTAGATGTATTGAGAAAAGGGATGGGATGATGTAATTTTGTTATTGGGGTTGTACATTTGGTTGTTTTGGTTCTTGACAAGGTTTGCAATGTCGATGTTGCAAGAATGTCGCAAACTGGTAAGACCTGCAACATTTCGCGACATCTGGGGGAAAAATGGAAAATGGAGGGAAATCTTAGTTTTTTGATGGAGTTTTGATCCTAACTCCTACATGAGCATAATGGGGCCTAAATTCATCTTAATGCATCAATAACATGCAAAACAAAACACTCCCTTAGTCAAGACCATTAGTTTAGGGTTGATATTGTAGTGTCGAGCTGTCAGGTCTAGACTCTAGTTTTACAAAAATGCAAAAGTAATGCATCCAATTAAAGTAGATAGATTGTTCCTATAATTTTTACTAGCTATTTATTTATGTTTTCATAATTTTATAGGATTTTTTTAAAAAAAATATAATTTTTTCCTCAGGTAGTTGGGAAAAGGGATTTCCCATGGGTTTCGTGTCAACAGTTCCAAAATCGTCGCGACATCGAAAACACCAGTGCTTGATGTACACTTTTGGTGTACTGAAGACTCTTGTAATGTTTTTCACTTCAGCAGACTAATATAAATTACTTTCTCGGATAAAAAAAAAGATTTAGAGGTATTATGTGAAAGTGAGAAGGGGACCAGTGGGATTAGTTCGACTCTTAATGTATTAGATACTGTTTGGCTTGTTTTTGGAGTTCCTCTCTTCGGGCCCCACGTTTTTATTTTCCCCTAAAAAATTGGGCGAAGCATTTGCTTAAGAGTGATAATTGCAAATGCAAACTTGACAGTAGATTAGCCCAAAGATCTTCTCTGCCCTATTCTGAAACAAACAGAGAGCCAATCCCTAAGGGATTATTTATAATATTGCATGGGACTGACCTTCCCAAACATATCACTGAATTTTGTACACAAAAACATCATTTAACTTCATGTTGACTGTTCCATCATCTCAAACTCTTGAAGAAACTGAAGTGGATAAGAAATCAACTCATCAGCAGAAGTGTAAGACACTCAAGTTCATGGTCTTAGTTGTAAGACACTCAAGGTCATGGTCTATTTCCTTTTGGATTGATGAGATTGTTGACTTTCAAATTACTCATATATTTAGAGAAGCAAATGCATGTGCGGATTCCCTTGCGAATTTTGCCTGCTAAACTCGTAGTGACTCCACTTTTCACAGATGAGAGGATCTTCCTCAACAGACGAAAGCTGCTCTTTGTATTGACTACAGTGGGTTACCTTATAATCAGTGTTGATAGTTGGTTTTTTTAGTAGAAAAGGTGTTTTGTAATGCTTGGTCTATAAAAGAATCGTCATCATGCATTTTTATATCATGTGTTCTACTAGGGTACGGCTCATTATGCCCCCCCCTATGTAATTCTTTCTCATCTCTAATCGGCGACATCTTCGCCTCAACCCCTCTCCCACTGTTGGAGTGACTCGAAGGTTTTTTTTGCCTTGGGGGGTTTCAAAAAAAAAGTTGTAAAATAGGAAAAGCAGTCCTTCTGGTCATATGCAATTTCCCGATTTAGGAAATACTTGTGTCCCCAAAAATTGCAACTATGAGAACTATTAGCTATTCAAGTATTCATCTACCTGCTGAGAAGAATGTTTCTTGAGTAGGGGAAGGATGATAAAAAATTCATGATGTAATGATATGTGACTGGTCCAGTTGTTTTCCCAAAGCTTCAACTCAAGGTCCAACTTGACATGAAAGTCTAATTCGCCAGTCAAAGTTCAGGTTGGTACTAGGCTAAGTGGCAGTTGTGGGAATATTGATGTTAAAAATTTGGTTTGTATTCGAGACAATTTAGTGGAAATATATGATGATTTAATTTGGTGGGAATATTCTGTGGAACGTTTGTTAGATTTGGTGATATATGTGGTTCTGCATTCGGTAGTTAGAGATATTAATTCCAGTTAGCCAACTTTGCATGCAGGTTTCCACTATGGCTATTGAAAAGGTTCTAATTGCAAATAATACATCTGTGGTCCAAGATGAAGTTCTCGCCCATAGGTTGGGTCTCATTCCTATCAAAGTTGACCCAAGACTCTTTGAATATATGTCAGGTTTATCTCAAATATATTATCAATTATTGTGATCATATCTTGGTTTATTTGTCTCCATAGTGTTAAGGATCGTCCGATCCCGAGTTGGATTGGACGATCCAACTCGGGATCGGAAGGGGACGATCCCCGAGTCGGTTCCGATCCGAGACGAACCAAAAAAATCATGGATCGTCCCGATCCCGGTCCGGATCCGGCGATCCAACTCGGGATCGGGACGATCCGTGATTTTTTTCTTTTTTTTTTAATTAAATGCTGCCGTTCGTCTCGGCCGATCCCGAGCCGGGAACCGAGTTTAAACACTATGTTTGTCTCTGCTATCTGTCAGTGTACTGTATGGCATAAAATTACCTTTTTCTTTTTTCTTTTTATGTTTTTTCCTTTTTTGATGGGTGAGTGTAGAGCATGATATGCCAAATGAAAAGAATACAATTGTTTTCAAACTTCATGTTCAATGTAAAAGGGGTGGACCACGTCTTACAGGTATCCCTTCTATTTTTTCTTTTTGTCAGTTTTATGTTGCTTTCTCCCAATTAAATTAGATCCTTTCTTGTTTTGGATGTTGGTAGCCCATGCTAATGATGAAAATAACTTGAACATGCAGTAAAATCAGATGAACTGAAGTGGTTACCGAATGGGAGTGAGCTTCTATTGACAACAGAAAACCCTACTACAAATCCATCTTCAAGACCAAAAACATATACTTCTTTTAGTTGCAGCCAAGACTCCTTGCCGGCATTTTCAAACAACCCGATTGTCCTTAAGCATCAAGATATTATTATTTCCAAGCTTGGCCCTGGCCAGGTAATTGTGTTTTGTTTCATTTATACTATTGGTTACTGAAATATCAATCTAAGATTCCTAAAAATTGAAGATATTAGTTATTCCACTTAGTTGATTGGAGTTTTTGAAATGTCGGCGACATGTCACCCAAAATGTACTGGGTGACATAAGATATCAGGGGAATCGACTTGTGTTGATTTTCCCTGATATCGCCGACATGTCGCCGATATGTAGGTGACATTTTGCCAACTAAAGAAAACTCCGCAACATTCCCTTTCTCTTCTTCCCCCATTTCTTTCACACAAAACCTCTTTGAAGCTTTTATTTTCTTGTTACTTTCAATTAGATTTGTGTATAAAAACAAAAATCTAACATACCTTGGAATAGAAGGTTGAAGATTCTCAACGCTTGGCTCGACATATTGAAGGTAAAATGTATCTTTAAATTTATTCAAGTTGCTTGAAAATAATATATATGATGTAACGACACCCGATCTATCGATGGGTGTCGTTATTCTTTTTTTGAAAAATAAAAATAATATTTTTTATAAATAAAAGAAATCAATTAAAAATTATTTATTTTTTTCTAAAAAAATATTCTATGATATTTTTATGATATAAAGTCTTGCTTTAATTTTAAATATACTGTTAATTAAACTAGCCAATTATCCATGCAAATAGGTCATCATTAATTATTTGTACTTTTTTCAACATATTCTGATGTATTTTAGTATATTTAGTTCTTATTTGTACTTAAACTAAGATTTAATACAAAAGATATTGCATTTGGAGACAATTTCCTTACCTTTTTTTTTTAATCTGGGTGAAACTTTTCCCATGTTGCGGATATGTTGCTGGCCAGAGTCAGTGACATGGCCAACGACATTACATTTAAAACCTTGGTTGATTCAGCTTTGGTATTATGTGTAGTTGGCACAAAATGAAATAGGCACTGTGAGACTAGGAAACACGAAATCACTCCTAAAATTTCACAAAATGTGAAAAATGGGTAATGCTGAGAAATATTAAAACAAACGAGTGGGAAATGCTGAAGGAATTCAATGGGGGAACTGCAGAGAGAAATGTTTGCGAATAATGATTTCACTTGGAAATGTGTTTTCTTGTGCATATTCCTAACACATTGCATGAGTCCATTTTAAGTGAAACTGTTGTTCTTCACGTATTTCTGAAATATGTTTTCCAAAAAATGCCAATGGCACTAGGAAACAGATTTTCTGGTACTATAGCAATGTCATTGTTATCAGGATTCCTCTTGGCTGAGTTGGTTATATATTCCATAAAAACTTGCAAAGAATCAAGTGGTTGTTTTCAAATTGATTTGATTTGTAGCTGTCAATTAACATTTCAAAATTGAGTTCTTATAACTTTGCACATGTTTAAAGTCAGACAATAAATTTTTATTATTTTGAAAGTCATTGTGGAAACATCCTTATTTTGTTTAAACATAGGCTTGAATTTGCATATTTTTTGCAGCCTTTATTCTCTAAACAAGGACTATTTGTTTTTAGTTCTACTCCCACATCAGAAATTAATGAGGTGAGGGGCTAAAGCCTACTATACACTAGCTAAATGAATTTTATGATAAGCTTAAACGAGTTGAAGTGTATGAATTAGTCAAGGGCTACACTCATTTGCGTCGGTGAGCTGAGTTAATGGGTCATGGTCATTGATGAGTCAGGGAAGTGCATTGTAATTGATGCACTTCATAGATCAAAGCATAGACATCAAGTGATGAGACTCCTTGGAATTAGCATCACATAGGTGAATCCAACCAGTGAAAAAGATCATTGGACACGGTTAAGCCCAAATAAGACTTAATCACCACTATCCTCGTCCATATATTGGAGTGGTATTAACCAATCTTGTGATTGGATGACTACAAGAAAATAGGAGAGAAAGAAAACCATTGTCATAGTAGTGTTCTCCATGTGAGAACTCCATAATTAAGAATGAAATATGAATGGTGTCTTTGCAACCACATCCAAGTGAGAAAGATGTGTCATCGGCTGAATATGTGCTGAAATATGTCATAGACAAGCCTCCGTGGCCATACAAGATGAAGGGAAAGCACTTGAGATGGGTGTGTCTCCATGATCAAGGAAAGGCTATCTTGCAGATATCTCTATCTTGATCAAGAAAAAAAATCTCTCAATTGCATCACTTTATGGCACCATGGAGGCACCTGAGAATGGTGTCTCAAATGGGACATGCAGAACAAAACATCTTTGAGAGAAATGTCATAGAAAAAGAGACTTCCAAATGGAAATTTCAAAAGGATAATTGAATATATAGATTCAATACGACAACAGCAAAAATGCCTTATCCCAACTAGTTGGGGTTGGTAACATGAATCCTGTTCCTCCAATCCAATCTGTCAAATAAGGTTGAGATGATGGTTTAGGATTTATGTCATAAAATATTTAGCTAAAGTTTTATGCTGGCTGCCAACCTGACACAATGCTCCTTTACCCAGGCTTGAGATTGGCAATACCCAAAGTATATGGGAATACAAAACAACATCAGTTGAGTTAATCATAGATTCAATCATGGTTGTAAATCAAAAGATGAATGAACCTCACTCTTGCTGGTCCCAATCATGGTCATATGTATGAACCCTGATGAATAATAGATTCATTTGTTGTTTAGTGTGTCTCATGCCATCATGGTATGATCACCAATGGTAGGAGATTACTGTGGCCTGTCAATTATTGACTCCAATTTATGATCAAAATCTGACCATCAAAGGTATGGATCATCCAGAGATCATAAATAAAGGTCATGGTTGAGTCATGGTCATTAAATCATGGTATTAATATAAAAGACTAAATCTGGACCATTTATTTGACTAAATCAAAATGGATAGCATTGAGTTTTGCTGAGTCACAAATGAACAGCTCCAATTAACGTTCGAATTAGAGATATATGAGATCTAATTCTAGTAAATGGATGATTGATATTGTCTAAAATAGATGAAATCTGATTCTGCTCATGTGATCAACCACGATCTGCCTATAGATGATTAGAGAAATCTAATCATTTGATGTGATCCAAAGGTTAAATCATATCTCCTATGATGGCTTGGAAATTCTAATTCTTTATATTGATCCATTGTTGAACATAATTGAGATCTGTGAGCCTTCACAAAGATCACTGATGTGGATGATTCATGTGTTTGGATCATCCAATTGGCTTTGATGACGAGTATCCAAATTGGATGACACCAATTTTAATGAAATAACCAGAATAGGATATCCTTGTAAGAGAGAGATCCTGAATATGATAAACCTATTCTAGTGATTGATACCTAGAGTGGCCGTGACCTGTTGTATGTGTGACAACTGGAACAGGTTAACCTGATATGGCTTAGAGATAACCAAAATTGAGAAATTTTGGTGACATATATGCCCTATTCACAGTGTAACCAAGGGGTTTAGCAACGCCTAGGCAATGAGCCCTCCCTAGGATAAACAACGGCCAAGCATTGCCTAGGATATAGAAAAAAATGATAATTTTGTATATAAGTAATTTTATATAATATTTATGACAGTAATAAATAATGAGTAAAGATCATTAACTAGCTCATAATTCATGAGAAGATAACAAATTAGCATCTTAATGTTTAGAAAAAATGCTGTAGGTCTTTGATTTTTTATTTATTTTTACTTCTTTTATACCTCTTAGATTAGAGTATTAATTAATTAGTATAGGCCTCTTTTGATATTCTACTCATAATGTTATACTCATAGTATAAATTTATTAATAAACACAAAAATGATATATCTTAAACTATTGTACTAAATTAAGTTAATGAACTTTACCTTTCTTTAATGAAAAAAATTCATAAAACTTTCAAATTTAATCAAAGATTTATGGCCTAGGTGTCACCTATGTGCCACTTAGGGGTTGCCGGAGCAATACTGCTCATCTTGGCATAGTTTAGGGTGTTATAGGGTTTTAATACAAAGCAAAGTGGCCGTCTAAGCAACAGTCTGACTACACTTCTTATCCTTGGATAAGTGCAATTCAGAAGCAAGCAGTCCAAAAGCAGGACAGGATAGAGATTATGCAACTAAGAATCCTGAGAGGATTCATCAAGGTCCAATGACCATATGTGGTGATTATAAGGTCCTGGATATTTGCGGATGTGATACCTATTGAGATAAAGCCTAATCACATGCAAGGATAATAACTTTTTGTGGCTCATTTAGTTCAACCAAAGATATTTCCTAACGGGTGTATGTACCAAATCTAATTGAAATGTTTTCATATTTCCATTCAATGGGGCAAACAAGTTCATTCTTCATGGAGAGATCTTCATCTGATTGGACTAACTCTCCATTTCTAATCGAACCCTCACTTTTTAGTGTTTCGAGAAGGCGAAAATTCATTTTTCTTGGTTGTAAGCTCCCAGTATTTCATGAATATCATAAATTTGGTCAAGTAAATGCACGCAATGGTTCTCAAAATTTCTAGCTACTGATTAGTTTTCAAGGTTTTACCTAGGATTTCTCAAAATTATGTGTAAGGTATTTTAAATTTTTGATTTCAAATTTCAAACTTGGATTATCTCCCTTTAGTGGAAAAAGATCAACCCTTAAATATGATCAACAATATTTGAGTCTCAATCACAAAGATAACACCATTTTACTTTTTGTTTGCAAAGCAAAGCACTTTGTACAAAATGCTTCTTGATGTTATGACACGTATAGGACTCCCTGAAGAAGGATAAACCTCTTAGGATGTTCTCATCTAGATGTAGCCTTTACCATCCTCGATGGTCAAGGAGGATCGCTAGGACATCTCCATTGTAAGTTGTCATTAGTGTGATAAAATCAACATTATCATCTCAACCTTGTTGGTTTTGATGATAATCATGAACTCAGAAATGTCACCCTCTCATCCAGAAAAACTCTTGTGTGTCACTGAGTGAGTACCTTGGTTTTATCTTTATTGAGATGTTTCACTATCAATAAGACTCGTTCCATTGATCAAGTTACTCTATATAAGGGTTAAGAGTTTGTGCTCTAGAGCTCTCAAAAAGTTCCATGTAAAAGTACACCATCTCATTCTGATCGATTTCATTTATCCCATTTTTCACATGAATGGATCAATGAATCAATTTTATTGGATAACACATCGACTCATTAGGGTGTTCCTGTTGATTATCTTGCCATCGAGCTAAAGGAGTTTTTCAATTTAAATGTTCTCAGTTGACTTCCTAAATATTGTGCATTTCCAAGTGATTTGAGGTAATCAAGGACAAGGCAGTTTGGGGAAGGAAATTGCCATGGATGTTGACCTCATTTCACCATGTAAGATCCAATGAAGATGAAATGCTTCATTGATGAACGAGAATCAGATTGAAGTAATGGGTCTTATAAGGTTTTGTCGGGTAAGGATAAAATCCAGTGAGTCTCTGGCTGTTAAGAGGCTCTGGGTTGAACACGGAAAATCAGAAATGCATTTTTTTTTCTTTTAGAGGTGGAGGCTCTGGAGATGACGATATCTTAAAATTGTTGTTCAGCTAAATGGAAGGGTATTTAAAAGTCTTGATTTACTGGTACAAGGAGAATGAGAGCCTGAAAGAGGTATTGCATGCTTGTATTTTTGCTTGAACAGTTTAGAATAGTAGTTTTGGTGGCCCAAGGATTGGTGTATGTAAACCACTGTTGTATCTCGCTACAGCGCACTGGAATGTTTAGTTGAACCATTTTGATTTGTTAAGGTTTTGTTTGCTCATCAATTGCGTTGATCTCAATGCATGTACATGGAGATAGCTAACAAATTTACAATGTTGGGCCTTCCGTAAAATATAGTTACATGCTGGAATTGACAGAGAAGATCAATGTTCATAGCTTTAGGGTGTTGTTGAAGCCGACAATAGTTAAGAAATTGACTCTTTTGATGACAAAATGCCAATTTTAACTTGAGGGTATATATATATATATATGTGTGTGTGTGTGTGTGTGTGTGTGTGTGTGTGTGTGCCAATTTTACTGATGGCGAGAGGTAGAAAGCTATATGTGGTTTTCTGCATACTCTTTTGACTTTTAATGGGATGATTAATAGTTTTTTTTTTGGTTAATGAGCTTTTCAGATGCAGAAACTTTTTTTAGAAATATTCCTTTTCATTATGGTCACAGTTGTACTGCTGGTTCAAAAGCATATTTGAACTATAGATATTAGTCCTCAAGCACACACAAATTCGGGGGAGTAGATCTTTCTTCATTTTTATATGATTGAGATGGGTTTTCTTTATATATATTCTTCTTTCATATATCGGAGCTTTGGCTAGCTAATTTTCTTGACTCTTGTTTACATATTGTATACATATGGCTAGCCATCATTCTCACTCATAAAGTTCATTTATTACTTACAAAGAAATCTCCAAGGTTCTGCTCCTAGTCTGGTATCTTGCTTGATTTCTGCCAACCCGCCCAACAACCTTTGTTCTCGCCAACCAGCAGATACTACTTATGTATTTTTATCACATGCCTTCAGCTCTCTTTTTTAGTTTTTATAGGTGATTTTTCTATAAAAGGTACTTGGAGAGCTACCATAGCTGTAGACCATTTTTGCCTGTGAGAATGTGGGTTCACATAGCCATGGACAAGCTGCATTGAGAGAGAGAGGGAGCGAGAGAGAGACTTACTGTTCAGTAAAGCTTAGAAACACTAACTGAATAAGTTCAGTGGTTGAGCAAAGAGGTGGTATATGGGATCTTAAAAGTTAAAACAGAGAATTATTGAAGTCAAGGTGAAGCTTGAATGAATACAAGATTCTGTAGCACAGAGCCTAACAAGAGAGATCATGTTCAAATAAAGTGCCTGTCCCATGTGGAAATTTATTAGAAAAATCAAGGATTCTGTGGAGGTTTATGCGATAACATCACTCAAAGAAGATAATTATGGAAGTCAAGGTGAAGCTTGAATGAATACAAGCTTCTCTAGTAGGCTTAAGAGCTTAACAAGAGAAGATCATGTTCAAAGAAAGTCTGTCTCATGTGGAGTTCTACTTGAATTAAAAAAATCAAGGATTCTATGGAAGTGAGAACGCAATATTTATGTCATAACACCACTCAAAGAAGACAAGCTAACAAATTTTTGGAATTTGAGAGAAGATGGTCAATGGACCTTGGAGGAAAAATGAGATTGAAAGGAGAGGAATTACTGATTTTGCAGTTATTTTCATCTTTAAATCATTCATTGAAGATGTGATGCATAGGGCAAACGATTTCCAAAGAGGCCAAAGCTTTGTTGAAGCTGCCTATATAACCTGAGAGGTTTAAGCTTTTTTCCGAACTGCAGCAGGGAAAGCTCTTAAAATCCCAAGTGTTCTTCCATGATTTTTGGAATGTGATTTAATATGGAGCCAAGATCTAGGTTATGCCTCCTTCCATTCTCCTTCAAGTTGATTGATGCTCAAAGAAATCAATGACATAAGACTGTAATATATCAAATATTGGATGACGAATTTCTTTAGTATGTGAAGTACTAGTGTAGGTCTGCTAATTGGATTAAGTTGATGTAATACTTTGTGTTACCAAAGTGCCTGTGGTAAAATGGTGATTATCAGTAATATTAGTGGCTGAGTTAGTTTATGCCAAGAAGCGAGAAGGAAGGATTAGAAGCATCATTGATCATATCAATCTTTAAAACCAGTTGGGTAAAAGTGCTTATTCTTGGTGTTTAATTTTTGGATTAGTCAATGCACATTTGTATGTTCTTTTCAATTTTGCTAAATGGAACTCGAAATGGATTTATAAAACTTGATTTCTGGTTAAGATAGGTACCTCTTTTCCATTCTTATTTGTAATCTATACCAAATGTCTTCTGGTGTTGCTACCAATGAAGGTGAGAATATGGCATTTGAACGGCATCAAAAGATGTTGTCCATCAGTTACACTTGCTTTTCGTTTTCGGTTGATAAAAATTTTGTTTTCTTGGAAGCATTTGAGAGATCTCTGTTAATTCTGAGGAGAATCCTCATAACTTGTACATGTGTTTTACCTGAATCACTGATGAAACTGAGATGTATCAATGATATGAATCGGTTTTGACCAAAACTTAAAACCATGGTGTGTACTGTTGATAACTCACTTGATTGTCAGAACATTCTTTTGTTGTAATGATAATCTTAATATGTTAACGAGGAAAAAAAAGAAAAGAAAAATCTAATGGGCACCATCATAAGTAGGTTTATTAAATAGAAATAGATGTTTTATTCATTTTTATTTTTAGTTTTATATCTGATAGCTTACAGTAATTCTCACAATTGCTATCTTTTGAGAGCACATCCCATGTTGTGCACTGAAGTGACTTTCTATTTACTACTTGGTAAGTGGAAACCTAAATCCTGTTTCTTATACATTGTAACAGTTATGTAAAAGTACCTTTCTCTTCTCCTTGTTTAATTTTTTTTATTTTTTTTTTAGTTTTTTGGGCATGAGACCATCAAAAATTGTTTCCTTTTGCAGGAAATTGAACTTGAAGCGCATGCTGTTAAAGGCATCGGAAAAACACATGCAAAGTGGTCCCCAGTATCCACAGCTTGGTATAGGATGCTCCCTGAGGTGATGAAGAAATGTTAATTAGTTAAAATCTTATAACTGCATTGAAAACTAAAACATTCTCCTTAAGTAATTTGGATATAAATTTTGTTTATTTCCATAATAGGTTGTGTTATTGCAAGAAGTTGAAAATGAGAAGGCTGAAGAGCTTGTCAGGAAATGTCCAGTTAATGTATTTGACATTGAAGATATTGCTAAAGGTAAGTGATTGCCTTCTTTTTGTAATTATGAAATATACACCTGATTTTAGGTTGTTGAACCAAATCTTGCAGGAATTCAGTGACTCTTTCTTTTTCTTTTCTGTTAACTTGTTTAGTATTTTTTTTAAAGAATTAAGATCCCTTCCACTCTTTCAAGCACATTGGCTCATATTCTTTTTACAAGATATTTGCCTTGTAATGTTTTCATTTGAATATGCCATTTATAAATTTATTCCTTACAGATAAGGTCGCCTTTAGGTTGTATCCCATCCCCTTTCTTTTCATCTGTTTATATGTATCTGACTGATAATTGTGGATGTTGATCAGGCAAGAAGAGGGCAACTGTTGCCCGACCAAGAGCTTGCACACTATGCAGAGAATGCATACGAGGGGAAGACTGGGAGAAATATGTGGCACTAAGACGTGTTAAAGACCACTTCATCTGTAAGTAGCGCGAAATGGATACATCATACACTGGGCAGAACATCTCTCCCAATGTTTTTATTTTAAAGCCACCTTGAGATTCAGTGTCTTTGTTGGATCACACACACACCCCTGGCCTTTTTAAGCATCAGTTCAAGTCGTCCAATCAATACATCATGTCATTTGTAGCTTATAGCCTCGCAATATACCAAACTGAGTCCTAAGAATCTAACCCTGACTTGTCTCGCCACGGAAATAAAGAACCCAAAATTTGTAGTGCTGACATTTGCGAAGTTTATCCAAGAAGTCACTTCTCAATCTGTGAGGTATTGTTTGACACTTGGCATATTTGTGGATGAAGATGCAACCAACCTCTGGTGCTTTGCACCAAGCATCTCTGTTTTTATTTGGCAATAAGATCCTCTCCGAGGAGATCGGCATTTGGTTCTCCAATTTGTTTGGAGATGAGATGTTTTTCCTCTTTCTGATTGAAAAGTTTGCTTTGAAGAAAGTTTAGTAGCTTTCCAATGGCCCTCTTAAAGCGCTGGGTTCCTGATAGAGACGTCTGGAAAATTTCCCATTCTTGATTTCTTCTCTCCAATAAAGGAAACTGGCAGGCTAGGTCATTCTATAACTATTTGGAACCACCTTTATGTACTCTCCATGTTAGGTTTATTCAGTTAGTGCAAGTGTTATTTTGAATCCTGTACCTGTCACTTTCAGAAAATTTTATCGTCTCTGTGTTGGATTACACATATTTGATTTGGACCATCGAATATAGAAATGAAATATGTTTGATATAACTTGAGAAGGCTATAAAAAAGAGAGAGGGAAAATGAAAAACAAAAGCTCATAAATGGATGCCACCAAGTTGATTTTGGGTTAGGAATGTTTAAATTGAACCAATCAGATGTTGGGCTTTCCCTTTTGTAATTTGCCAAAATAATTTATCCATATTTATTTAGATCTTTAAGCTATTTAAACTCTGATTTATGGAATTTTTCTTGGAATGGAAATTCTAAAATTCTTTTAACATTTCCCCTCCAGTTACTATTGAATCAGCTGGAGCATTACCCCCTGAGGCGTTATTTACTGAAGCTGTGAAGATCTTGGAAGACAAGTGTGAGCGGGTGATAACTGAGCTTTCATAAGATAGATGATCGTCAAGTAGGAGAATCAGGTTGAAGTTTTTAGCACACTTTTTTTTTCCTACTCATCTTTTATATTTTATTACTGCATCTCTTTAACATTGGCTGCCAAAAAACTCCTAATTTTTCATATGGAAAGAGATATTTATTGTTTGGAAGGCTTGTTGATAGAGATTTTTATTTGTATCCAGATTTAGGTTTACCTGTAAAATATAGACAACTGCAAATTGGTACCTGTTTAGTCATATTATTTGAATGGCATATATAAGGAAAAAGTGGAAATGCAGTATTATGCCAGTGCATTCTTTTAGGAATATTTTGTGTCTATGAATTGTGATTGTCAAAGTGTGCTGGCTTCTAACAATTGCGGGATGCTTGAATCATGGAAACTGTGGGTTGCATGCGTTAAGCTGCGCTGAACCAATAATGTTTTAGAAGGGATGCGTTCTGATATAAATACATTATTATAATACCTAATCTAGCATTATATACAACTCCTGCCTTTAAATTCTGGTTTGGACTTGTGGGTACGAGATTTTAGGCATTAAAGTTGTAGGTTACCAATTCAGTGTTTTAGGATGCTTATGGTTCTGGAAAGTTTAGAATGTGGAGCAGTTAGGCATTGGATATGGCAGCACTAGAATTGTGGAGTACATGCAAGTGTAGTATTTAATAGGGAGATTTTGGGATCTAAGAATGTGTAGGGATGTTTTGGTTCACAAGATTTTTAAAGCCAAAATATGATTGAGGATTGCAAGTTGAGGACAAATGGGAATGGTCTTGATCTTGAAGAGTGATGAAACAAATAAACCAAGTCTTGTTAGCAAAAATGGGATGGAGACTAGTATCAGAACCCAATTCATTCAGGGTACAACTTTTAAGAGCAAAATATTGTTGGAATGGAAGTTTTATACAGCAGAATTTAAAGAGAGATGGATCTTGGAAATGGAAAAGAAGTATGATGTGGGGAAGGAAGCTGTTATTCAGAAGAAAAAAAATGATGTAAAGTGGGAGATGCCCAGACAATCAGCATTAGATTGGCTGCCAAGTATTGATAACCTCATAATTCCCCAAGTAATTGATTTGCCAGCTAATCTAATACAGATTAAAGATCTTATTGAACCTGGTGAAGATTGGAATAGTATCTTATTGACAGTACAGTCAATTTGCCTTTCGAAACGAAACTCTATACTAAAATTGTCCCGCTATAAATTCTGCAAAGAATATTAGGTTGTCTATAAGGTTTTGCAATTATTGTGATAGCAATGTTGAGTTTTCGGTTCAGAGAATGAAACTCTTTTTGTACATTGATCTGTAATTCTTCAATTCCTCGTGGTCTACCCTTTGCTGTGTTTGGAACCCTGGATTTCAGAAGAAAAGAAAAGAAAGTAAAAAAGAAAGAGAAAAGAACAGAAAGTACATTACTTTCAACTGTTTGGTTGGATAGAGAAAATTTGAGAGAAAATTATAAAAAAAATGCTCTCTTGTTTGGTTGTCTAAAGAAACCAAAATAAAAATTAGTCAGTTTTTTCTGTTAGCCATACAAAATAATTGCATGGATTACAACATGCAAT
>JAUPMG010000019.1:10406284-10419604 GCA_031762675.1 Pachysandra terminalis
AGTAAAGCAAATGCTTACCAAACAGTTTTGCTTCATAAAAAGATCTTTTCAAAAGCAGAGAATTTGCTTATGCTTTTCTTGCTTCAAACATTAAGAAAGCATAAGCATTACCAAACGGAGGCAAAAATGAGTTAGAAAGTACCCTAGCTGGCCAACCACAAGTTAAAACACAAGGCATTGTGGCCAGGGTTTATATTCACGGGATCCTGGATTGGACCGATCCGGGTCGATCCCGATCCAGTATTGGATCGGCTGACTCTGGTCCGATCCAAATGTTGGGTCTTTTTATTATTATTATTATTTTTTTTTTTGATCAGCCGGACCGACAAGACTGGTCGTCGAAACGGTGATATCGATGCCGGATCGGCGATACCGGTCGTTATCGGACCAATCCAGGCCGATACTGGTTGGATCCTTTATTTTATAATTTAAAAAAAAAATAGAGATCGGTTGGATCGACCGATCCAGTCACTGGACCGTTCCGGATCGGTATTAGTTGGACCGATCCGATCCAAAGCCTTAGGATACAATAGTTGTATTGTGGGTTGGGATCGGACCGATCCTGATCCGGACCGGCTGATCCAATCTGTTCCAGATCGATCCTTGAAACCATGATTGTAGTTGCAGGTTAGTTAACATTGGTGATGACGAGTTTGTAAAAGATCAAATATATTAAGATGAAGGAACAGCTAATACATAAGAACTATTACAACAACCCTTCCAGAGAAATAGATAAGGAGAGTATATCTCAAGACAGCCTAAACCGTCGCGCAGCCGTTCTACCAAGAGCCTTCATTCTCAAAAGTTATCTGTTAATAAGACAAAGAGAAGAGACAAAGGGAAAAGAGAATGTTGAAATAACTGAAAAGTCAATTTGAATGCATATCTCAGAGCAAGAAAACCTCTAGGAATTCAAATGACTGACTATCCCCTTTCTCTCTCAGAATCTTAACTCACTGTTGTCTTCTACTTCTTAAAGTTGCAGAATTCAAATGACTGACTATCCCGAAGGCACACTTCGTAAGATTCATCTTGAGTTTATACATCCGGCATCTTTGGAATACCCTTTCCAAAATAATAAAATGATCCTCACGTTTTGCTGACTTTATAACCAGATCATCCACATAATCCTCAACTTCCCCAAGCATCATATCATGGAATATAGCAATCATAGCCCTTTGGTAAGTTGCACCAGCATTCTTAAGACCAAATGGCATGACTGTATAATAAAAGTTTCCCAAAGGGGTTCTGAAAGCAATTTTTTCAACATCCTTTGGGTCCATTAGGATCTGGTTATATCCTGAAAAATCATCCATAAATGAAAACATCTCATTGCCTGCAGCAGCATCAATTAAGATATCCATTTTGGGCAAAGGAAAACCATCTTTTGGACAAGCTTTATTCAAATCACGGAAATCTACACAACATCTATTTGCCCATTCTTTTTCCTTACTGGAATAACATTAGATAACCACGAAGGATGCTGGATAGGTTTAATAAAGCCTGCTTGCAAAAGCTTTTCTACTTCGGCCTTGATTTGCAGCTCAATATTTGGCCTGAAGGTTCTTGGTGCCTGCTTGACAGGGTGTACTTCGGGAGAGAGATGAAGTCTGTGAGTCACCAGCTCAGGATCAAGACCTGGCATATCTACATAGCTCCAGGAAAAGACATCCTTGTATTGAGAGAGCAATGTTATGAGGACCTCCTTCTGATCAAACTCAATAAAGGAATAAATTTGTACAAGTTTGTTGACACTTGAATCCTCTCCAAGGTCAACTATAGACAGTTTTTCCTGAACAGCCTAAACACCATCCTGTAAGTATTCTAGAGCCTATTCAAGTTTGGATTTGAGAGCTTCCAAGAATTCTTCACTAGGGGCACACTGCAGGACGTCAGCTGATGGAATCCCCTGTGGTTGTCATAACCTATATACAAACCTTCCATCTGGAAGGTCTAATCTGACACAGTGAAACTTCGAAGGACGAGGACCTTCAGAAGAAGATGGTACTGATGAAGAAGATGGTGCTGAATGATCAACCGATTCAAGACTAGCCCATAAGGGCAGAAGAGTTCCTTGGGGCTTAGCAACACGGCATTCCCCCTCTAGAGCGAATCCGTCATAGTGGTTTGCCTCAACAAAGTGTGTTTCTGATTCATCAAAGGGAAAGGGTTCTGCCATTACCCTGACTACCTTCCCATTCTAGATTCCCTTCAAACATTGATGATAGGAAGATGGCACTACCCTCGCCCGGTGTATCTACGGATGCAGCTCTATTATCAATAACATGGAAAGTAGTAGGAAACCCATAATTCGGAGTTGACTGGGAACAATGCATTTGCTTGAAACACCTACTGCTTCCAGGATTTTGAGGGGAATGAGATTAACTACAGAACCATCATCAACCAGCGCCCTTCGAATCTCCAAACCCTGTAAGGTGACATTCACATACAGACGCTTGTTGTGGTCCTCTGAAGACGCCATCATGTCTTCCTTTGTAAAAGCAATGGCAGACTTACTGAGCCGTGGGGAATAATATATGAGAGCCTCTTGGTGATTGAAGCATTCAAAATGATACTTCTCCATGATTCCCAACAATGCCTGAGTGGCTTCAATACGCATTTCTGAGGTAAATTGCAGGTCCTCAAAGAACATTTGGAACTTTGTAGTAGTACGTACAGCTTCACTTGATTGAAGGTCTGACTGATGCCTATGTTTGAAGACAGACAACATACGCACAGCTTCTTTTCCTTTTCCTTTATGCTGAGGGAGAGGATCAACATGTACCTTGGCATCCGGGATGTCAATGTCTCCAGCCACCAGCCTAGCATGGAAGATTTTCCTTAAAGCCCAACAATCAAACGTGGAATGACGAGTATTGCGGTGAAATTTGCAATATCGCGGTGACCACTTGTCAGCCTCTGTTGGTTCCTTGTCAATAGGTGGCAGCAAGACGTGATCATCCTTGATCCATTCCTGCAGTAAAGCATCCAACTGAGCAGGAGAACATGTTGCCTCCGGAGGTGGAGTACGCATCTTTCGGTTGTTGTTATTGTTGCTACTGCTAGGCCTGCCTTTCCTCTTAGAAACAGGCTCTTCTTCCTTCTCAATAGTACCAAGTAAAGCACGCTTCCTTTCTATCTTCTTCTCAGGAACTGGAATAGAAGCATTGGTCTTTTTGGTGTACTCATACAGCTTGGTGAAACTCTTGATCTCATGGTTCTCAATGTGGATGCGATATGGCAGGAGCATACCATTGATGCAGATCCTAACAAACTTCTCTTCAGAGGCTGCTTCCGTGCAGGTAATCACAGGGTCTCTGAAAACGCTTAACATATTGAATTAGATCTTCCTCCGGCTTCTGTCTCTCCCGGCTAAGATCTATGATAGTGAGTTTCTCTTTAGTGATGAAGAATTTGTCGTGGAACAAAGACACCATATCCTCCCAAGTGTATACAGAACCAGGTTCCAACCTGTTGTGCCAAGTGTAAGCTCGTTCAGAGAGTGATTTTGAAAATTCCCTTAGACGGAGCTCCTTATTACCAACATAAGCCCCTAGTGCTTCTATAAAGCGACTGACATGCTCCCTAACGTTCCTGTTTTGCCCTGAAAACTTGGGAAAGACTGGAGCTTCATAATCCTTGGGGTATGGCAAGCTAAGAAGTGCCTCTGGGTATGGGGGACAAAAATCACTACCAATCCAGTCTGCATCCTTGGACTGAGTTTTCTGTAGGAAAGCTTGAATATCCGCAATGGTAACAAAATCAGGTTTGGAAGTAGTGGAGGTATAGAAGTAAATGGAGGAGAATTTATTATGGGAGAAGTCTTGACAGTGGAATTTGGTGGAGGACTAGGACCAGGTTTATTGGATATGGCATCCAACTGAGCCTGTAAAACTTGAATGGTTGCCCTAAGAGATCTAGTCACCTCTTCAGGGTCTTGAGGAGAAACAATTTCCTGAGGAGGATTTTGTTTTAGAATATCTTCCACCAAAGGAATAGTATTGGAACTGGATGGATTCATGAATAAAAGACAAGACAACAAACATACAAAGTTTGAAAGGAATGAGTACAGACTCCCCAGTGATGTTGTCAAATGATGATGACGGGTTTGTAAATGACAAATATATTAAGACGAAGGAACAGATGATACATAAGAACTATTACAACAACCCTTCCAGAGAAATAGATAAGGAGAGTCTATCTCAAGACAGCCTAAACCGTCGCGTAGCCGTTCTGCCAAGAGCGTTCCTTCTCAAAAGTTATCTGTTAATAAGACAAAGAGAAGAGACAAGGAGAAAAGAGAATGTTGAAATAACTGAAAAGTCAGTTTGAATGCATATCTCATAGCAAGAAAACCTCTACGAATTCAAATGAATGAGTATCCCCTTTCTCTCTCAGAATCTTAACTCACTGTTGTCTTCTACTTCTTAAAGTTGCAGAATTTCCAGATACAATTCTATATATATTTAGTGGAGAATATGTTTTGTTATTTATAAGGAATTTAACCTATCAAATTAGGACAAATGTAATTCAAACAAGTGTCCAGACAGGTGCTTAAGAATATCCCCATGCATTAAACATATCTTGAATGCCGCGTGTATTTCAACACGCCTAAGTTATTTTCAGAGAAAGGGATGAGTCATACGATTCTTCAAAACTTGCTATGTGATAGGTTGCTTTAGATCCTGAGGAACACGCATTGAATGACATGTGTTACATGCAAAAAATCTAAAAGCAATGTCACCATTCTTGCCGCCATCCCAGAAAAGACAAAACCCCATTTTAGATAAGTTATACAACAGATATTATAAATAGCTAAGGTTTTATCACGTGTTGTTCCTTCTGAGAATCTGTTTCAATCAACTTTAATAAATCACTTCAATGTTATAAATACCTTTCTGAGTTTGTATATTTCGAAGGAATTCCCTTTGGCAGCTATCTTCCTTCAAAGGAAGTCAAAAATAATTGTATTCTCACAAGGTGACCAATGTATTCTTTAATTACCCATATAGAGAACTCGAGGTTGAGTTTCTTATCAGGGAACTCATTTTCATGATCAATAATCCATGTAAAAAAGAGTTCCTTTTTAAAATCGCTTAAGGTTCATAGCTACAGTAACCAATCCGAATGCCTTCTACTTGAATGAAGTCAGAAGTAAATATGTTCTTTTGTAAATTCGTTCAAAGTGAAGTGAGAAGACGTTCTCAAAGTCCGTGGGAAACCTATCTTCTGGAAATACTGCTGGAGATAGTATGCCTTCGACTTTTAAAGCCCTTTTTCCACTAGGGATTTGCTTTTAAAAGTGAATATATCCAATGTATAACCCAAGTTGATTCATAAGAATCTATAAAAGCGACTTCGAGTCCTAGTTTGCAATACGGATGCATTAAAGAGTGCATTCGAGGGGGGTAAAATCAAGTCCATGTCCTTCGAGGAGGACAGAATCCTTAGTCTTTTTTAGGGTGACAGGCCCCTTGACGAATTGACCATCTTAGGGTGGTTAGCCTTGAATTCTCCTTAGGAGGAAGGAATATTCCTCCTTTGAATTCGTTTTTGGTAGGAGGGAACATACCTCCTTCGAATTCACCATCTGGAGGTGGTTAGCCTTTGAGTTCACCATCTGAAGGTGGTTGGCCTTCGAGTTTTCTATTGAATCCGCCTTAGCAGGCCAAAATATACCTGCTTCGTGATTCCTTTAAGACCAAACATAATAAATGGTCCTTCGAAGTCTATGGATATGATCCAAGAATGACTTCTGAGTTAGAAGGTATAGACAGTTCCCTTAAGTATATTCCTTCGAGGATACTTCCTTAAATGGAACACCTTTAAAATATAAAGGTATGTAATAAGAATAACTCGAAGTCTGTTCAAGAGAATAAATAGATGTGACTTCGAGGATTTATTTAAAACTTTATCTATTTGAGAAGTCTATTAGGGGTAGCATATCCCTAATTATGTCCTTCGAGTAACATAAAGTTTTGAAGGAAGAGTGAAATCTTTTTTCCTTCGGATGCTTAAAAAAGACTGCGCATCGTAGGAACAAAGTCTTTGTCTTTTTGAAGGAATTATGATTTGTCTTGTGAAATCATCAGTACTTCGTTCGTCTCGAGGGCAATTAACTTAGAAGTTTTTTTTTTTTTTTTTGTGAGTTAACTTAGAAGTTAACCATTACCTTTAAAGGTTGGACACGTGGAACGGTTCAATACAATGAACCATTCCCAGAGGTAGCTTATCCAAGAAGCTTTACCTTTTTCAGGTGATAAGGACGGTCAGATATCTCTGACACGTTCCAAAAGTCTCTTTTTAAAATCAAATCGGCGTACAGCTATTATGACAGTTGGCACGCGAAAAGCGAGAAGGCGGCAAATTATTGCTTTAGCAATAATTCAGTGCATCTGAGAACACCCAAGGTCCCCTACATTCATTCTAAGATGATGCCATGTGTAAAAAGGGGTTTATTAAGCTTTTTGATCACCAACATTAAATGAGATGCATTTACATAAATGGTATATAAATTAGGCAAGAAGACCCTTTAGAAGGGACTGAGCATCTTCGGCGATCTGGGATCGAGATCACAAGAGGTTTCTTGTGATCTCGATCACAAGAAACCTCTTGTGATCCGTCACAGGCGATCGACAACTGTCCATATTTCAAAACCCAAAAAATAGTGAATCTTAGGGGGCCACAAGCAGTACCACTTGTAGGCCCACTAAGACAGTGTCAATCTTCTGTGGCAGATTATAGAAGTTTCTCACCCTTTTTAAAAGGAGTGTTGTAGTGGACAAAATGAACAAGGATAACATGAGTACATAGCCTTTAGTAATTGCCAAAAGCAAGAAAGTTGCTAGTGAAGTAAATCAAAAAGAGTCCTAAATAGATAGCTTGAATCAGCCTATTTGCTGATGTATCAAATTAAGGCTGTGTTTAGTACTTTTTTGCCCTTTTGTTTGGTGGCCCTCCATGTGAGGCACTAAGTTTAAAACAAAAACAAATGGAGCTTTATTGAAAACAATATTAGACCTGCAATATATATATGTATTTTGCTATTGTTTTTCACATCTCTAATCATTTTGTAAACTTACCGCCAAGCTGGTAAACATATTATTGAGTCTATTGATCCACGTACCATAAGATATTATATAAGTTTAAAATATAAAACATATTGTAAATATTGTACTATAACAACCTAGTTAAAGAAGGTCGGTTCCTTATCCTCTACATTGGGATGGTTATAGTCATATTTAAGCACCAATTAGAGGGTATCATATGTACATTGCCTTCACCTGCTAAAATAAAAGCCACTTAAAATAAAAGTGGATTTTAGATTCATAAATTTCTTATATTTTTAGAAATATCAATTATCCTTTTTTTAGGACCCACACTGTCCATTTAATGTCCTCTAAATGGTGCTATAAGGATAGCTGTAACCATTCTGGTATAGAAGATGCAAAGCGAAGAAGCCCAACCCTTAGTAAATTAGAACTCAAATCATATTATCAAGGTGTTTAGGCCATATTTTTTACAAATAGTCACAAATGGACAAGATTTTGCCATGTGGCACATTATGAAGATGACACGTGGCATGCACACATGGAGGCTTCAATGTAGTTATGATAACTACCCATCATGACGCATCTCAAAGAAGAGACATGGAAGTGGTAGTTATCATAATGACTCTCACATGGCACAACATGAAGATGACACATTGCAGTGTCTTTTAAAGCTTCAAAAGTAGTTTTTACAACTACCAATTTGTGGCGGGAGAAGAAGCTCGGCAACAAAGAAAATGTCTCCACAACAAATCAATCCAATAGCTACACATAACGTTATCCTTGATCTCCAGTGATCATTAATTTAACCCTTCTGCAAAGAACCTGCTGCACCTACTTCTTATCTTGACTAAGTTTCTCACAGAAGATTCTTTTAGTCAATAATGGAGGAATCCTAGCCGGGTGATTTCCAAAAACCTTCTCGATAGCCTCTTGCATGCCGAGTTGAGCACCCTTGAAGTAGATTAATTACGTCCCACAATCAGAGCCCAAGGACCTGCTGGAGGCTTTGTAAATTTTGTTTACTTCTTGTCATCTCAAGTTAGAAGGTTTACCTTCTAAGTTGTATGCTAACTCTTTGTTATAGTCATTTTTTTTATAAAAGTGTTGTTGATGCATAAAATCAGTTTCTCTCGCTCAGCAATTGATCCTTTCGAGATTTGAAGCCACATAATTATTTAATTCACAATCGGTCATACACTAATTCACCTTGATCATTACCTTACGCAGTTTAACTCACGTCACCTATCTTTCAGGTGAACTTGTAAAAGTTCTGGCACGCTCGCAACCACTTTGGCCTCACGACCGAGAGTGAAACCTCACCCATTATACCGATCGGGAAGCAAGAGGTGATTTGGTAATTTTTGGACCGATATCTTTTTGGCACGCCCAGTGGGATCCTATTGGTGAAGTTAGATGGCACCGAAAACTAGAACAGGTGGACGGTTGGATGACGACCGCGAGGGAGTGCTCCCTGTTATGGATATTGTCCAAGAGGAAGCATTGGACAGTAACACAGTGTTGGCCAAGACACTAGGTCAGACCATCTCAAGCACTGAGGTAGGATCACCATCCACTTCATTTAATAATAGCGTGTTGGTAACTCTACAAACCTTAAATTGGACCTTGATGAGGATGGGCGTGGATCTGGGACGCACCCACGTGGCCATGGCAGAAGGATTCAATAGACTGGCTTCTGAAATAGAGTTTGTGATGAGGTGTAAGAATAATTCGGCCGGAGAAAGCGAGAACTCGGCCAGAAGGAACGTGAATGGGAATGGACTCACTAGAATGCTTTTTGAGATGGAATCCTTAATTAGGCGTGAATACAATTCGTCTAGGGAAGGTGAAAACTCGGTCAGAAGAAATGTTAGTGGGAAGGAAATATTTAATCCCATTGAACAACCACAAACCAGGCCTAATCCTCCGAGGCCGGTTAGACAAGTAAACAATCGCAATGAGTCACTCGGCTATAACGGCCAGGGATGAACCGACCAAAGGATGTCGAACATCGAAACAAAGGCACTTGGGCCAGTCAGAGGGATGGAAAGGGACCAGTTATACAACTGGATTCAGAAGGCGGTGGCCAACATGCCAACTCGATAGTTATCTAGACCGTCATACCGTAAACCATACCCTGATTGGATAGATCTCAGATATGAGTTTCCCAAGGGATATAGAATCCTTGATTTTTCACTATTCTCGGGAGAAGATGGTCAATCGAACATCGAATACGTGAGCCAATTCACGGTACAATGTGGGGAACTATCACCAGGTGATTATCGTAAACTAAGGCTGTTCGAGAACTCCTTAACCGGCCAAGCGTTTACTTGGTATATAACCATGAACCATATTGGCCGAAGTCATAGCCATGATGGTCGAAACATTTCACTAGGGGAAACTATACTCCTTAAGTTTTATGGTCGAAATAACATTCTGGCTGATCGAAATCACGGTCAATTGACCTCGCCCGGGGGACAATCTACTCAAGATGAAGACTACTAATTTCTATGGCCAAAATAGCATTATGGCCGACCGAAATTACGGTTAATTGACCTCGCCTAGGGGGCAATCTACTCAAGATAAATACTATTAATTTCTATGGTCGAAATTGCATTCTAGCTGGCCAAAATCTCGATCGATTGACCTCACTTGGGGGGCAGCTCAAGATTGGCCTATGAAGGTATGGTCGAAGAAGGCCAATATCCATCAAAATATCATCGACTAACATTTTTATTCACATCTTGGACATTTTCCTACACGTGCATCAAATATCCAAGAGGCGGGGGCAATGTTTAGGCCATATTTTCACAAATAATCACAAATTAACAAGATTTTGCCATGTGACACATCATGAAGATGACACATGGCATGCACACATGGAGGCTTCAATGTAGTTATGATAACTACCCATCGTGACATATCCCAAAGAAGACACATGGAGGTGGTAGTTATCATAACCACCCTCACATGGCACAACATGAAGATGACACATGACAGTGTCTTTTAAAGCTTCAAAAGTAGTTTTTACAATTACCTATATGTGGCGGGAGAAGAAGATTTCAAGTAAAAAACAACAACTAGCCTCAGAACTTATAGATAGAAGAGCTTGGCAACAAATAAAATGTCTCCACAGCAAATCAATCCAACAGCTACACATAGCTTTATCCTTGATCCCCAGTGATCATTAGTTTAACTTTTCTGCAAGTAACCTGCAACACCTACTTCTTATCTTGACTAAGTTTTTCATAGAAGATTCCTTTAGTCAGTAACGGAGGAATCTCAGTTGGGTGATTTCCAGAAACCCTCTTGATAGTCTCTTACATGCCGAGCTATGCACCCGTGAAGTAGATTAATCACGTCCCACAATCGGAGCCCAAAGACTTGCCGGAGGTTTTGTAAATTCTGTTTACTTCTTGTCATCTCAAGTTAGAAGTTTTACCTTCTAAGTTATACGCTAACTCTTTAGTCTAGTTATTTTATATAAGTGTTGTTGATGTGTAAAATCAGTTTCTCTGGTTCAGCAATTGATCCTTTGAGATTAAAAACCACATAATCATTTGATTCACAATCAATCATACATCGACCGATTTACCTTGATCATTAACTTATGCAGTTTAACATACATTACCTATCTTTTAGATAAACTTATAAAAGTTTTAGCAAGTCTACAACCACTTCGACCTCACGACCAAGAGTAAAACCTCAACCAACAAATCAACCGAAAAAGCTAGAGGCGATTTGGTACTTGTTGGACCAATCCAAGAAAACTTCAAAGATAATACAATTCGATCTCAAATCCAGTTCAAGCAACTAAGAAACAAAAGTCGAAGCCCAACCCTCCGTGGACCAGACAACATGCTCTCATTTTCTGGCAACTTAGTTGTTTTTAGTAGGTGGTGCTATTGCAGCAAATTTCTACAGTGACGTTGCAAATAATATTTCACTTTCTAATTTGATAACTGATTTGACACCACCAGAAGAATGCCGAAACCATCAAAGGGCGGGACGTGACAGGAGAAAGAAATTTGACGATATCTGCTGGTCTCGAAGGTAATGATTTCCATGGCGACTGTTAGTGCCTCAGTGGATTGGACTCTCTCTCTCTCTCAAGTTTCAAACTGGCAGGCCCAGAGACGAGCGGAGATCTTAATCGAAGATTTCTGGACGAATCGTCTCTATCTATTCCGTATAAAGCAACAGATCACCCATTCTTTCAATTTACCAAAAGCTAAAAGAAAAGGAAATAAATTTATGATGCGACGCAAGAGGTCTTGATGTTCTTATCGTAGCAGAAAAAAATTTACTTCAGAAGAAGAGGTGGCTAGTTGCTGCTGTAAAGGCGTTCGTTGACTCGCATTTCCCTCTCTTCGATCGTGACTCTGACACCACCTCTCTCTCTCGATCGAGCTTCTTCCGTCTTTAAATTCCTTATCCCTTCCTTTCATGCTCTTCTCACTTTTCTAGGATTTCTTTATTACACCGCTTAATCCGTTTCAGTTTCAATCTTTGAGTACATTTGTTAGATATTTGGATCGTTTAATTTGGGGATTTTTCATGTTTAGAGTAGGTTTATGGCGGTAGTTCTTGAATTTGCTTAAACAAGAATGGGATTTCTAGGTGTTCAGTTCTTATCTGTTCTTCCAGTAATGGAATTTTCATTCTGTTTTCATTCGTTTCTAAGCTTTCGATGTCTTTAGATGCCTCGCTACTTATGCTTTTGGATCTCTCTCTCTCTCTCTCTTTCTCTTTCTCTCTCTCTCGCTCTTTCTCATGTTGGTCTTGTTTCCTTTTGCCTTCTTCCTTGTGTTTTAGTTTTTGCAGTAAAGAAGAAAATTTTCAGTCGAATTCGAGGAAATCACTGAAATTTCTTGTTCAATCATGATCTTTTGGCAGAATTAGGGCTCTATTTCAGTTCTGTAACACCATAGAACTGAGGACTATTGGATTTGAGTTTTCTTTTCTTCCTTATTCTCTCTTCAGTGATGGCAAAGCTTAGTCTTTCTTGCTTCAAAAAGCATGTTCTATTGAGACTTACCATTTGTTTCCTTTTCGTCTTTGTGAGATCACTAAATGAGGAAGGGCATTTGCTTCTGGAGTTCAAGAGGGAACTTATTGACAACAGGAACACTCTCCAAAGCTGGAGTTCTTTGGATTCGACTCCCTGCAATTGGAATGGGGTAGGGTGTATTCATTCCAAGGTAGTTTATATTAATCTCCATTGCTTCAATTTGTCTGGTAGTTTATCATCCAGTATCTGTCGACTCCCTTACTTGACTGAATTAAATGTGTCGAATAACTTCATTTCTGGTCCTGTTCCTAAACAACTTGCTTCCTGTGGTAATCTAGAGGTTTTAGACCTTTGCACTAATAGATTTCATAGCGAATTACCATCAGAGCTGTTCAGAATTTCTACTCTTAGAAAGCTTTCTCTGTGTGAAAACTACATTTATGGTCAAATTCCCGAAGATATTGGAAACATGACGTTGCTCGAGGAGCTTGTCATTTACAGTAACAATCTGACTGAACAAATTCCCTCTTCAATTAGAATGTTAAAAAAGCTTAGGATTATCAGAGCAGGTCTGAACTTTCTTTCGGGTCCCATTCCTGTAGAAATCAGCGAATGTGATAGCCTAGAGATTCTTGGGTTGGCTCAGAATATGTTTGAAGGTTCTCTCCCTAGGGAGCTTCAGAGACTTGAGAATCTGACCACATTGATTCTTTGGCAAAACCGTTTGTCTGGTGAAATTCCTCCCGAGCTCGGGAATTGCAGTAGCCTTGAGTTGCTTGCCTTGAATGATAATGCTATCAGTGGAAGCCTCCCCAAAGAGCTTGGGAAACTATCTCAGCTGAAAAGATTATACATTTATACCAACCAGTTGAACGGAACAATTCCACACGAACTAGGAAATTGTACGAGTGCAGTTGAGATAGACCTTTCTGAGAATCGGTTAACAGGTTTCATTCCCGTAGAACTTGGTCAGATTCCAAATCTTCGCTTGCTTCATCTTTTTGAAAACCACTTCCAAGGCAGCATTCCTAGTGAGCTTGGAAAGTTGGGCCAACTAAGGAATCTAGATTTGTCCATAAATAATTTGACAGGTACAATTCCTTTTGAGTTTCAGAATCTTTCCTTCTTGGAGGATTTACAACTCTTTGATAATAGTCTTGGAGGTACAATTCCTTCCCTCATTGGGGCTAACAGTAATCTATCTGTTCTTGACATGTCTGAGAATAACCTTGTAGGTAGCATACCTTCACATCTTTGCAA
>JAUPMG010000019.1:10432853-10446545 GCA_031762675.1 Pachysandra terminalis
CCCCCCCCCCCCCCCCCCCCCCCCCCCCCCCCCCCCCCCCCCCCCCCCCCCCCCCCCCCCCCCCCCCCCCCCTAATGTGGCTTGCCTAATTTTCTTTTTCTTTTATCATTCTTTCATATGCTATTGTCGCCTTTCGAAGGCTGTCGAATAAGAAGGCTTCCTGTTTGAACTTTGAAGTATGCATTTATAGGTAATAAAACTTGTTCTTTTTTGTTTTATGATATTTCAAATGGATCTTAAATTCATTTGTAATGTTTAAAAGTATCGTTTTCTGTCTTGAAACTGATTAACTTATAGGCAATTGATATATTCGAGTAGGCCTGAATGATTTTCTCTGTATTTTATTAGTTTATGTGAGATCTTGTAGCTTTCCTTGCTTATATGTCTTGAAACTGATTACATGTTTACATCTTGTTACTTGTAGGTAACTGAGATTTTAGTAGATATGAATAATTTTATTTTATTTTTGTTCGTTTATGCGATATCCTATAGATTTCCTTTACATTTAATCAAGTTCTTTTAAATTTTTCATGTGCCTGTGCGCTTACCGGTTTGTTTCCACATTAATATATATTATGTGCTTGAGTGTATGATACGAGCATGTTAATTTATCAAATCTTTAGGCTATAATTACATCTAAATGAGTTTTGCTTTCAGTATTTTTTTTCTTGCATATCCACCGTATCCATGTTTTTTACAGCATTTTCTCGCGTATCCGATATGTATTTCAATGCGTATGTGAACCATGTTTGGGAAAAGCCCATGATGGTCCAAATTTTCTAAAGCAAGTTTTAGGTTTTCAAGGTCAAGTGACGTTTTATGAATCTTATGCTTGCCTTTCTCCTCTTTTTTGCATGTCATACAAATACTGTGAGATGTGAATCTATATGGATGGAACATTTGAAGCTGATTAAAATATTATATTTTTAGTAGCCACTTTCCAGCTTAGGTTCTTAATCTTTTTCTTTTTCCTTCTTTTTTTTTTTGGGGTGAGTGGTGTTGCTGTAGATTTCCAAATAACATTGAAAAGGAAGTGGCTAACATCATTATTTGAAATGCAAAACGATGGTGAGGAGAAAATTAGAGATGCATTTAAAAAAGATAATCGAGGAGAAAAACATAATTAGCAATGCCAGAACACTTCCTAATTGAGAAAATGGAGGAAGATAGCTTAGAAGGCAAATGCCATAGTTGTTAAAAATTGGAAAAAAAGACAGTGGACGAATATATAAGTTACATAGACTATCATATGTTTAACATGCAACTGTCTCGTTGCCATTGTTTGCCTAAGCCTTGATACATTTTTTTTAGTTTATTTTCTTTCATTTATTTATTAGTATTATTTTGGCCAAGCAAAACTGCACTCTGGAAGGAGATATTAAACTTCTCATGATGTGTATTGCTTTTGAACAACGTTATCAATATAGTCATCTATGGATGGGATTTTATCCTAATATATTACTCCCGTGGGACCTCTTATACAGTGAGTTATGACGTATGACTAATGAGTAATGCTAACCTGGAATTGAACCCACTGAAATCTTACTACTCATATTTAATATCCTTGTAATGCTCTATTGCTTGGATTTTTGTTTTACTGTTTCACATTATAATGTGATGTTTTGGTTGGCAGTCCTCGGATGATATGAAATCTATGGCAGTTGAAGCCGTTTTACTGCTTCAAGAGAAGATAAATGACAATGATGATGCTGACACCGTTAGCATCCGACTCCTTGTTCCATCAAAAATTATTGGGTGTATTATTGGAAAGAGTGGTTCAATTATAAATGAAATTCGCAAGAGGACTAAAGCTGATGTCCGTATCTCAAGAAGTGAGAAGCCAAAGTGTGCTAATGACAAAGATGAGCTTGTTGAGGTCTGCTTCTGCACTTTCTAGTTTTGTTTCCCAATAACACTTTCTTATTTGGTCATCATTTTCCCGTTCTTTTTTGTTGCTCTTTTAGGTGGTTGGGGAAGTGGGTAGTGTCAGAGATGCACTTGTTCAAATTGTTTTAAGGCTCCGGGATGATGTCTTGAAAGATAGGGATGGTGGTCATAATCCTCCTCCTGCTACTGATTCTCTGTATACAGGAGGTAGCGGTCATTCAGTGCCATCTGTCTTGCCTACCATTCCCCCAGTCGCTCCTATGGGTTATGATCAAAGGGTTGAAACTGGAACTGGCTATGGCATGCTTTCCTCAAGTGGCCTCTATGGATATGGATCGCTGTCGGTACGTTTGCAGTCGTGATTATGATTCCTTCATAACTGTATCCCTTTCTCTTTGAGGAGTAATAACTATCAGTTCTTACTTAATTCAGTGCCAATTCGTGGGTGTTGTGGGAAATATTTTGAGAACCAGATAAAGTAGTCAATATTTAAATTACCAAATAAAAGACCAGTTTTGAACAACTCAGTTGGAAGGAAAAAAAGAAGAAGAAAAGAACCTTATTTAGGCAATCTGCTTTTGGAACTTAATCAAATGATAAAGAAAGCCAATGATGTTATATGCGCTAATTCCATTACTCTCATGTTTCCCTTGTAGTTCATTTCAAAATATTTAAATGTTCTGATTTTCATTGTGTCATGCCTTTGATATAAATGTTTTCAATACACTAGTTTGCTATTATTTACTGTTTTGGCAACTTCGAATGACATTCTGCTCCCTCTTGTTCTTTTTTTTTGAAGGTTGGAGAGCATGATTATGGATCTATTTCTTCATATTCATCCAAGTTATATGGAGGGTTTGTCTTTTGCATTAATGATATCTTGAATTTTCTTTGTTTTGTTGTGAATTTTATTTGATTGCGTCCTATATTTGATGTTTTTGAGCAGATTGCCACCACCTTCAGCTCTTGAGATTTTGATCCCAGGAAATGCCGTGGGTAAAGTTATGGGAAAAGGTGGTGCAAACATATCTAACATTCGGAAGGTTGGTATTGTTTCTTTCGTCCTTCAAATTTAATATTTTGGGTTGAGAAAGTAATTAAACACTTCTGCAACTTTTTGAGGAGATAATTATAGTCCATGATCAATAATGGGACTTGTACGAACTGTGTGAATATTAGGAATGTAAGAGAGACCATTTAATCAGTTGTAGGCATGTTATCTACACAACGGATTGGTGATGCTACCCATGTTTTTGTGATGTCTTCTGAAGATTTCATTCTTTCAGCTATAACAGTTATTCAAGAGATTAAATATGATGAACATCTTTTCTGGTATTTGTTGTAGGAGTTCTTAGGTGAAGCTGGTTGTTTAAGTACTGTCATTAAAATGTGTCACTATGCTGTTGTTGCCGTTAAATAAGTGTCATAGATGTCATAAAAATCTTTTCTGGGGAGGAGTGTTATGTTTGCAGGCATTCCTTCTTCGGAGATGATGATTGAGATGGATTGATCTCCGTGGGGGGTATATATTTAGATATTTTGGTAGGAGAGGGGAGTGTATATTTCTGTATTTTAGCTGGTCTTGATTGTGGACTGAGAGTAGCCCCCTCAGTCATGGCATTGTATCTTGGTTCTCTTTCTCCTTCTTTTTCCCTCTTTATATAATTCATCATTTATCAAAAAAAAAATAGATGCCCTCAAACATAAGGAATGCTTAGATGTGCTTCAATATCCATGTTTTTTATGGACCGTGATATTTAGAATGCTTTTGCAAATCGGGACTTTTCAATATGTGGCATTAGAAAATAACTACTGTTTGGTTCAGTATCTATGTTTTGCTCCATTCGCCGACTTTTGTTGTCAGTCCAAGTTCTAGATTTCTTAACAGTTGCTTTGATTTAAATTTTTGTTTTCTAGTTGATTCAGTAGAATATCACCCCTGCTGTTAACCGGATGTATTGTCAGAGCAGTTTGATCTAATATCATGGTTTTATCTTTCTCTTGACCAGATCTCAGGAGCAATCATAGAGATTCTTGACTCAAAATCATCCCGTGGTGATCGTGTGGCTCAGATATCTGGCACGCTTGACCAGAAACGTTCGGCTGAGAACTTGATTCAGGCATTCATCATGGCTACTTGATCTAAAATTTGCTTCTATGGTATTTGGAGGTGAACTCTATTTTAAATTCATCCTTTGGAGGATTCCTCTCTGTAGTTCCTTTAGGTTTTTCGTCCCGGAGAGGTCTTCAAGTTCCTAGGATTCTTCTGCTGGAACTCCTTCCTCCATAACAGAGCCTATATAAGATTGTGTGTGCTGCTATGTAGCTGTCATTTTTTTTGGGGATATTAGCTTCTGTCTATGCTGAATCTTTTCTTCATCTGCGGTTATCTTAGAACTTTGTAGGATCTTTCTTTCCTTTGTTGGTGTTTTTTTCTCGCCTTGTCAGACCGGCATGGACTCTTTTCTTATTTCCTATGTTGTGCTTTACTCTAGAAAATGATATTCGTGCCACAACGTGCAATCAGTGATCGCAGTTGTCACTACTATTCTTAATGTGTATGTTTTATTTTTCTTGTCATTCGATCCTTGCCCTCAGCTTTTGCGAACAGGATCTTACCCTTTGGCAAGATGCAGTGCGATGCAGTTGGTGGTATTTCTTCTGAGTACTCTCTTGATTTGGTTGACATACATGATTTAGTTTCAGACAAAAAGATCATGACCTGCTGAAACAAGAACTACAGCCACCCTATGGGACATGACTTTCTTACTGCGTCTCAGTCTAAATCTTGAGGCTTGATCTTAGGGTAGGAAGATATTCTTATGGAAATTGGATCATCAAATAACGAGCCCCTCATTTCCATTTGATTTGAGAGGCTTATCTGGATTTCTTGTAGTTTAAAATAGATTTTCTGTCATGCTTTATTGCAAAATGTCTACTCTAGGTCCCAAATTCTGAGATTTCAAAGTTCTATTTTTGGAATGGCTTATTACCTTCTAAATGCTGCTTTTATTCATTTTTCCTCTGAACTCTGTAACGCTATTCTTTTGAAACTCTTGACCTACTCTGCGCATGACATTAGGTGAGCTTTATAACCTTTTCCTTGGATTTCCTGTCAGTATTCATCTCTTTTACTATTTGCTTCTAACTTGATGATTTACTTTAGTTAACCAGCTTCATCTCAAATCAAAAATCACTAGAGCTTTAAGAGTTTCTTTGATTTTATTCGTGGAACCGAAAGTACTGAACAATCACTTGGTGCAGCGTAACTAGTTTTCCCGAACTTCTTTTTTTTTTTTTCTCTGAAGCAAGATTGAAATTCATTCATCCACAGTCCAACATACTACAAGTTCATTTCAACTCTTGGCAATTCTGGCACTCCAGAGGGGTATTCACATATGAGCTTACTCCATAACTAGTTACTATACAAAAAGTGTGCTATCTCACGTTCTAATCCATTCCAGAATCTTTGCTTACCATGAAATAGAAGCATCATCAAAATGCAACCCCCCTCTCTCTCTCTCTCTCTCTCTCTCTCTCTCTCTCTCTCTCTCTCTCACTCTCTCCCTCTCCCTCTCCCTCTCCCTCTTTTTTCCCATTCAAAATTATCTCTTCAACTAATGCATGTTTGCTATTCAAAAGTCTAATTTCATTGTATCTCCCTTGGGGATTACTCTTCCCGGCCTTTCTTGACCTCTTACTGCTGCCATGGCTTTGCTCTTTTCCTCTTACCAGGTTTGAACTGTTTCACCAGCACATGCCACAATGTCCCCTTTAACAAACCGCACTAAACAAGATAAATGTTGCTTTAATATTGGCCACCTGTTTGGACTAGTTAGGAGTACTCCTAAATCATCGTATAACTGCTTCCCCCCATAAATTTTCAGCCTTAGGCTTTCCCAGAGTGACACTGCTTTAAATGGTGTTTCATTTTTCAAAATGTTTCAATTCTTGAAACATGGTCCAAAATAATATATTGTTAGTGAGAATTCTTGTGAGTTTTGGCACTCTGGACAGGGTATCTGCATATGAGCTCACTCAACTAGTATTACCAACACAAAAATGTGTTAGCTCATGGTCTCTCAGAACATAATCCAAAATAATAATACTTGTGAGAATTCTTGTGAGTGTTGGCATTCCAGACAGGGTATCCGCATATGTGCTCACTCCATGAGTATTAACAAATGTTTTTCTCATATTCACAGTACCTTATTATCTCATATCTAAACCCATTACAGAACCTTACCACAAACTAGAGGCATCATCACAATGGACTCTTCCCCCCCATCTGTTTTTGTATTTACTGCTTAGATTTTAGATTTTGTGACCCTTCGACCTATATTAAGCTATTCAGAAGTCTATTTATTTGGCCTCCTGCAAGGATTACTTTTTCCAATCCTCCTTGACGGCTAGTTCTGCCCTTGCTGCAGCGATGGCTTTACTCTCTTCTGTGTTACTGGTTTAGACTGTTTCATGAGCGCATGCCACAATATTCCCTAATGGTTCCTTACTATGAAGCTAAATGAATGTGCCGGCTTGGTCCAGTTCGAACTTTATTTTAGCCATCCCATATATTTTCAACATTGGTCTTTCTTGAAATGTGACATAGTTGTATGCTTTCAAGGGAGTGTTTCACTTTTCAAATAGTTGTTTTCTTGTATCTGAATGATTCAGTTGGTATGGGGAAGCTGATTTTTTTAACTAGTACAATTTAAGTGTAAGTAGTGCATTAAGCAACAAATGCTATGCAATTACCAATTAGAGTTATTATACCCATCGGAAATTTTTTGAGTTACCAAGATTTACTTGTTCGGTTATTGTTCAAGATATGTTGCGAGGGGAGGGAGGTTTTATTGATCTTGACAAGGGCTGTTTGTGCTTTGGGTAATATTTGGTGATTGACATTAATGATTTGGAATTCAACAGTTAGATAAGTCCCAGATGATGTTGCTGCCTTGGTTATTTGGTTCAGGGGATGTCATCTATGTACTCCAGTCTGATTGACATGTTAGATGCCATATTTCTTGCTTCGTGGCATTTGTGCTCAAAAGAGTTTATTTGCAGGTAGGAGATAGTGCTGACAAGCACGCTATAAATGTTGCATTCGGGATGCCGTCGTGTGTATAGGGATAGTGAATATTGTTAGTATACGTTTGCAATCTACGAAAGAGTTGGGCTATGTTTTTTGGTTGTAAGATTTGTGTGAAGGGATTACCCTTTTGGGTAATGGTAGAGGTTCCATTGAGGAGATCTTGTGAATCAACCACTTTAAGAGTGATCTTTTTATTTACTTTCTAAACTTTTGAGCCGAAACGTTGTGGCAGGAATCTAAGGCTTCGTTTGGGTTGGCTTGTGTTTTTGGATAAGTACTCGTTAGAGCACTGGTCCCCAGCAACAACTGCTTACTTGAAGAAAATAGTGTTTGTTAAATACATTTATTCAAGTGCTTATGAAAGTTTAGGGGTAAAATAGGTATTAAGAAAATATTATTAAAGTTTAAAAATAAATATTTATTCAAGTGTTTAAGAGAAGCTGTTCTCAACTTTCCTCTACTGCTTATGGATAAGACCTATTAATTTTAATAAGTATTTTAATAAGCTACGAGCTGAAATAAGCACTTAATAATTTTGGAGAAATTTCGGCTCAACATGATAATGGAGTTAGGAGTTCATAGTCTGGTACTATTAAGGACCAACCAATTACTGGTAATCATTTTCTTTTTTCATTTTTTCTTGCTCCGAAACCCACAAGCTTTTTGAGAATCATTTATAGGATGAACTGAAACTATAGTGCCGAAAATGTAGTGTACATAAAAATTAATGTAATGTACATCTTTTCACTGTGGAATGCATTTTAATAGTATTGATGGCATTCTGTCTTTAGCAATCTGTGCATTTGCGAATTGCACAAATCGGTAGCATAAAGGCAATTTTACAAACACATTATGCACTTTGAATATTCAGATTATCAAAATAACCCTTCAAAGTTATTGATGGCAATGGGGTAGGTTAAATGGGTAAATCCCTCTCCAATGGTTTGGGTTATTGGGTTGGTTCAGCGCAATCTTAACCCATCTTGTTGCCATTCAACTGTGTTTTATTTATATATATTTTATATAAAAATAAATATTTTATAAACATATATATCAAAGATATATGTTTAGGTTGGGTTAGGACTGGCTTCGGCATAGGGAGACTTCACTAGGGGTGGGTTGGGGTTGGTCAAAACCTGTATCTATTGAAATTGTGCTTTTACTTGGTTTTTATTTAAAAAAAAAGAAGCAAAGAATCGATACAAGTTCTCGATTTTACTTTGTTCCTTCACTTCCTCCGTCTCTGGACAAAGACAAAGATGCAATGAAGCACCCTTCGTGATAAGAGTGTCAATAGGTTTGGCATCGTGCATTCTGAAATACTTAAGTACCTTCTTTATGTAAGTCTTATGAGACAAACAAAGAAACCTCTTAACACGATTCCTATGAAAATTAACACAGCACGTAATCTGCCTCACCATATCCCTTATCTCAAAACTGAAGAAAACTCACTCTTTAGTGGCGATAATTATCTCCTTGTCATTTCTTGTATCAATATGTCGTGAACATATAATAACAAGATAAGAAAGCTTCTATCATGGTATCTAACATACACACAATAGTCTTCTTCGATCACCGTGAAGACAAACTCTATCATGACTCGATGGAATTGAAGATACCACTGCTTGGATGATTGTTTTAGGTCGTATATGGAGCGTTTGAGTTTGCAAACTCTGTGTTCATGCCCCTCAGATACGAAACCCTTTAGATGATCCATATAGATCTCTTTGCCCAGTTCTCTATTTTGAAACACAGTTTTGACATCCATTTGGTAGGGTTCCAAATCTAAATGTGCGAAAATGGCTAGAATGAGTCAAATGGAGGAAAATGTGACCACTGGTGAGAACGTTTCCTTGCAGTTAACACCCTCTCTGGGTGTAACCCTTCGCCACGAGACGGGCTCTGTATCTCTCTATACTTCCATCTGCCTTGCGTTTGACCTTTAGAACCCACTCGTTTTCAATAGTCTTGTGCCTAGGGCAAGTACAACAAATTTCCACACTTGGTTCTTCTCCATGGAAGTCATTTCTTTTTGCAAAGAAGTCATCCACTTCTACAGAGGAGGTGATGATAACGTCTCCCGGTATGAACCAAACTCATCATCATCAAGTGTGGCTGTCATGAATGACTCATCCTCAATCGTAAAACGATGACGAAGAATCTGTCCACAATTACTCCTATGCATGGGATTGCTGGAATCCGTGTCCTCTGGGACACTCCCATTGGGCGGTAATCCATTCCCACTGCCCACAACATCTGTAGAATCTGTGGTATCTTATTGAGAACCGACGTTCTCATTGGTGTTTGGATATGGGGTGATTTTCGCTGATCCCAACTCTGGCTCATTCATCTCGAAAAGCTCTAGATTCATCCCTGATCTCTTCATGTTTGAGAAATCATCATCGTTGAAATCCACACCACGTGACTCAATCTATGTTAAACCCCCATCGGTCTGTTCACGGAAAAAGACGTAGCCCTTAGATTGCTCCGAGTTTCTAACAAAAATGCACTCAACGACTGTCTTGTCTTGCTTTCTTCTCTAGTGGGATGGCACTAGATCAGGTGCTCTGTCTGTCCATAACTGGTATGGTGAGATAAGAACTAACTTTGTAAGGACACGGTTCAAGATGTAGGCTGCATTCATCAGTGCATATCCCCAAAAGCTAATGGGTAGGGACGCATGCGCCATCATCGACCTCACCATATCTAACAGGTTATAGTTCATCCTTTTTGCTACACCATTCTGTTGAGGTGTGCTTGAGATCATCAATTACCTAAGGATTCCATTTTTTTCACATAATTCTAGAAACATATCAGATTAATACTCAGGTCCTCTATTAGTACGGAGACACTTCATGTGTCGAGCCAACTGTGTTTTTAGTAACAACTGAGAGGACCAATTCATCATCTTTAAGTTAGCCACCTTGAGGAGGGCCAATTCGTCATTTATAGGTTAGTGTAATAACCCAAACAAAACAATAGAGTTAATGTGTTAATAATAGAAAATTAGGGGTTAATTAAATTTTTTAGTAACAACTGTCATGTTTGACTTTTAACTGATTGTGATTGGTGGGTTGTACAAATAGGAAACTAGGTACAATACACACAATCATAACTTCTTAAGCTAATACATGTGGCTAGGATCTTGTAGGAGCTTTCAATCTCCAATTAATGAATGGCTGAGATTTTAAAACAAGGAATTAGTAACAATTCTCTACAAACTAAAATAGCAACTATTTAAACTTAAGTTAGGATGCTAAAACAAGAATTAGAAAGAAAAAAAATTAAGGTTGGAATATTAATCTAAGGGGTGAAATTCAAATAAAGTAATCTAAGGGCAGAGATTAGAGTTTTTAGTTCTAGAGTTCCTAAGTGCCTATATAAACATAAGGCCTTGGGAGATGGATTCATTATCTCCAAGGTAGAGTTCTACCATCTTCTTGCTTCACCTTCTAGCATGAATGCAGTAAAGCGAACCTTCTCTTGTTCATCCACTTCCATCACCTCGAAGATGTGTTCCAAGGAATTGATCCATGCTTGTACTTCCATTGGATCAGTTGTTCCTTTGAAACAGTAGGTCCAAGTTTTTTGAATTTCTCGATGCTGTAAACATTCCTTTGTGCATTGGTTGATTGCGGTGTTGATCGTGACTGAGCTTGTTGTTGCATCATTGCAACCATCTCTCTCCAACGTATGGTGAACTCCAACAAGTTGTGGATCTTGATTATTAGCTCCAGTTGAACTTGCATTCACATTGCCTCTTCTTCCACTAGCCATTGTGAATTGGTATGATCAAAGACTGTATAAGAAGAAAAGAAATACCCACTTATTTGTTAACAGATTTTCACTCTTTCCTTTGTCCATACGACAAGCATTTGCTTAATGAGGCAAAAATCAACATAGGTTTATTGGTGTAGCTAGTCCCTCAACACATAAAATCCGTTCACTTGAAACTCCTCATCATATCATGATTTTCAGATCATAATAATTCTCATTATAGTCATGGATTCCAGATTTATGGAATCAAGGTCAATTTCAAGGCATTCAGACCATCCATGGTCACGAAGCTACATACTCAATGATATGCAAGTGAGACGTGCACAATAACTAATCAATCAAAGTATGTTTATGTGAAAGTGTATTTTGAACTAATTAACACGATCACAATGAGTTTAGAAACAATAGGCTTTTATATCAAAATATCATTTGTCCAACAAACATCAAAATCACTCCTCAATATGTCATAAATGCAATTAAATCATCAAATTCAAATTCTAACATCATAGGCAATCTCAAATAGTCATTATTAATATGCATGTATAATTTCAGGTCAAACGGACCACTTTTGAAATTCTCGACATACCGAGGGTCTCCCTTCGGGTGTGCCGAGCTCTTTTCTCGGGTGGTTTGGTAGACCTTTCGGCATACCGTACTCCCTCGGTAGCTTGACTCTTAAAACATCAATTTTTTCATGAAGCTTAGTATGCCTTTCGGTATATCGAGGGTATCCTTCGGCAGCTTAACTAGGGACTTGATTTTCTGTCTGTGGGCCCCGGCATGCCTTTCGATATGCCGAAGTCCTTCAGCAGCTCAACCAGGGACCTGTTTTTCTTAAAGTTTGAATCGGTATGCCTTTCGGTATACCGAGGGTCTGCCGAACCTCCTGTGTGATTCTTGGTATACCGTTCAGTATACAAAGGGGTCTGCCGAACGTCGCTTTTTCACCCAAACTTCCTATTTTTCATCCATTTTCGTCATTCTATCACAAAACTTTATTTAACAACATTAATTAACTCAGAAATCCACATTACTCTACACAAACCTTACTGGAATCAACTTGATCACATCATAGTATTCAAACCCAGAAAATCACATTCAAAGCTATCCTTATGAACTAATCAATAGAAATAATAATGTATTTTGTCGTACTCAAAGAATATAACATGTACTTCTAGTTCAAATCGAAAATAGTGTTTTACTTGAATACTTACCGTTCAAATCGAAAATAGTGTTTTACTTGAATACTTACCTCGGTTGCTGGTTAGTGTTTGATAATCACACCTTCTTCTTCTTCTCCAAGTAATGGATCCATCTCTCAAGGCCTAGTGTTTATATAGATTCTCAGGAACGCACTAATCTAGAATTTAGAAGTTTAATTCTCTACCCTAGATCTGGTTATTTGAATCTCAGCCTTTAGATTAATATTCCGGCCTTAGTTGGTTAGTTTTTATTCACCTTCTAAATTGGTTTCTTTCTAATAAAGTGTTGTTTCCAATTCTAAACCTTTGATTAGTATCCTAGTCCTAGTTAGCTAGTTACTATTTTGACTTGAATCCTTTCTAATCGATAGTTGTTTCTAAATTCTTGTTAGATCTCAGCCATTAATTTTATATTGAAGATTCTTACAAAATCCTAGCCACATGTTATTATTGTGTGTGATGCACCTAGTTTCCTATGGTACAACCCACAAATCACAAGAAGTTAAAGTCAAACAAGACAGCTATTTACTAAAGTTTTAAATTAACCCTTAATCTTTCATTATTTACACATTAACCCTGTTATTTTTGTTTGGGTTACTACAGTCTACCCTCCTTAAGAAAATTTTGTCCTCGAAATTCGCTTACCTTAATCAAACAGTTGTGGGTACTTCTCCTGAATGTTAGCTTCAAGTTCCCACGTTTCAGAAGTTTCGTGATTACTCCATAGAATGTTCACCATTGGTATTACCTTGTTACGTAGAACTTGCTCCTTCCGATCCAAAATTTTTACGAGATTCTCTTCTTAAGTTGCATTATCCTTGATTGTGATTGTTTGCCAATCAATCACACTTGTTGGATCTGGATGGTACTTCCTAGGCATAGAGGCATATAATACATTGTGCACTAGGTCTAAACTAGACGGTAGTTGCAACCTGTAAGCCACTTCTTCAATCTTTTCCGTAATCTCAAAGCGTCCAATAAATCGAGGGGTTAACTTACCCTTCTTACCAAACTTGAATACTCCTTTGGTTGGTGAGACCTTAAGGCATACCCAATCTCCTACCATGAATTCCATCTTCCTTCTTCTTACGTCAGCATACTTCTTTTGTCGGTATTGGATAGTAGCAAGTCAATCTCTTATGTGGCTGAACTTCTCCGTTGTTTCTGCAATTAGAAACAACCAATTCTGGTCCTAGGAGAATGTGTACATTCTCCTCGTTTCAGCACAATGGTGATCTGCAAGGTCTCCCATACAATGCTTTGAACAGTGCCATGCCGATGCATCCTTGGTAGTTGTTGTTGTAAGAGAACTCCATGAGTGCTAAGTGATATTCCCAACTTCCCTTGAAGTCAAGAATGCATGCCCTCAACTTTACTCTCTCTGTTTGGCCGTCGGTTTAAGGGTGGAATGCAGTGTTGAAGTTGAGTTAAGTCCCCAAAGTTTTATGCAAACTTCCCCAAAACCTTGAGGTGAATTGAGAACCTCGATCTGAAACGATTGTGATGGGTACTCCGTGTAGTCGGATGATTTCCTTCACATACAACCTTGCCAATTTGTCCGTGTTCATTGAAGTTCTTGTTGGTATGAAGTGAGTTGATTTGGTTAACCTGTCTATGATTACTCAAACCATATCATGATTGTTACAGGTCTTGGGTAATTGATAAGTGCCTAGCACTTACCATTTTAACCTAGTTATTCATGTTTATTAGTCTTTCTTGCTAAGCTTAATTGAG
>JAUPMG010000019.1:10498339-10511935 GCA_031762675.1 Pachysandra terminalis
GGGAGGGAGGGAGGGAGGGAGAGAGAGAGAGAGAGAGAGAGAGAGAGAGAGAGAGAGAGAGAGAGAGAGAGAGAGAGTATGATAACCAATATTATAAGTTAGGTGCAAAAAACGACAAGAAGTATTTATATAATCTTGGAAGACCTGGAAAGAGGAGGAAAAGAGATCTTATTCAAGCTTCAATGTACCGGGCAGTACCGACCAGTACGGATCCCATACAAAAGTGATGGACCGGACTTTAAATTTTGAAATTTAAATAAAATGACAAGACCGGACCGGTCGCTGGACTGGCAGTACCAGACTGGTCCTAATCGAAACTGGTCTGGACTGTCCAATACACAAATTAAAAAAAAAAACAAAAAATTACTGGACTGGTTGTACCAGTCACCGGCTGATCGAAACCGGTACTTGTCCGATCCATAACCCCGCGATACAAAAGTTTGTACCACAGTTTAGGACCGGACCTCCCGTAGAACCATGATCTTATTCAAAGTATGTGCATTAAGAATTACAATTTGAGTCTTAGTACAGGACGGGGAGATTAAATAAAGGTGGATAGAAAATTTTCAAAAAATATTATTAAAATGAGGAAATCCATGAAGAGCCCTAGATTAGATGAGGATGTAAACTTTAGGACAATAGCATTACAATGTTCATAGGAAGCTTTAGCTAAGATGAGATAGGATAGCCTTAGGACCAGATGGTGTTCCAATTGAAGTGTTTAAATGCATCAGATCAGTGTATCTTGGTTATTTAATTGAATTTTGAGGGGAAGGAAAGTGCCAAATTTTTATAAGTGAAGCATTGTAGTTCCCATATAAAAGAACAAAGAGGAGATCCAATATCATATACCAATTATCAGGGAATTAAACTTGTGAGTTAGGCCATAAAATTATGGGAAATAGTGATGAAGCAAAGAATAAGAAAATGACCCGGGTGTCGGAAAATCAATTAGACTTTATGATAAGAAGGTCTTCCATTGAAGCTATCATATATTAACTGAAATATATGTTTTAATATAAAATATATGATTAACATATACTTGAATGATGACAGGGTGGGCTATCAAAACCTTCTTTTGACTTACCAAACCCTCTCCAATAAGGGTGGGGTGGGTTACTCGTTTAACCCGTCTAGTTGCCATTCCTAATTGCAAGAGGGGTAAAGAAGTGGTAAGAATTGAGATTTAGGAGATTTCCAAAAGTAGGTACTTCTAGTATCTTGGATCAGTTACCAATAATGAGGGGAATATTCACGATGATGTTGCACATAGAATTAAAGCTAGATGGTTCAAGTGGAAAGGCGCTTCTAGAATGTTATATGACCAATGAAGTTTACATGACAGCTACAATGATATATGGAGCATAATATTGGGCAACAAAGAAGCAACATATTCATGGGGTAATTTCCAAAAGCAGGTACTTCTAGTATCTTGGATCAGTTATCATTTATCAATAATGAGGGGAATATTCACGATGATGTTGCACATATAATTAAAGCTAGATGGTTCAAGTGGAAAGGCGCTTCTAGAATGTTATATGACCAATGAATTTTACATGACAGCTACAATGATATATGGAGCATAATATTGGGCAACAAAGAAGCAACATATTCATGGGGTAAGTGTTGATGAGATGAGGATGCTGAGATGGATGTGTGAATAGACTCTAAAAAAGATAAGGTAAGGAATAACATATCCAAGAGTGTTTAGGAATAGCCTTAATAGGTGATGACATAAAGCAAAGTGGGTTAGGATGGTTTGGGGCCTTGGGCATGTAAAACGAACTAACTAAGACCTTGGAGGTGCCTATAAGAAGATGCAAAAGGATGCATATTAAAGGATCTACAAGGAAAAGGTAAGCCTAAAAATAGACCTGGATGGAGTCCGTCAAGAATGGTTTGAAGACACATAATCCAACTGAAGATTTAGTTTCTGCTAGATTGGATGGTGGAATAAGATTTGTTTTACCAATCCCGATAGTTGGGATAAAGCTTTTTTTTTTCTTTTCAGTAATGAGTAAGTGTGCGTGCTTGCATGTGACAGATCCCAGTCTTGCCTAAAAAATGCAAAAGAAATGGAAGAAAACTCCGAACTCCTACTAATTTAAAAGAATAGAAGGGATATCACCTGATCCGATATAGTGGCTAAGTTCTTTTCCTTCTCTTAAAAAATTCTCCTGTTCCTCTCTTTTCAGAGTTACCGAACATAATGTAGATGGGCCCAAATTCCAAAGAAGATTTCTTGATTTTCCTTGCTTCCACCCTAATTGCATATGAGGTCTCCAAACTTACCCAGTGTCACCCATCTCATTCCAAACTTTCTCAAAAGCTCACTTCAAAGATGTGTAGCCACCGGACAATGGATGAACAACTGTGCACCGACTCAGCAACTCCCTTACACGCTATGCATCTACTTAACTATGGAACAGCTGATGAGTAGACCTCTACTCATCAGCTGTTCCATTGTTAAAATCTTATTCAGCGCTGCTGTCCACAAAAAGAATTTTACCTTTGATGGGGCCATCGAAGCCGGACTGTACTGAGACGAGACCGTTGAGGTTCGGTCCCAACCCGCGATACAAACAATTGTATTGTGGAGTTATGGACCGGTGGTCCGGTGACCGGTACAGCCAGTCCGGCAACTAGTTTTGGCAGTTTGGAGACTGGTACCACCGGTCCTGTTGGTCCGGTGTCCGGAACTGCCGGTTTGACTGTCTGGCGATTAATACCGCCGGTCTGGCAGCCTGGCAACTGGAACCGCTGTTACCGCCGGTCTGGCGATCGGTACTGTCGTTCCGGTGACAGTTTGATCTAGTCTATTTTTTTTAATTATTTTTTTTTAATTTCTATACCGGATCCGGACCAGAACTGGCTGGAACCAGTCTGGTCTCCGGTTCCGGTACATTAAACCTTGATCGATCCCCCAAATAGCCTTACCTTTGTTATTGATTCACTTGACAATCCCACCGAAGGTTTGTGATGTCGGTGTCGCCTGGCATGTCGCCAGGTGTCTCCAACGAAATTTCAGGGACACGTCGGCGACATGGAGGAAAAAAGGGGAAACTGTAGGTAAACCGAGGGGAAATGTGGGGAAACCATGGCTTTTTGATGGTTTTTTTGCCCCAAACTTTAAACATGTCTAATTAGGGCCTAAATGCATCCAAATACATAAAAAAAAAATACAAAAAAGAATTGCCTACACATTAAAAGTCATTACTTGAGGGGGGTTAACTTATACGTTGTCGGGTTTGTAAGTTGTAAAAGAGATGATATATGTAATTAATTCAAACTAAAAGATAGATGAAAATAGGAATCAAATGTAATGATTTTCATACTTATATTATTTATATTTATTTGTATTTTTTAAAATTTTTTTTAACTTCTTAATATTTTTAGAATTATTAAACATGTTAAATACATATCATAAGTAATGATTTTAGTACTTATATTATTTAATATATTGAATAGTATCTAAAATATCCTATTTAAATATTATTAAATGTAATTTCTTTAATTTTTCGTCTAAAAAAATAAAATAATTATAAATATTTAAAAAAAAAAAAAACTAAGGACACCTATCTGTAGATCGGGTGTCGGTATACATCATATATTAATTTCATAAGCTTTGAACAAGATTTAAAAGAGAAAATTGAAAAAATTGAGAACTTGTTTTTTTTGGAACAGGTAAATTTGGGTATTATTAAAAAGAAAGATCAGCAACATAAAAGCTCATACAAGTTTGGACAAAGCATGCCAAACAAACATCAAACCAGATTTGGCACCAAATGTACACCAAACTCCATCAAGCATAAGTAACCAGGGTTTTAAATACCGGAACTGGTCGCGGACCGGTTCCGGTCCGGATCGCCAATACGGACCGGTACCGGCCGGTACAAAAAAAATTTAAAAATTTTAAAAATCAGATCGCACCGGACCGGCGGAACCGGTCGCCGGACTGCAGGCCGGCGGTATCTGTCGCCGGACCGGTCACCGGACCACCGGTCAAGACCAGTATCGGCCGATCCTTGAAACCATGTAAGTAACATGAGCAACATAGTATGCAACCGGCACTGTAGGGACAGCATCCACCAGGCTGGCAAGCCAAGCAATCCCACGTAGCAGCACTCCTTCATCCCACACACCCTCATCGCCCTCCCCGAGACCCCAACGAGGTAAGCATATGCCACACCACCTCACCAGGCCATCCCTATCGTCTGAACCAAACTGATTCACATAATCACATTACAAGGCTGAACCCCTTCAGCCCACACACCCTCACCACCCTCACCAAGAGTAAGCAAAGTACCACAGGATGAGAGAAGATGGTACCCCATCAGGCACTCACCACCCTCTACTCCTTCGTCAACCTGTCACCACCACCTGACCAATCAGAAGCAGACGATCACGCAACCACCCAGATCAGTAACCAGGATACCTGAAAAGACAGAGCATAACAGAACAGGGAGCTAAAGAACCAGAACTGATATCCCATCAACATCCTGATCCCAACCAACCTTACCCTCACCGAATGAAAGTAAGGTACCCACACACACATAGGACATGTTTCCACCTTCAAGATAAGCACACACCCCTCACCAAGGTTCAAGCCCGCTATCTACCAGAGCATTTCCACACACACACACACACACCCAGGTATACATACACACCCACGCACACCCACACACCACACAACATAACTCACACATCCGAAATTCAGACTACAAGGACTCAATTGGCTACCGACGCCAGTACCTCTTGCCCAAAGTGTCATTTTGTAGACTACTCTTCACATTCTCAGGAAGCTCCTCATATCTCCAAACCTTAATTACATTGAGGGTGCTGTACATACCAGCCAAGTAATCAGCTGGGGAGTTACATTCCCTAAATATATGCACGAACTCCACCTCTTCCATTCTGTCCTTCAGTTGATGAATAGTGGACCTAAGTTCTCTGACCTTCCAAGGCACCTCTAGAATGTGAGGTTTGGAGAGGATATTAACTGAATCCATAGAATCAGTAGCAACAATCAATTTCTTGATACAAGCTTCCACCGCAAACTTCATGCCCACAGAAATAGCCACAAGCTCATGAGTAAGAATCTGATCCGGAACTTTGGTAACCGAGAATCCAATAACATACATTCCATTGCTATCTCTAAGAACCCCTCCGGAGCCAGCCAAGTTTCCAGAGAGAGAGCCATCACAGTTTAGCTTGTGCCAACCAGGAGGAGGAGCTTCCCAATGACAAGTAACCTCCATGGTGGTGGTGAAATCAGCAGTAATACCCCATACCTCACATATGAGTCGATTATCCCTATTGTCTTGGATAGTCAACAACAGTCCTGAAATTCTGTCTCGCACATCAGCCATAATCCTTTTGGTGATACCCTTCCAATCAAGATAGTTGTTCTGGAATATTCGAGAATTCCTTTCCTTCCAAATATGATACACAGTGGCTCTAAAACTGCATTTTCTAACAGTGGTAATAAGTTCACTACCTGTAAAGGATCTGGAACAGCGCAGTACTTCCTCATCCCATTGTAGAGTATTCAAAGTTTGAAGGAATGCTTCAAATCTTTACAATACCACTAAATCCTTGTTGAAACTTAGTTAGATTTATGTTTGAAACACAAATCTAGCTTGAAGATGAAGGAATTTGAGCAAAAATTTCAACATTAAAAGTTTTTTTTTACCTTATGTTGTTCAACATGTCGGCGACACCGAGGTAAAATCGAAATCTGGGGTTTTATCCCCTGATTTTGTATCGTTAGGAAATGGCAAAATTTCGGCAATATTTCGCCAAATGTCGCCAACATTGCGAACCGTGATCCTACCTATCAATAGCGGTAAGAAAGAAAATTGACAGAAATGTTATTGGGGCCATCTACACTAGTATTGTATGTTAGGTGAAAGTGTTGAAATTGCAAATAGATAATATCATTTAGCTGTCAGCAGTGTTTGCAATGTCGGCGACATGTCACCGATTTGGAGATTGGGGACACGAAACCAGGGTTTACCCTGGTTTCGTGCGACATGTGGGGCATGGGGGGAAAGATTTCAAATTTTTTCGATATTTCCCCGTGCCTCTACATCTCGGTGGCATGTCAGTAACATGGGGAAAAATTGAAAAAATGAAATAAATATTGTATTTTAGTAAATATTAACTACGAAACTGTTTACCTATTCTACGAAATAAAAATAAAAACAGATTGAAAAAATTTGAAATTATGAGTTAAAATGGGTATGGAATGTATCTTATTTGCTTATTTTCTTGTACTTTTAGTAGATCATATTACATCATATAGCATCAGTAGATCATATTACATCAATTTTTACACAGCTTGCACACCCACAGTGAGTAGGTGAACCTCCCTCAATCAATGTATTTGGATGCATCTAGGCCTTAATTAGGTATGTTTAAAGTTTGGGGCAAAAAATCAATCAAAAACCTATGGTTTCCCCACATTTCCCCTTGGTTTCCCCTTTTTCCCCCATGTCCGCGACATGTTGCCGACATGTTCCCAGAGCCACCTGGCGACATAGACATGGAGAACCTTGGCTGTCGGAACATGCCAAGCATTATCTTGGTTTGTGGAAATCTTATGCTCGAGATATTTCTGAACTAATATGATTGAGCTGTATTCTAATTATCGATAAGTAATTGCTTGAGGTTAAGGTTGTAAAATCTCTGGATGTCCCAACTGAAATAAAAACCTAAACCTGAAAAAATGGTGCTTTCTCTTATATGAAATGATCAGAATGGTATTATTCCATTTTTATATTTGAATGAGCTCTTTCTATTTTTATAAGCCTTGTTGATGGTTTCCTATTATAGGTGAAATTGTGGTGTGACTGCCCTTTTTGGCCTGATGATGGCATGTGCCGTCTGAGAGATTGCAGTGTATGTGAATGCCCAGAAAATGAGTTTCCAGAAACATTTAAAAAGCCCATCTACCACGGACTGTCATCTGACGATTTGGTGTGTCAAGAGGGAAAGCCACAGGCTACTGTTGACCGCACCTTAGATAGCAAAGCTTTCAGAGGCTGGGTAGAAATAGACAACCCATGGACAAGCGATGATGAGACTGACAATGGTGGGCTTCCCTACTTCTGCTATGTGCTTTTTTCCGTTTTTTATATTTATTTTTTCTTGGACCTGATGGATTGGTGGGCAACACTGGCCAAATGAGGTGTTCATAATGGTGATTGAGATCCCTAGGGGGCAAATTGCTTTCTTAATCTGCTTTTTCAATGAAAGTTTTGTCCACCTTTGGAATCCATGAAAATAATGCGATTTGTGCATTGTAGACTCATAAAAACTGCAAAGAGGCATAAAGCAATGAACCTTAACGTTGACATCACTAATGCCTTCATGTTTTTCTTTTTTAGTAAGATAAGAATATAATTCGGCAAAGAGTTGTAATCTGGCGAAAGTGTAAACAATTGTTCATCTCATTTTCATTTGCAGCTGAAATGACATACGTAAATCTCCAACTGAACCCTGAACGGTACACTGGATATGTGGGTCCGTCAGCTAGAAGAATATGGGATGCTATTTACACAGAGAATTGTCCAAAATGTGAGTTTTCCCTGGTAGCATGGTGTTCATGGAAAAATTGAATTTGTTTTATTTAATTTATTATTGTAATTATAAATATTGGTTTTTATTTATCTGAGTACAATTTCTTCCCATTATTCTGTGTTCTGAATATTAATTGAAATATTTGAGCTTTTCTGGTAGACGTGTCAGAGGTACGCCCTAATGAAAGTCAATGTTTCCAATCCATCTTTTCTCGCAGAATCTGTTGTGTTGTGGTGTTCTTTGCTCCCTTCATGAACTGCCTCACCTACAAAAGACTAAACACATGGAACTTTCAGTCAATTTTCTTTCTCTGCAATCATGTTTTTTGCAAGTATATGTATTGCATCCTTTGGTGTATGCTGTATTTCTTTCCTCTGTAGTTCTCTTATTTCAAATTAACTACATTAGGCTTTCTATGCTGTAAATCTCCAATTGAACACGGGTCTTTCCACACTTGGGATTTTCTCTTCACCAGTAAAGCAGTGAGAGGTTTTAGGTTTTTCTTCAAGTCTGGTAACTATAAAAAATATGGAGTTATGAGCTGATTCCGGTTCTTGGTAAGTCTTCATATTGATTGATAAGAATTTAATTTCTATGCAGATGCCTCTCTTTCTAGTTTCTAGTATTACTGTCAATCTGAATGTGTTTTGAGTTAATTCTGCTTAGATTAAAGGCTTATGAATTATTCGGCCTTGTTGACATTCCTGTTGTGCAGATCCATCTGGAGAGTTTTGCCAAGAGAAAAAAGTTCTTTACAAATTGATATCTGGTCTTCACTCCTCCATTTCAATCCACATAGCTGCTGAGTATCTTCTTGACGAAACTGCCAACTTGGTTTGCTTCTTCTTGTCTCATACCCTGCAACACTTCCTTTATTTACTTGAGAATGGAAAAATCCCTAATAATTACAAATCTTTGTCATAATTATGTATGATTATCCTTGTATACATGTATGCATAAAACACATTGCCAACCTGTGAATCCAAGCTGGTTAGGGTACATTTTCAAGTGACTGTTACCTGAATATGTTATTGAAGGATTTATCCAACTTTCCTGCCCCTTTACTTAATGTCAGTCTTAGTTTAAACCTTATATAGGACAGCCGAGATCATTCAACTGATATGGTCTTGGGTGATACTAATTGCATAGTCTGCAATGAGTTGTGTGTTAGGTGAAGGACAAATCTTGACTTTCATTAGAAAAGTTGAATGATTTTATAAATGATTAGGTACCGAGGCACCTGACCTTTATTTTCATTTACTTTTTTTTGTGCTTTAAACTCAGTGGGGTCAGAATCTTGAGGTGATGTATGATCGTGTGCTAAGATACCCAGATCGTGTCAGAAACTTGTACTTCACATATCTCTTTGTTCTCCGAGCTGTGACAAAGGTTAGTATCAACTATGTACCATTATTCTGAGAAGTCCATTTTCTTTTGTTTATACAAAAGCAAACATGGAGTGAAATAAACCATATGATAAAAATGCACAAAATTGCTTATTCTGACAGTATTCATTTTTTAAATATGTTTTTAGGCAGCAGATTACTTGGAACAGGCCGAATACGACACTGGTAACCCAGTGGAGGACCTAAAAACACAGTCATTGGCAAAACAGCTACTCTATAATCCCAAACTACAATCTGCATGCCCACTCCCATTTGATGAAGCTAAATTATGGCAAGGCCAAAGTGGACCTGAGCTGAAGCAGCAGATTCAAAAACAATTTAGAAACATTAGGTTCGTCTCTGAACATATCTTTGGACTCTTTGTTTTGTTTTTGTTTTTGTTTGTTTTTTTTTATTTATTTTTATAAAGGAGAATGAGAAATTCTAAATATTGTATTACATGTTATTTTTTTTGTTTGGTTAATATCAAATGACCAAGCGCTATTGCCAAGTCATGTTTGGTTGTTTCCACGCCCTAATAAATGTTTCAGCACCTTTGCTGAATAGAAATGGCCATTTAAGACATTAATACGCATGTTGAAGTGGCCAATACGTGTTTGGCAATAACTTTTTCCTATAAAAAATAAAACATATATTTGAAGAAAAAATGTCATTTAATTAATAACTTTTTCCCAGAAACTGTTTACAATTGCCATCATCCTTGCTATTATTTGATTGGCCAATTTGTATCATACAACAAGCCCATTTATATACTAATGCTACACACTGTAGTGTGTTGATGGACTGTGTTGGCTGTGAGAAGTGTCGGCTTTGGGGAAAGCTTCAGGTCCTTGGTCTCGGGACTGCATTAAAGATTCTCTTCTCTGTTGATGGTGCCGAGCCCGTAAGTTTTTCTTGCCTAGTCCCGCAGAGATCCTTGTTTTGCAGATCAATGAATGTATTCCAATCATGAATCCCTAGGTTATCGCTTTGGTTTCTCATTGTTGAGTTGGAATAACCAAACCAACATTGTCTTTTATCTTCCATTCAAAGTTTCTTGTGTTGTTGGGCTTTCAGCTGCAATTGCAAAGGAATGAAGTGATTGCTCTGGTGAACCTGCTCAACCGACTTTCAGAATCTGTAAAATTGGTCCATGAGATGGGGCCCTCAATTGAAAGAACCATGGAAGAAAAGCATTCTGTACATACCAGCCAAAGTAGTACATGGCAAAGAATATGGGAATCTATAATCCGGCCTCGGTAATAATATTTAGTGTTAAGATTAATTGGTCTTTTGTAATACCGGTTGCAGCAGACAATGGAAATTGTTGAGAATTGACATTTGCAGGTGAGGAATATAACAATGTAAAAGCATTTTGAATGTATTTATATCAATTGTGAAGGCCGCTATAGAGGAAAGAGTTGGAGCAGGAACTGGATATCAGGGTTTTGAAAAGAAAATAGTTGTCAAATATATACATCAAGTACAGAGAGGTAAGAATCCCAAGTCAAATTTTTATTTTATTTTTGTTATCTTTTTGTATTTTAATACTTCAAATCCATTTATTGAGCATCAATAACATGTCAGAATTTTCCAATAAAAGAATTGATATAGTTTTTGAATCTCATAACGTTGTTAGTTTCTGATATGTCCGCATATAGTAATAGCATGTGGAGTATATATTTGAATTGAAAGAAACAGTAGCCATTCAATATGCAGGATGAGGAGTTATACATGTAGTAGTGCTTATCTTTTTCAATCTGAACTGTCTAACTGGGCACTTCTGAAACACTTATTAGACCGAAAAAAACTGAAGTGGATGATCTTAATCAAGGTTTAAAACAATGAAACACTCATCAGCTATAAAGCTGCCAGATTGGGTTATGTTCGACTGGTTGTAAACGGATTTGAGCTTCAACAGGTTGAGTCGAATTCAACCCGTTTACCAACGGGTTAAAAAAATTATGGAATCAAATCCAACCCGTCAATAAATAAATCAAAACTGTCTAACCTAATTATTTTTAATTACTTAATTAATCAATTATATCATCTTTTAATTTTAATTTTAAAGTAAGATGAAATGTAACCTTATTTAATATATTAAATTTTAATAAATATTGTAAAAATATATATTAAATATGATTTTTTTTTTCAAAAGAAGAAAAAAGGTATTTTTAACTTATGAATAAGCTTCAAATACCTAGAAATAATACAATAATTTTAAAATATAATTATAAACCTATAAAAACCACTTAAATGGATACTAAATGGGTTGGCGGGTTTGATTCTGGCAATTTGACAGTTCGGTTCAGAAATTGCCAGCTCTAAGCAGCCATCTCATTGTGCAACCAGAAAATGTTATGCTAGCTCTAATCAACCGTATCATTTTGCTACCAAAAAAATGTTATAAGGCAGTTATGAACACGTGGATCTAATCTAGATAATGTTTTAAACCTAGTCTGGCCTGTCTTGTTGAACTAGTACTAGTGATGCACAAACCGGGTAATAATCAATTTAACAATTAAGTGTTAGTTGACTCAGAAGGTTTGAGCAATAGAAGGTTCGAATACTTGCGTGCACCGGCCTAAATCAAGTAATGACCGTTTCAATGCAAGGTTTCCTTTGGAAGGGATCAAATAATGATGGAAGAAAAAAAGATCAATTAGGAACGATCAGAAAGATCACCACAGAACAATTCTTGAAAGAGGATTCTTTTAGAGTACTCCAAGGCCCGGACCCCCTCGGTCGAAAACTTGGGGCAATGCCCAAAGAACCGAGATCTTCTGTTATGTAGATCCCGATTATGCTCCTGTTATGTACACAGGAGCATAACATGTGTCCTAGGGGGGAGAGGATCTGCTGTGGGGTAAAACGTTGTGGGGTTGACACAGCCCCCACTGGTGAAATTACCGTGTTGCCCCTCATGGTGGGGCCCGCAAGGGCAACATGGTAATTTCACCTGTGGGGCTGTGTCTACCCCACAGCAACCCCACAGCAGATCCGTTCCCGTCCTAGGGTGCCCACCACATTAACTGGTGACTTGCCAAACAACCTGTTAATGTCGTGGGCCCCCTAGGATTCACCCTTTTCTAGGGTTTATAATTGGCAGGTCACCAATGGACCCCCAAGACACCTATTATGCTCCTATTTACATAACACGACCATATCAGAAATCTTCATAACAGAAGATTCATGTCCATGCCCAAGTATAACCCAATCAAGTTAAGCTCCGGCGATTTCCTTGTGTAAACGGTCATTCTTCAGTCGTGAAACCCTTTGCCCCTAAATCCCGCTTCATCCAGGCCCTCCAATCCATATTGTAGAGGTTTGTGAGACCCATGGAAGTGGGTGTGTTTTCCCCTATTCTTTGTCTCTTTTACCTGGAATCTTATGGTAGCTTTCCTCTTTCCCTCGGGTTTTTCTTTCTTCATTATCCCCCTCCCTTAGCTCCTTAACCTGTTACCGACTACTGTTCACCCTGCTCTGTTTTGCTTTGGCACACTAGATCTTTGTAGATCCCCCCTTCATTGTGATCTCCTTGGTCGATGTTTTGGTCTCCCCCATCTCTCAATATTCCCCAGACTTAACCCTAACCTATGGATCATCTTACCAACCAATTTAATAGCCTAATACTCCCTCCAAGATCTAACACTGCGGTTCACCTATCCCCTTAGGATATTGCTAGACTCGGGGCAAAATGAGGTTTCATGGCGATCGGTTATCTCTTTGATGAAGATATGCACATCAACTCGATCAAGAACTCAATCAGTAGGATCTGGAAATCGGTGGCGATCACGGCGGCCCATAAGCTTGGATCCTAACTCATTCTTGTCAACTTTGGGTCGAAGGCAGACAGATCCAACATCCTTAGAAACCAGCCTTGGTTCCTTGCTAACCGTCTTACCACATTTGAAGCGATTAAAGAAGACGAGGAGGCGGGTTCACATCCTTTCTCCTACTTTTGGTGCTGGATACAACTTCCTTCCCTCCCTCGGTTCTTTCATGATGAGCTGATCATAAAAAAGATTATAAGCAAGTTTGGAGAGGTTGCAGACACCGAACTACTGGGAGATAAGAGTGAAGCGGTTGTACCTACGATGCATATTCAACTTAAGTTCACTGTACCTATCCACTCTGGCACATTTTTAAACTCTGAGGTTACTCATGGTTTGTGGGTCAATTTCCGGTATGAGAACTTACCCTGTGTGTGTTTCTCTTGTGTCTTGCTTGAACATACCTTGAACTTGTGCCCTAATCTTAACTTGAACCTCACAAATGAGATTGATCTTGGTGGTGTTAGACAATACACTGCAAATATAAAAACTGAGGCTCGCAGGAGATGTAACCCCCGTGGAAATAACGCGTTCTTGAACCAGTCCAGCGCCGATGGGGTGAATCCCGCCGATGAGAATACTTACTTGACTTTGAGTTCTCCCAACCCAACTCGTGTTAACCCTCAGGTTGAGTTCTACTCTAACTCGGGTTGGGAAGATATTATTTCTCGGGAAAATTACCAAGAAGCCCTACTTTACAAGAGCATTCACCAAAAAGTGTATTGACCAAGATTAATCACCTCTCAAGTATAAGACTCACTACAAAATTGCCTTTTGGTCCTATAATGGACATAACC
>JAUPMG010000019.1:10512035-10524022 GCA_031762675.1 Pachysandra terminalis
AAAAAAGAGAATGGAGAAAAAGAAGGATGCGCTCTTTTGCTCGGTTTCAAAAATTTTGGTTGGGTTTCAACGGTTTTGTTAGGGTTTAAAAAAAAAAAAAATTTAAACTGTTAAACTAACGTTTTTTATGTTTAAAGCGTTAAGTACACGTGGCAGCAATCCAACGGCACTGTATGAATTGCTGCAACCCGTAAGCTGTAGAGGATGCGGAGACTCTTCCTCTAACCCTAACATTGCAGTTCGACGCTATTTGTCTAATAATACTCCGTAAGTCTCTCTCTCTCTTTCTTTCTCTCTCCATATACACATGCAGACAACAGCAATAACTTATGTAAAGAGCTGTAGGTGTTATAGGAAAAGAGAAAGGCACAAAGTTTATCGTGGAATACTCAAATTTGATACTAAAACTGTATGTTTCAGTCATCGCAGTAGTGTTTGTTTGTGTGTGAAATATGAAAGAGAATTTTTTTTTATTCTATTGCATTGAGTTTGATTTTCTTCTATTACTGAGATTGTGGTTCAATTAAATTCTCATTTAAGTTTCCGTTCTTCCTGGTCATTTTATTTTAATCTTCTCCTTTAAGTGATGATTTTTGTGGAAGTCGAAGAATTTAAAGAAGGTCTCAAGTTTTTTGAGGGAAACTTAGTCTGAACCCAGATATGATCTGTTTCGAACTTCTTGGAATATTTGTTTGTTTACTCAGAATATCGCTTATATTGTATATTCACTGTACCCAGAGATCTCTGTTTCCAACTTCTTGGAATATTTGTTTCTATACTCTGAATGTTTGTACCCAGATTTATTAAGTAATAATTTCAACGACTTTGTTGCAGAAACCTTGAGTCTGGTTGCAGTAGTTGGCGCCATGAGCCTGGTTGCAGGTTCTTACGAAAAATTCATATGGGGATTCAAACTCAAAAACCCAAATTCTGAAACATTAAAACCCCTTTTCTCCTACCCTTCCCACCTCTCTGCCATCAAATGTGTTGCCGTCTCTGGTCCCGTCGCCGTCTCTGGCGGGGCTGATGATGCTATCAAGATCTATGATCTTTCTTCATCTTCTGAAGTTGGGTCCCTTATGGACCATAAAGGCGCTGTTACTGCCCTCTCCTTCTACAACCCATCCCCTTCTCTCTCGTTTCCTCGCAACCTCCTCAGTGGTTCTGATGATGGAACTGTTTGTATTTATGACGCCGATCCCTTTGTTCATCTTAAGACCATCACTGCTCATAAGAGAGGAGTTAATGACCTAAGTATACACCCATCGGGAAAATTGGCATTGACAGTTGGGAGAGATTCATGCCTTGGTATGTTGAATCTTGTGAGAGGGAGGAGGAGCTTTTTTTGTAGGTTGGCTAAGGAGGCATCAATGGTGAAATTCAATTCAGATGGTGAAAAATTCTTTATGGTGATGGAGGAGAAGGTGTCGATGCATGAATCCGAGGATGCAAAGCTGGTTTTTGAAATGGAGAACCAAAAGAGGGTTCTTTCTATTGCGGTTGCCACGGTTAGAATCACTTAAATTTTACAACTGATCCCTTACTCTTATTTCTGTCTTTTCATTTCCTTTTATTCCTTCCCTCTTTTGTGCTTATTCAATATCCCTGGTTGCTAGTTATAAAATCAATAAATAAATAAAAGGCTGTAGCTGTAAGTTTAGATTGGTGATGTTTGTATATGTAAATTCTATGCTCACTGATATGAGTTGTTTGGGTTTCATTGCTATTTGGTTAATACTAGAGTACAGGTAGTGTTAGATAGTTTTTGAAGAATGAAAATTTCATGCAAAGAGGTGAAGGGAGCCTGGGCAGGTTTTTTTTTTTATGGTTGTACGGGATTTTGTTTATTTCATAGTTTTATTTGTGAATCGCAATGTTGCTGGTCAAAAATGAGTGGGCTAGGGTTTGGATACAATAGGGTAAAGGATTAGGGATTTAAGTCTGCATAGCCATTTTAAAGAAATTAAAAATTGTTAATTGTGTTTCTCAGGATACTTTTAAATGGTAAGTATTGGTTTTCTCTCCTCATGTGGCCTTTATTTGACGGATTGTAATGGTGGTTATTAAATTAAATAATTTCAAGTAACTACGTCTGTTGCTTGCGTCTCCTTAGGCCACTTATCCTAAAGGTAGTGAGCAACTTTGGAATATTCTTGGTGTAATGCTTAGTTATATTGTATTTCTAATAACTTGGGAAAACTACTCTATTTGGGATGAGTTTGGATGGTTCTCTAATGAGGAACTTCATGGAAGTCTGGGTTTCAATGTATTTTCTGTTTTTCAATTATTTTTGGCCTGTGTTGGGGTTAGATACCTTAGATGTTGCTTATTGGATTGGTGACTGAAATATATGAAAGAATTGGATAGCATAGAAGAAACTTCACATTCTGTGTGATAAGATCTCTTTATTTAGCTCCACTTTGCTCACATCTTTTTTTTTTTATATAGATCTTTATGATTCCTTTCATGTTGATGGATATATACCTTTTAGATGATGATGATGATGATGTTGATGGATATAGACCTTTTAGCATTAGTACTTTAGGATTGGATATTGCTTTGCTGGATCTTGAATTAGTATTATCTTGATCTAGGATTTCCTTATCCTGAGGTTTCTGGAAACATGCTTGATTATCATAGCTCCTTACAGAGATAATCCTTATGAATAAAACAATATTCAATTAAATTGTCTTAGTATATGACTATAAGTTGTGAATCAAGGATGTAATACCAGCATCCATAGTGTTTAAACTCGGTATCGGATCAGGTATCTTCCCGGTCTGATACCGAGTTGGATCTGAAATATTAAAAAAAATTCAAATAAATCAGAAAAAAAAATAATAGTAGATCTGAAGGTTTTGAAAACCCTAAAAAAAAAATCAATAACCATCTAAAGATAAATCAAGAAAAGAGAAGAAGAAGAAAGAAGAAGAAGAAGAAGCTTTTCTCAGACCTCTCTCGATCTTGTCTCAGAGTCTGAAACTTCTTCTCTCCCAAGTCTCTCCCTCTTCAGACTTCTCTCCCAAATCTCTTCTCAGTCGGTCTGAGACTCTGAAAACGTTTTCTTTTTTTAATGTCGTCTCTGGAAACTTCTTTATTTTTATTTTTTATTTTCAAAACGATTTGGACCGAACGATCCAATATGGATCGCTCGATCTGACTCGGCGATTCCGAGTCATATTGTCCAGATCGGACGATTTGGACCGGTTTCGGACCGAGTCAATAGATTTATAATGTTTTAGGGATCGGCTTGGGATCATGACTCGTCCTGAGCCGATCCCGAGTTGGATCGGCTGATCCAGATCGGGATCGGCTGATCCAGATCAGGATCGGCCAATCCTTTACACTATGCCAGCATCAGCCTATCGCTATTGGGTGCTCCATGGATGCTTGTGGACTAAAGTGTGATCCAAGGAATCCTATAGAAGCTTTAATCAGGTTTCACGTGTGACGTTATTTTAAACGAATACTAGCTAAAAACAAGTGAATAGATGGTACCACCTTATTTTTCAACATTGAAGAGGAAACACCTTGGATGACCTCTAGGCTTTTTTACTTGAAGATGCATGCTCAAATTCTTGAGGTGTGGTTGGAGTATTCCTGAAGATTATCTTTGTGGGAGGAGGTGTAAGGCATACGTATATCCTCTACCTTAGAATATGTTGAATTAAGGACTTAAGATTATTATTATTATTGTTATTGTTATGTAAGATTATTTTAAGCATTGTGTAAATATTAAGCATGAAGAGTGATTAACGCCTATTCCTTTTACCTTATAAGGCTTGATTCTCATTGCAAACTTTCCTTAAAGGGCTAGTTATAGGGTTTTATGAGTTGGCAGGTATTCTCAATGGGAAAAGGATTTCTGGTTTGTCTCCCCCGGTAGGGCTGTCAACGGGTCATATACATTATGGATCTAGCATGATCCGATTTTCATACTCAATTTATCCATATTCAGATGTTGTTTGGCAGATCCTTTTTGTCCTTTATTTGTATTTGAATTTGATGGATTTCTCCAGTTGTATATCTGAAATCATATCCGATTAAAATTCAAGTCTTTAGTCTGAATCCAATTTGAAATGCGAAAAAGGGACTTAATACAGTTTTATTTTATTGTTTAGTTAAAATTTTAAATCAAGCTGGGTGGTTGAACCATTCCATTAACCAACCAATTGGACCGCATATGATAGAAAGGGGTCACGAGACTTGCATAGAGTCTCGGGGAGTGTATCAGTTCTCCCACCAAGATTCTGTATATGTTTCATGTATGGAGACTCTTTTAACAAGTGATTGGAACGTCAATAATATTTAAATGCATCGAGTGTGATTTTGGGTTGTCCTTTTTGCATTCATTGTTTTCTGTTTTGGCTTTTGCATTTGAGGTACTAGTCTTAGCTAGTTCTTGTTGGGTTTGTATAACCTTTCCACCCCTACTTCTCTTTTAATAAAATTTGTGATTCTTAAAAAATTGTTTAAAGGCATGGTTTTATTTTCAAATAATGTTAAACTAAAGTTTATCTTAAGTCAAAAGCTAAGTCACCAGAACACGGAGCGGGTGCGAGAGCGAAAGCGGGAGAGAGAGCGCCAAACTTGGAAATTACTTGCGGTCCAGAACGCCTACAAAGCGTTTGTATATATACATACAAAAAATACTTCCTGTATAAAGATATTATAAAAAATAGATATCTACTAATCTAATTTAACATTTGTTTTTAAAATGAAACCCATTTATATAATTATATTTGTTTTTTTTTATAAAACCTTCCAAAAATATTTAAATTATTTCAAATCCTAACCCCCAAATGTTTTTAAAATATCTAAAAGTCAACAATTAGTATGCATTTTGTCCCATCCGCAAATTAAAAATTCAAATCCGCGGATTGGTGACGTTCCCGCGCTCAGAACGAGGGTTTGCATTCTGAGCGCTAGAACGCCACCTTATAGTCACGGATTGTGTGACTTAGGTCAAAACTCAAAAGTAATGTTTTGTTTTTGAAATATTGATATTCAATATGAAATACTTGATTTGGATATTATTTGGATCAAATACAAGTGGATCTATATTTGCATCCAAATTTATCTAGATTCAAAGTTCCATATTTGTATTTGATTTGGTGGAAATGCAGGTAGATCCACATATACAACAATTCCACTAACTTAAGCCCTAATCGTGCAAATGTTTTGCGTTTTGTTCTGTGTTGGAGCAGTTGACGAATTTCTAATATTTTTAATAGTTTTCAACTAGGAAGACATTAGACTAAGGGATGTGTTTTTGCTATGCCTTTCAAACTTAATATTTGAAGCGGGGTAGCATGTAAATAAGTGTGGTTTGCCACCACAACTGCCTCTTGCCAAATCATGTCACTTTAGGATTCTTACCTTGGTGCGTCAAGCATTCTATCTTCATTCAAGGTAATTTTCAATTGCATTTCATATAATACTGCTTCTTAGATTCTTATGCCCTTCTAGGTTCTAATGTTTGTTCTTGTTATTTTATTAGTTTTATTGAACATCTAATAACCTTTTAGAGTGGACCAAACTGTTGCCAAATCGACTTTTTCCTTAGGAGGAATGATTTAGCAACTTGTAGAGATTGTGGAGTCACTCTAGAAGAAATTCTAGCTTCATAGTAGAGGTTGATGGTGATGATTGCTTTTATTAGATGGAAGAGAGGAAAACATTTAAAACGATCCAGAAATAAAATGGTGAAAACTAAATAAAGAAAATTAGTGTTTTTGGAGATAAATTAATGAAAAAGGAAAATGGGATTTGGAAATGGAACTTACTTATGTGGCAAAAGAGGTCTTAAGAGAATCTAGATGTAATTTCCTTTTGATGAGTATTCAAGTTGTAAAATTCACACCTTTAAAAAAAATTTGGTGGAGTGATGAGGTCAAAATACTGTTAAAGAGAGAAGGCATAATTTCAAGATTGGAAAAGAAATAAAAATCAAGAAAATTTAGAAGTGCAAAAAAAAAAAAAGAAAAAAAGAAAAAAATGAAGATGTAAACGTTGGGGAGTCAAGAAAACATTACATTAATCATAGGATTAATGTAACTGAAGTGAAGGGAGCTTTAGCCAAAATAAAATAGGAAAGGCCTGGGACCGGATGGTATTCTGATTGAAGTGTCGCGGCCTCTGTCTAGAGATGAGATGGAGTCAAGAAGGGTGAAGAGTGAGGAACTAGATGAGGTAATCAAGCAAGAGGAGATTAAATGGAGACAAAAATTGAGGTGTTAGTGGATTAAGGAGGGAGATAGGAATACAGGTTACTTTCTTAGGCTAGCCAATGGGAAGTCTAAAACCAATAATGTCACGTCTTTGGAGGTGAATGGGGTGTAATTGAGGACATGAATCAGATTGAGGAGGCTTTAATATCTTTTTACTCAAAGATATATAGATCTGAGATGAATATGAGGTTTAATGTGGGTATTCGAGGGGGAACACGATCACACTTGAACAGAGGATATGGTTAGAGATACACTTTGAGGAAGAGGAGATCTGATTAGCTGTGTGGGTCTTGTAGAGACAAGCCCTGGGCCTTGATGGTTTCGCAATGGCATTTTTTCAAGAGTTATGGGGTTTAATCAAATCTGAATTGGTGGAGGTTTTTAATGATTTTTTTGAGAATGAGATTGTAAATTGTATAACCAATGCAACATTCTTGGTTTTAATTCCCAAGAAAATAGGGGCAAGAGAAATTAAGAATTTCAGGCCAATTAGTTTCACCACTAGTCTGTATAAGATCATTTCTAAGGTGTTGGCGAACAGGTTGAAAAGTGTGATGAGTGGAATAGTGCCCGGAAATCAGAGTGCGTTTGTTGAAGGGAGGCAGATTCTTGATAGCGTCTTAATTGCAAATGAAGTCGTCGAAGAGGGGTAGAGATTGGGTAACGAGGGCTTAGTTTGCAAATTAGATTTTTTTTTTATCGGTAAAAGAGAGTGTATGTATATTAATATGAAAGAGTAGTAGGGGTTGATTGAGAGCATTAGGATTGGGAAAGAGTGGATTTCTATTATCCATCTTCAGTTTGCAGATTATACACCAATATTCATTGGTGTCGAATCACTCTAGATTTATTGGCTTAAGTCCATCATTAGATGCTTTGAGATGGTGTCCGGTTTGAGCGTAAACCTCGAAAAAAGTAGTCTTACCGGTTTCCAGGATGATCATGTTAGGCATCGGGTGTTTGCTGATGTGTTAAGATGTCAACTTGGAGAATGACCCTTGAGATAACTTGGTCTTCTACTAGGAGTCAGCCCTACTAGGGCGGAAGTGTGGGCACCAGTCTTAGAAAAGATTCAGAAGAAGCTGGCTACATGGAAAAGAAACTATCTTTCTCTTGGTGGCAGAATCACGATTATCCAAGCTGCACTTGCTAACCTCCCAACTTACTTTATGCCCATCTTTAAAATCCCTAATCGAGTAGCGAAGATCATAGAAAATTGTCAGCGGGATTTCCTTTGGGAGGAGGGGGGTGCAGAAAAGACCACCTTGTCAAATGGGCTACAGTGTGCAAGAGCAAACAGAGTGGGGGATTGAACTTGGGAACCATTCGGATACAAAATTTGGCATTGCTTGGCAAATGGCTATGGAGGCTTAGTAAGGATACGAATTCTCTATGGCATAGTGTAATACAAAATGAGTATGGCAGCCGATACAATGGATGGGTGATTGAACCTCGTGCAAGAATTTACAATGTAAGTCCTTGGAAGGCAATTGCCCAGTCCTATCTTCTACACTTGGGTCAGGCTTTGTCTGGGGAATGGTCAGCACATCTATTTCTGGAGGGACTTGTGCTGTGGGGATTCCACTGTCGTTTCATTTCCCCCGTCTATTCAATCTAGTCCATAACAAAGATTCCTATGTGTTAGACGTGCTATCGTGGTCTGAGTCGGGCTTGGGATGGAACTTAGATTTGAGAAGAGACTCTAGACCTTCGGAGGTGGAGGAGCTTGGGGACCTATTTGAGGAGCTCAAGTTGGTCTTTATTAACTTTGTGTCTCAGGATTACCTTGTATGATCTCCTGAATCCAGTGGAGTGTTATCATCTTGTTCCTTTTTCCACATCCTTCAGCAGTCAAAGGATGGCCCACATATTCTGTCTCTTGTCTCTCGTTTATGGAAGTCTATTGTTCCTCCTAGGTTCAGAGCTTTTGCCTTGACAGTCATCCTGGGGAAAGTCAATATGAGTGATGTCCTCCAAAGAAAGAGAACTTTAGCTATATCCCCTAACATGTGTGTCATGTGCAGGTCAGAGAGTGAAATGGTGGACCATTTTTTTTTCCATTGCTCGATAGCAAGAAATATTTAGTATTTCTTTATATTTCAGGTCTATGGTACATGGTGATGCCACAAGGTGTTGTGGATCTCCTAGTGCAGTGGAGATTTCCCGGTTTGAGTAGTAGGGGATGGATGATGTACCAATCCCTTTTTTAGACTGTCTTTTGGATGATCGGGATGGAGAGAAACTGGAGAATTTTTTAGGATTGATCGACATCCCATTCAGAGCATCATTGATTCTATTGTTTATACGGTAGACTCATGGATGGTTGTACTACCTGAGTTCAGAGGGATATATATGTCAGACATTACGAGAGGGTGGCCGATTGTGTGTTAGTCCTCACCTTGGAGGTCACATGTTAGTGCGGGGTTGATCTCCCCCAAGGGAGTTCACCAAACTGAATTTTGATGATTCGTCCCTTGGTAATCCATGGGCCATCAGTCAGGAGTGGGAGGCACTTTTAGAGATCATCATGGTCAGACCTTACACGTTTTTTCAGGTGCGCTCGGAGAGAGTGATTCGACATGTGCTGAGATGTTGGCCCTAACTATCGGGTTAAGAGAGGCTAGGGCCCAAGGTTTTGGCACACTAAAGGTGGAAGGCTACTTTAGATCTGTGATATCTTGGACGATGAACTTAGGAAGATGCCCTTGGAGATTCATGCACCTGGTTAAACTGGCTCGATTTCTATGTCAGGGTCTAAATACTTCATTTACGCAGATTCCCAAGGAGGCAAACTGATTGGCAGATAGATTGGCACGGGACGGGGTTGGTAGAGCTGTTTTGTTTACGGGTCCTCCAACTGAAGATATGTCAAGGAAGTTGGGAGTGTAACTGTACACCTCGTGTCAGTGTAGTAGTAGTAGTTTGCTGGTTTTTTGTCGTTCCTGTTGCCCAACTCGGGCTGCATGTTTTTGTGTTTTCATGCATACCTGTATGCCATACTTTGCTGATTTATAATATAGCTGCATTATTTATCAAAAAAAAAATGTAGAAATGCATGGGAGTGATTGGTGTATTTTGGTTAACTAAATCAGTTGATAAAATTTTGAGGACTAGGAAAATGCCAAATGCTTGGAGTAGAAGCATTGTAGTATCCGTATAAGAATAAAGAAGATGTTCATAATTGTATTAATTATCTTGGAATTATGCTTATGTCGTACTATGAAATCATAAGAAAGAGTGATGAACCGAAGATTAAGAAGAATAACTTAACTGTCGGATTTTTTTTTTTTTTTTGATTTTGCTGAGGGCGTCTACCATTGAGGCTATCTTTTCACTTAGACAATTAGTGGGTAGATTAGAGGGAGGAGACCTTAATATGGTTCTTATCGATCTAAGAGAAAACCTATAATAAGAGTACCTAGAGATTTAATTTGAAGGGTTACTAATTATCTTGGAATTATGCTTATGTCATACCATGAAATTATAAGAAAGAGTGATGAACCGAAGATTAAGAAGAATAACTTAACTGTCGGAAAATAGTTTTTATTTTATGCCGAGGGTGCCTACCATTGAGGCTATCTCTTCGCTTGGACAATTAGTGGGGTAGATTATAGAGAAGGGAAGAGACCTTAATATGGTTCTTATCGATCTAAGAGAAAGCTTATAATAAGAGTACCTACAAATTTAATTTGATGGGTAATACAAGTTAGGTCCATTAAGTTCATTAAGGACATTTATGAGAGAGCTTTAGGGCGAGGGTAGTCAGACAAATGAAGCTGTAATAAACATTGGCCTTCTTTCTTTTAAGAGTACCATTTAATAAGACTTTAACTGTGGAATGATATCTCAAGGAATCGGTCAATCCCAAGCAGGTGTTCCCTTTATTGAAAAGGCAGAGTAAACTGTTAGTCATTTGCTCATACACTGTTCTTTCATTTCAGAAGGATAGTCCTCTGTTTTAGACATGTTTTTGAACGCAAGAAGAAAGACTGCATGTTGGTGCTCGGACTTTCTTTCACTGGACCTCTATCATAGCAGATTTTCATGGGTAGGGATTTAAAAACTTTCACAGACTGGGTGAATGGTTTGTTTATGTAACAGACATGCACTAGATAGCTTTTTTCTTGTATCTGTTTGATGACACTATATGTATTAGTTGATTTTTTCTTCCAACTATTATATTGATTTTCTTGTTACCTATAAAAGAAAAAAGATGTTGCCATAGTATTAGAGCTGGTTGGCTTAAGTGGAAAGCCGCTTTTAGAGTGTTGTGTGATTGATTTATCACATTGAAGTTAAAATGAAAATTTTATAGCACTGCTACTAGGCTTGCTATGACGTATGGAGCAGAATGCTGGACAATAAAGAAGTAACATATACATAGGGCGAGTGTTGCTGAGATGGGGATGTTAAGGTGGATGTATGCATAGTGTTTAATCTCGGATCCAACTCGGGGATCGTTTCGCTCCGATCCCAAGTTGGATCGCCGATCCAACTCGGGATCGGACAGAATTGGACGATCCGAAATCAATGATTTTTTTTTTCAAAAACCCAACTCGGTTCGACTCGGACAATCCGACTGGCCAATTCCGAGTTGGATCGCCCGATCCGTATCGGGATCGGACCGAGTCATTACATTTTGGTTTAATTTAGTCTTGGATTCAACTCGGGGATCGTCCCGATCCGATCCCGAGTTGGATTGTCCGATCCAACTTGGGATTGGACGATCCTTTACACTATGGATGTATGGGAAGAGTTGGAAGGATAAGGTAAGGAATGAACATATCCTAGAGTGTCTAAGATTTGTCCAAATAGGAGATAAGATACATGGCTTAAGGAGGGGGACGAAAATACCCGATTTTTTCACAAGATAGCCAATGGGAGAGCTAAGACTAATCATAGAACCGGCCTCCAAATTTCAGGTGAGATAGTGGAGGATATGACGAAGATTAGTGAGGAGATAACCAATTTTTATTCGGAATTGTACAGGTCTGATAAGAATTATTGTTTTGATGTTTCAAGATTAAGGGGATAAGATACATGGCTTAAGGAGGGGGACGAAAATACCCGATTTTTTCACAAGATAGCCAATGGGAGAGCTAAGACTAATCATAGAACCGGCCTCCAAATTTCAGGTGAGATAGTGGAGGATATGACGAAGATTAGTGAGGAGATAACCAATTTTTATTCGGAATTGTACAGGTCTGATAAGAATTATTGTTTTGATGTTTCAAGATTAAGGGGGAGAAAATTGAATGTATAACAAGTAGAATGGATGGAGCGGCCTTTTGAGGAACAGGAAATCAAGGAGGCTGTTTGGGAGTTGGATAGAGATAAAGCCCCAGGACCGGATGGATTCACCATAGCCTTTTATCAAGAGTGCTGGGAGACAGTTAAGAACGATATCATTAGTGTGATCCAAGAGTTTTTTGAGAGTGGGGTGATCAATAAGGCCACAAATACTGTGGCTTCTATTTAGGTTCTGGGGCATATCCTCGGGCGCTATGTACTTTATCTCCGTATTTTGTCTTTGTATCCTTGTTTCTTGTTTTTTTTATTTTCCTTGTTCTTTGTACTTTGTGCTTTTTCTTCCTCCCCCTTTGTTTTAATAAATTCGTTATTGATCAAAAAAAAAAAAGGCCACAAATGCTACATTCATTGCTCTTATCCCAAAGAAAGCTGGGGCCTTGGAATTGAAGGATTTTAGACCCATAAGTCTAACCACCAGTTTGTACAAGATTATAGCTAAGATTTTGG
>JAUPMG010000019.1:10530326-10541517 GCA_031762675.1 Pachysandra terminalis
ACAGTCTTATTTAATACCAAGTCAAAAACCTTCCTTGCTGTTGTTAAGTTCCCACATCTACCATACATATCAATCAAGCAATTATGAACAGATATTTGATAATCTGCACCAATTCTAATCACATGGGCATGAATCTGTTTTCCCTGTTCAAGGCATTTCATGTCTGCAATTGCAGAAATAGTAGCAATTGCAGTAAATAAATCAGCTCTGACACCTGATCTTCCCATCTGAATCAACATCTCTAGCGATTCCTCCGGATACCCATTTCGAGAATATGCTGAAATCATTAAATTCCATACAACACAATCCCTTTCAAGCATTTTATCGAACAATAGTTTCGCAGTTTCCAAGCTACCCAATTTGGTGTACATGGTTAGTAGTGCAGTGTTAACAGACAAATCTTCCACCAAGTTGCGCATAACAATTAAGAGGTGAACAGCTCTTCCAGTTTCCAATGAGCCCAAATCAATACTTGATCTCAAGAGGGTTATCATAGTAACTGAATTGGGTTTTGTTCCTTCCATTCTCATTCTCTTAAAAAGCGAAAAGCTCTCCTTGGCTCTCCCATTTTCAGTAGATTCAGCAATCAATGAGTTCCAAGAAGCAAGATTGTTCCCATTCATTTCCATGAGAGCATTCCCCACCAAAACATCTGAATCAAAACCCAATTTAACCACATGACAGTGGACTTTTCTCCCCATTTCAGTATCAGAGATATCTAAACAGGATTTCATAACAAGTGTATATGTAAGTTCATCTGGGTATATGGATTTCATCACCATTTCTTGGTATAAAAGAAGGGTTCTTTCGCATTTTCCAAACTTGGAAAGATTCTTGAAGATAATGTTGTATAGTAGAGCATTTGGGTTGTGAATAGAATTGAAGATTTGCTCTGAAAAATCGATATAGCCGAGATTAGCATAGCTGTCTATGAGTTTGGAAGAGAGTGTTGGGTTCTGATGATGGCCATGAAGGATAAACCTGGCATGGATTTGTTGGAGAAGTTCCTTTTTGTTGCAGAAATCTAAGAGGGAAGAAAAGGAGCTATAGAATCGGGCTTGGGTGGCGGGAATGTTTTTGAATTTGAAAGGGAAACGGTTGAAAATATCTCTTGACCGTTGAGTGGGAAGCATTTCTCTTACAACCTACAAATCATTTCAAGGACTACAATGATGTTGGTTCCTTCTTTTCTTACTTGCAAATCAACAAAGGTATGAGCTTAAATATGTTGGGATGCTTTTAAAATTATCTCCAATATTTTTAACATTTTCAAGGACTGTTAATCCTTTTTAAGGTCAAATGTAGGCTGTGATTGTATTGTACTCAATTTTATTTTTATTTTTATTCTTTTTTGTTATCCGGCAGGTGGTCACTCGACCACTCCCCCATAAGGGAGATGTGGGAATCGATCCCCATACCCACCCCCACCCTAGCCCTCAATTGAGGGGATGTCCTACCATCGTCCCAAAGGACGGGAGGACGTATTAGGTAGAACTCTCTTTCTTTAGGCAGGAAAAGTAGTGTGGAATGGACTTCAATATTGCCATGATGAGAAGTTAAGAACCAAAAAAATGTGTGTTTTCTAGTAGTGAAAAAGAATGGGGGCTGCAGCTCATAACTATAAGTTCATTTTATTCGTGGAAAGCATTTTCTGGAAAGAAATCTTGCAGGTCATCCCTTTGTTGCAGCTCGGTTTAGTCATTTTTATTCGCTGCCTCGTGAATTCAACAGTTCACTTACCCCATCAACTGAACTTATAGCATACAAGGGAATGCAATGTTCATTTATATTTATTATATTTCTTTTCTGACTTTTTGGTTAAGAAAGTTAAAAAGGAAAAGCAGAAAGATATGCATATTAAATTTGAATGTGCAGGGTCCTATGCATATCATCAAATTGAAGCAGTAATGTGTTATAGTAAATGAATCCAGCAAGTTATAAATACAAAAATTTATAATCAGATTATCAAATCTGAAAGAAATCCACACGAATATTAAATCTTTTTTTTTTTTTTTGTTCTTCTCTTTATGCTGATCAAGGCAAGGAGCCTTGGTAAGTCATTGAATTTTGTACACACCGAGTGAGAGTAGTTCTGAATTTCATAAACCAGTTCTCCCTGTTGTACGGAGATTCCACCCCCTCTCTTTTTCCTTATGGCTTTGCTTCTGCGGCACTTCCTTTGGTGCTCTACAAGCATTACTGAGCAGTATTCTTTGTGCCATCCTTCCGCGGCTTCCAATTGAGAGCCTCACTCTCTCTACATTTACTCCAACCCTTCTGATATGCTGCTGCAATGGGGATTTTATCTGAACTTTCTTTTGAAGGCTTCTTCTCAATATGCTGTTCAGCTTCTTAGTACCACTTTTCTGTTCCCCAGGATTCCAAGGCGTCTGCTCTGAGCATTTACCTTCAACTCCATCTGTATCTTCCTTCTGATCAGCCAAGGGGTTTGACAATGGTAATAACGGTGGTGGCAACTGGACCAAACTCGGAGCCATCGGGAATGGGATTAGTGAATTACGTCTAGGAGCTGAGACCATTGGAATCCGCCGTGCTGTTGGACAGAGGGAAGCTTTGCCTGTCCTTGGTTGAATTTGTTGTTCAGCCATTTCTGGTTTATTTTCTTTGTCTAAGGGATCATTGTACTTGGCAAGACAATCTGTTGGAAGTGGTACTTGAGGTCTGCTGTAGCGGTTGTTCTCTGTGAGTGGTCGAACAGGATTTACTAATTCTTTGCCGCCCATTGTACTTGCTGGTTCATTGATATTCTTGTAGTTTCCAAACAATCTTGATGCAGTAAGTTCCTCTTCTTGCTGTTGCTTTTGCTGCTGCTGCTGCTGCTCTGCTATCTTAGTGTCCACATGCTGCCGAGCTAGCCTTCTTTCTATCAGAAGTTGTGATTCCAGTTCTTTCACCTGCAAAGGCAGACTCGGGATTAGAATTTCATGTGTCGGAAAAGGACACAAATGAACCTTCTGTGTAGGTGCCTAGCATAAACAAGAAATCACTTGCTACTGTTCGACCGCCTTTTATGTTTTCTATGGTATTGCAATGAAGCCAATTTTAGATTCTCTGAAGGGTACAGAGGTATTAAGTATCCCATACACCAAGCCTAAAGAAATTTAGGAGGGAGAAATCAAGCACACATATACTAGCTTATATGGCTGCTGGGTCTACAGGAACCTTTGTAAGCTACTATTAAAGAGAAACACGAGACACTAGATGAAAAAAGATAGATGGGAGATTGAAATCCTGATTGTGGTTAGCAGTAAACTGAACAAACATAAGAGTTGTCTATTAATTGTTGCAATCTCAATTAGTAATAAACACTTCTTTCCACTCCTTTCAGATAGTTTTGTGCTCAAACCTTGTCTTGTAGATTCTTATTGTTGAGATCTCTTGTCTTCATCTTCAATTCTAGGCCATGAATGGTTTCCTCCATCTTCTTAATTTGTCCGTCTTTGATCTTTACGTCTTGCTTCGTCTTTTCAGCCTAAAGAAAGTAGTAGGAGACATCTTGTTGAAAAACAATTGCGATTAAAACAGTCACCAGCAACTAAAGTAAGAACAACAGTTGGGAAATTATGTAGACAGGCTAGGCTACTCATACCATTTGTTTGTATTTTAAAAGCTCACTGCTATCTAACTGCTTCTTCGCAGGACCGAGTTCTATTCCTCTTACTCTACTTGCAAAGTTCAGTGAGCAAAGCGTCTCGCTCAGATCATTCTCATTAGGACTGATCTGAACAAACATCAGTGTCTTTGAATCTCCCCCTGAAGAATAACCACAGAAACCAGGAATTTCTTATGAGATATAATGCTTGCCATGGGAAGAAAGAATATACGAAAATAAGAAAAAATTCTACAGTCAAGAAAGATGGGAAGAAGACATCTCCTGCCCCTAAAATACATCAGGTTCCCATCTTTCTTCCATAAGTTGAGCACCAACAGAAATCACATAGAAATGAAGTACCTAAAGAGTCTTGAAGCAAGTGAGTGAGCTTGGAATTCCTACAAAAAGTTTCACGTTCAAAGCTCAAAATGCACATCCAGAGAAAGAACAATTCAGATCTCAGAATGCTGGGTTTACTAATTGATGGATCAAAAGCATATATTGTGATTGCAGAACCTGAAAGGGATGTGGGGACTTTTCATAGCAAGGGCCGATATCACGTCTCCAAGTGCAGAAAGAGATTTGTTGATGTTTTGGGCTTCCTTTAAACGCTCTCCTTGAACATCCGTCTTGGCTACTCGCTCGCTTCCTGCTAGATCGACAAGCCATAATTTGCTTCTTGTGCATTCTCCAGTCAGAAAATTCTCTCCCTTCACCATCACACAATGTATGCTATATCCAGAAGGACAATACTTCATAAGTCAGTACTAAATCCCAATCATTAAATCAAAATTAGGATCTGTATGAAAACAATGGCTTTGTGGTTTTATTTAGAGAAATAAAGGGACTTATCCTTTTGCTTCTATGCATGTTTAACAGTTTCCTCATTCCATTTTTTAGAATTAATACAAAAGAACTTTTTATCAGTTGGTAAAGATGACAATTGACTGTTAGCAAGTTGCAACTCAAAGGGAAAATCCAAATCGAGTACCTCTTAGCCCATGCACAGATTGACAAGCTAATTTACAATTAAAATGAAAATGTTTCAGTTGATGATAGTTAAATAAAGTTGTTGATAAAAAGAGCACAAACCAGTGGGAACGGCTGCTGTGCTCATTTGCATTAGTCGAGCCAACTGCTCTTGCATTGCTGCCGGTCTGAAGAACTTCCCAAACCTCATTCATGTCGTTTACATGGGCTTCAATCAGTCCGGGAACATGGTGGGTTCCTTCTGAATCTTGCCTTACTTCAAGCCTAATAGCATTGAAAGGAAATGAAGTATTTTTACTTCCATTGCTGTAAATTGTTGGGTTGATGCATCTGTTATTGTTATTATTATTCTTTTATTTTTATTTTTAAATTTGTTCAACATATTTCAGATAATGCTCTATGCAAAATTTCTCTTCCAATTAACACATCACTTTCATTTCTTGAAGACAGGAATTTTAAAATACCTCTTTGCAGCTACTCCTGGCTGAGATACTGGAATGAGCAAATCTCGTATTTGCTCATTATAAACTTCCAATACGCTTACAGAAATTTCATATCGAAATAATTTCTCTCGGTCCCTGATGATGTGGAATAGCTCCTCGAGGGCCCTATAATTGACTCCACGTGCTTCTTCTGTGCCCTCCATTGTGAATGTCTTTCCGGTGCCAGTCTGCCCATAAGCAAATATGCAGACATTGTATCCATCTAAAACTGAGGTTGCAAAGGGGGCTGTGTCTTCGAATACATCAGCTAACAAGGAGGAACAAAGCAAGCCTAGATCAGCGGGAAAGAAATTAAGATGATAAAAGAATTTGAAGGTGCCATTCTGTAGATCAATGAATGCAAGTGCAATTCTCCCATATGCAATGGGAATAGGACTCTCCATTCAATGGTTCATCATGCCATGTCTAAATTCAATGCAATTAGGTTATTATGATCATTTGAACCGTTCAATGAGGGGTGTATTATCACTGATGTTCATTGCAGGATATACTTTTGAAAGATTTATACTTGTCTGTTTTTTTGAAGGTTCATCTATGTAAATTTGTTCAAAAGTGCCTTGAGAGGTTTTCAACCTATTGGATATACTATGCTAGATTTCCTCTATGAGGATAAAGCGCTTTTGTTTGACTGGTTACCTTGGTCAACCTGGGGGCTGAAGACAGAATCAAACTTGAAGACCTTCTTCTGTGCCCCATTAGCTTTGACAGTAAGCTCTCCTCCATCTTTAGCAGAGTCAAATTCAACTGTCATTGATACTCCTGCTGCAATTTCTTCTATGTTCAAAGGCCTGCATCTGCAAAAAACTCTTATGTTTCCTGCAAGTGAAAACAGGCAAATTAGATCACCTTCTTGAAATTCCTAACTTGTTTCAATCTTGTCAATCTCAGGTTTAGCATGTTTTGTACCTTTCAATTCCAAAACCTTGTTATAAAGTTCTTTCCGTTCCTTGGCCCCTTCGATGAACTTAAGCTTTAGAGCCCTATGTTCTCTTTTTAAACATACGTGCTCATTTACTATCAGCAGAGAAGATGTTAAAAAAAATCAAGAAATGGCTGGGTGTAGTTAAAATTCAAATATATTTAGAAGGTTATATAACATACCTGTGGATTCAATGGTACTGGTCATCTGAGTCATGTCCGTGAGGCACTTCCGACAAGCCATTGCCTCCTCTGATAGCTTGGTGTGCTCAATTTTTAGATTCTGTTGTTTGAAGAATTTCACAATATGAAATCTTGCTTAAAAATATTCTAATTAAGAGATTAAATATCAAGTACCTTAAGTTTCTTGGTCAGGTCTCTTAGTGAAGAGAACCATCTGCTCTTCTCTTTAACCTGTCCCTCAATGGCGAAAGCTGCCAAAAGGAAACCCGTAAGATGTTTTAAAAGGAGAACTCACTCAAGTGACATTCCCATGAAGGATTTTTCATACCCAAAGACCCAACGTGCATTGACTTGCGCATGAGCTCATTTCGGAGATCCTGCAGAGACCTCCAAGCTTCCTGGCATTCTCTACTTTTGCGTTCATTCTCCCGCTTAAACTCTACTAATGCTCTTTTCATTTCGGTAAGCTCCTTGTACTGTAACTCATAGTCTCTCTGCAGCTTTAAAACCACTTGTCCAGCCTTACAATTACAGGTATCCTGTAACTGATTGAATAAAAAAAAAATATCATGGAAAATTCTGCAAGTGATGCAAACAAGTTCTACTACAAGTACAGAAAGTTACTTTCAAGAGTTCACTTTCATCCATTTGAGACACTTCTTTGTCTTTGAGTAATCCCACTTCTCCAAAGCCTAATACATGAGTTGCAGGTTTAACTAATTAACACACACACACACACAAGTCTAAAAAAATAAACATAAAGAAATGATAATAACAACAAAGTTGCAGTTAAATTGAACATCTTCAGATAGTTGATATATATTATTAGAAGCTCACCAAAATATTAAATTTACCTGCAAAAGAATCTTTTCTTATAGAAATGCCGCAGACAATGGGGTTTCCTACTATTCCTTCAAATCTTATGGATAAGTCCTCTTTGCCATTAACAAAAGCTTTCAAGTCAGATAAAACCAATGGTTTATTTGAACCCACCTTAGCATAAATGTCAATACCAGCAACAACCTGCAAAAGATTAAATGTCAAATACCAATTCAATTAAGCATAAAAAAAAAATTTAAAAAAACATTGAAGACTTCATGCATCCTCCTCCCCTTCTCCTAACCTTTTCTTCCTGTATGAAAACATTGAAGACTCTCATCCCTAAAGGGCCATCCATAAACACAATTTCCGCGAAATGCAGATCAACAACATAGTTCCCAGCCTCCAAAGATTTAATGTTGTATGAGAAGTTTCCGAAACGAGCACTTTGGTACAGTGAGTCTCCAATTCTTGCTTCTGTTCTAATAACATCACCACCTGTAAAAAACCTGTCCTCTAGGTAATCAGCTCCACCAAAATTCACAATTTTGTCTATTCCTCCTGCATTTATGCTTAGAACAGGAAGTACAACACTTGGGAACTTGTCTTTAATTGCAGATTTAGGCAGAAGCTCGAAGGAGTCTTCGGGATTGACTTCTTCTTTTGAGTTTTTTACCTCCGGAAAAAGAACAAAATCTATCCTAGCTTGAATCCCTTCGGTTTCCGCCCCATTGATGCCTTTCTCTAAGGAAAGCTCCACAGAAGATATCAAATTTCTCTTATTAGCGTTCTTCAAGAACTCTGGGGTTTCATCAAAGCTATTGCAGGGAATATCAGGTGAGCCAGCACATATGACTAAATCTGGGGATGTTAACGAAAATCCCAACAAGGAGCGACCTGGAAGGAAACCTTGATTAAATCTAATTTCCTTCAAAACTAGATGGAGAATCTGAAAGTTTGGCTATTTCTTATACAAAGTTGAGTTTTTTTTACCATCAACCGCGTCATTTCGGTCTCCAATTTGTTCCGTTTTTATGTTGTCAGAGATTTGTTTCTGCCAAGAAACATCTGGACCAAGAAATTGATCACGATGTCAGAAAACCCAGATCAAAGATTTGCACAAAAGAGACAAAAGATTCTTGGTTTTAAATGTCGATCAAGAGAAGTGGGTCAGAATCAAAAATCTTCAAAAAAAAATGAAGAAGAGTTAAGACTTCAAAGATTACCATCATTTGTGTGAGGACGAAAGTCACCTGGATCTTCCATTTGTGCAGTTTCGTAGCTCCTATCTGGCTGAGAAACGTCTGTCAAGTAAAATTGGTCTGAAAATTAAGGACCCCAGATGGAAAAGAAGAACCATTTTTCATGAAGACTCAGAGAAGAAGACCGATGATCTTACAGTTGCAGCAGCTCTGTTCTTGCCAAGGAACGTCTGTAAGGAGAAGTGGGTCTTGCCATTGATCGTCCATTGATAAAGATTAAAGAGACTATTCAAAAGAGGGAGTAATCAAGGAGGTTGATTTTGAAAAAAAGGAGAAAAGGAATTGCTTTTGAATCTTAGAATATATCAGAAAAGAAAGTTTCCCTTGGGAGATACCTTTGATTTCGCTCTGTCAGATTTCCATTTGGCCGTTATGTTTATAAACAACCCTTAGTTTTTTGAAATTTGAATTTTCTCGACTATTCTTTAACATAGGTTGGTCAAAGCTGTGCTTTCCATGTGAAAACAACTCTCGCCTTTGGCTCACCTGATGTTGGAATCAAGGTGCTGATTCGCTTGGTGACCCATGGATCATTCATTTAATCCTAACCACATCATGGTTCCCAAAATCAACGGCTTGATTTCAGGTTACAGTTTAGTTAAGCTGATGTGGGATGATGAGTCAATTTGAAAATTGATTCAATCTAATCATATTTTGACACGTGACAAAATTAATTGTGTAATTACTGTATATCGAATATTGTCAAAAAAATATATTTCGAAGAAAGTCCATTAAAGGAGAATTATCTCGAAATTAAGAATATATTTCGAAGTTCTACTTAATATATGCCTTGAATCATATTCTCGAAAGAGAACTTTCGAAACATAAAAGCATATATAGATTAGCCACCTCGAAAGGGCCAATTCGTCATATAGGTTAACCACCTCGAGAGCGTCAATTCATCATAGGTTAACTACCTCGAGATGGTCAATTCGTCATATTCAGGTTAGCCACCTCGAGACGGTCAATTCGTTATCATAAATATTATTTCATTATCAGTATTTCGAATTTATATCTTGAAATGAAAATTATCAGTATTTCGAAGTTATATCTCAAAATGGAAATTATCAGTATTTTAAAGTTATACCTCGAAATAGTAATCATTATGTATTTTGAGAAGATATCTCGAAATAACCAAATCATTTTCTGAATCTTTGATATTCTGAAATACCTTTCAAGATAATCATATGACTGTAAATTACTCTTCAAAATAATCATTCGAAATGACTATCTCATAATCATTTCTCTAAAATGATTAGTATTTCGAATTATCTTTTAAAAGCACTGCATTTCTATTTCGAAGTCATCCTTCGAAATAATCACTCGAAATAGACACTATGACACTTCGAAGTCATAATGTTATGAATTGTATTTTGTTAACGGAGTATTCCTTGATATTCAATCATTCTTCGAAGACTCTGATCTCGAAGTAGTTTATTCAAAATAGGGGGAAATAAATATTAGACTTTCAGGAATGGAGGGCCAGAAAGATTAGTCCTATCAAGACTCTCGAAGAGTTTGTAGTATTAAAGGACTTGAATCAATACAGAACATTAACATATCACCACTATTGTAACGTTATGTTCATTAACTTAACCGAACGTTGTGAAAGCATTTATTGAAACATTACATATTGAGTTAGACGTTTTTTATATTGAATATTCAAATTAAAACACCTGCTCAGTCAAACGGCTTCAATCCTTTCATGAAACGTTGCAAACAGTTAAAGAATGAATCTGAAGCTATAAAAGGAGGTTGAGGTATCAGAAAGAAAAAAGGAAGGATCTCTGAACATTGGACATTTTCTCTGAGAATTTGCAGAGCATTAGTTTTAGAAATCCTCTTTCTGAAATCAAGAAGTTATGTGTTGTCTTTTTGTACGTTCCTGACTGATCTTACCTATTTCTTCCTTTGTTTAAACTTCAAACAAAAGGAAACCTTTCACTGGTATAGACACCCCAATTTGCACTAGAGTGACTTTCTCTTGATCTTTGCAGCTCTTGGAGGCTTGAGCTTGGCTTTTTCCTATCCCCTAATCATCTCCAAAGAACCCCCAAACATATTGCCAATTTTCCCTGAAAATCTCAAAATTTATGTGAAATGACCAAAATACCCTTGGTAGACCCCACATGATCCATTTCAGTCTTAAATTCACTTTCAACCTTAAATTCGAATTCCTGAGCCAAAATGCTCTCCAATGAATATAAACTTGGGCTATTTCGAAGTCTGTTGGAAAAATAACAGTTTTACCCACCCTTAATCCGGTCATTTGGACCAAACAGTTAAATCCGAGAGTCAAAATATTTCTCCAACATCAAATTTGGATTCCACACTGAAACACCTTAGAAACAACTGTGATTTTGTAAAATTCTAAATTCGGGATTCCAAGGGTCATTTTTGGTATTTTTAAAATTATCAAAAAAATACATGAAAATATAATGGGATAAAAAATAATAAAAGAACAATTTAGGGAGGGAATTGAAATTAAATAATTGAGAGAATATTTGAGGAAGATTTTCCATGTGTCAAATTTAAAAAAAAATAAGAAAAAATTAATTTTAGAACCTGTCACATGGCAAATCAAAATCCAAAAGAACAAAATCAAAATAAAAAGAAAGAAATAACAAAAAAATCAAAAAACATTCGAAAGAGCATCACGTGCTCTCTCCCTCCTTCCTTTCCCCCATGTTTCTTTCTATTCTCTCTCCCTCCTTCCTTTCTTATTTTTCTTTCTATTCTCTTTCCTTCCTCCTTCCTCTCTTTCTTTTTTTTGGAATTCTTCTGTCACACCCCGAACCCAGTGACTCATATCCCATGAGGGAAGGTACGGATCACGAGGTTAGACCTTCGGGATCTATTGCTAGACCGCGGATTGTCATATCATTACCACTAAGATAATTAAC
>JAUPMG010000019.1:10561680-10573337 GCA_031762675.1 Pachysandra terminalis
AAATCAACATTACTAACAAGGGATGTAAGTGAAATATAAGAAGCTAGAGAGAGTGTATTTACAATTATCAGAAATGTGAAGGGTGTAAGTGAAATTAACCCTTATATAAACCCAAAGTTAGGTTGGGTGGGCTTGGTGACCATTATCTAGCCCATTCTGAACCCAAGCTCGGTCAAGCCCAACCCATGATCAGCCCTACACCCAAACCTTTAAACAATAAGTCACGTGTCAAATTTTACCAAAATATCTTACATTGGATCTAGCCACTGTCCTAGATGCTGGCATAAAAGAATTTTACTAAAAATCATAAAAAAAAACCCTCACATATTTTGATGACTGCATATGCATACACCTCTTGTATTTTTGATATTTCACTTGTATCCCTATCTTGTGTTAAAAAAAGTACATAATTTACATTTTTAGCCCATCTTAAAATAATCTAATTTTTATAAGATAAAACTATCCTTGTATTATTTTAACTTTTGAAAAATCTTCTACTTCTCAATAATAAAGTGAAATATCAAAAACAACAGAGGTGTATCTGCAATTACTAGAAATGTAAGAGGTATAAATGGAATTAACCCAAAAAAAATATTATTCTGATTTAAGTAGAATTAGAAATCGAAACCGACTAAAAAAATAAAATAAAATTAGAAAACAAACAGTATAAAGGTCGGAAGAGAAACCCACCTAACAATCAGCTAGCCTTTATTTGACGGTTTATTTCATCTCTCTCTGTTGCTCGTTTCGTTTTTATTTCTTCTGATCTTAAGAGATCTCTAAACCTCTGTAGAGAATAATCTGAAAATCTCAAGTATTTGCCCTAAATCCATGGGAAAGGCTTGCTTTTACCGGTAGATTTCGTTGATTCACGACCAATTTCACCGATTTCCGGCGAGTAATTCCGATAATCGAAATCGACCACGTTCGTCGCTGTGGTTATACGTATGAACTGGTTCGTTAACCTGGGGATTTCTTCGAATTCGAGTCACTTCATCACTTGTCTTTTGATTTTTGTTCTCCATTATTCTCCTCAATTACCTCCTCAATTTGAGAATCCATTGGAACCAAAATTCTTAAGTAATCGACAATCATCGCAATATGGAATCCCGAGACCAGAGTAATCGCCAATTGAAAAGAGGTTTGTTTATGTTTTATTTAATTTATTTATTTTTTCCTCATCTTTTCTGAATGGTTTCTGGTTATTTTCTACTTGTCGTTGGTTTCTCTCGTATAAATGTCTTTACTTAATTTGATCTTCGATCCATCTGAAGAAGTTGGTTTACTTGATGATTTAGGTCTCTCGATCTCGATCTCGAATTGCAAACTATCAAAACTTGACTTTGGTGTTGATCTGATTTGATGATCTGTTACTTTATTTTTGTTCTTGACAGATGGGTTGTTGGTGTTGTTGTTGTTGTTTATATTATAGCGGAGGATCTTGTCATTGAGCACTCTTCTGTAATATATGTAAAGCGAAGATGACGTAATACAACTAGTTGATACATGCATGTGCGCATACATAATAGTTTCTTGTAGATAGTTGTATGTTTGGAACTTTGTGAAAGTGGCAAAGGCATCTCTAGAAAACTGACAACAGTATTTTGTTCGATACCACGCTTCAAAAAGAAACAACAGTAAAAAGACTTCTGAAAGAAAAGAAAAGAAAAAGTTTCCATCCTTTTTCGACAAGATTGTTCACCATTTGTGGTAGCCTTGAATCATAGAATAAGATTCTTATATCCAACCACAACTAATTGGGGAAAAAAAAAAGCATCTTTCATCGGTTGTTCTTTTTTGGCACATCACATAGCAGGCGAATCTCACACGAAAAATACACACTCGGAGCGTGTCTGCTACTGTCACTTATGGAAAGTGGTCAATTCGAAGAACACCGAGTCTTGGTCAAGGCGAACAACCAACAAGCAATCTCCCTATTCTCCCTTTGATTCTTGGTGAAGGATTGGTTGCTTGCTTGCTTGCTTGATTGATTGATTCTTCCCCATCTATGTATTGCTGTTTACCAATTAGAATAGTCTTTTCTTATCAATATAGGATCTATATGAAGGCGCAATTACAAAGATTCTTTAAATGTTCATGCTTGTTATTACTAGTATTAGTAAATCATCCTACTTGATATTGTCATTCATCTGCTCAAGGGACTTGACATACCAATAGTATGCTGAGGATGGTAAACATAATTGTGGCCTTCTTGTAAATTATTTATTGTATATGCGAAAATAAGATATATTCTTGCAAATAACAGAACAGCTTATATAGATGTTTGATTGTTTAAACATGTATATGAACTTTAATTGCTGATACATTAAGTTGCATTTGTTCTAAGATATATGTGTAAAAGATGTATTTACACCATGGTTATTTGTTATTTTGTAGGACATGATTTTGGTTTGCATAAAAATAATTGTTCATATTTTTTAAAATTATTTACTAGACTTTACGTACTCTACTTTATTTCTTGTACAAACAAATGTAGCTTATACTAAAAATTCGTGTTTCTCATTTTCTGTTTTGATTCATTTGTGTCATTCTATTTATCATGCCACCCTCTTAATCCACTATTTGCAAAATGTTAGTCACACTATTCTTAACTCCATGTTTGAGGAAGTCATGTATCTTGTTGATCTTTGGAACCTAATCAGAAATGTACTTTCGCATGGGATATAAGATGTAATTTGAATTCTTCATGTATAGAACATGAGCATATCGCATATTTTTATGAAGAAAATATACATTGTAAAGTCTGTTAATGAAGCATGTAACAGTTTTGTTTCTTGTTCATTGCTTTTTATTTCCTAAAGTGTGTGCGTGTATATATATATATATATATATATAATTGGTGCATCCATCTATGTATCTTTCTTTTCATGAAATTCTTCATGTTCCTGCTTGACCTGCTGAAGAACCTGAATTGAACTTTCCTCTTACTTGTAGTTCCATGCTATTCAAATGTTGAGAGAAGACAATCTGCGTCACCTTCTGTTATCGTCATAGGTGGTGGCTTTGCTGGAATTACAGCTGCTCGTGCCCTTCACGATGCCTCATTTCAGGTAAAAAGCAAAGGGTTTTACAGCATTGTTTAGCCCCTACTGTTTATCAAAGTGTTGGTTTCGCACATCCGATCCACATATTAACCAATCCACATATATATGAAGATACAGATAGAATATACTCCTTTGATCTTAGATTTGTTGCTTAACTCGTCCAACTTTTTGTTGTCAGGTTGTACTATTGGAATCACGGGACAGGGTTGGTGGCCGAGTGTACACCGACTACTCATTTGGTTTCCCTGTTGACATGGGTGCATCATGGTGCGCTTCCTATTTTTCTAACGTATTACCTGCTTACTCTTTTGCTGCTGTATGTAGATGCCACCTATCATCTCTAATCAGAATTTCCATCTTGACAATAATGCATCAGGTTGCATGGGGTCTGCAAAGAGAATCCCTTGGCACCATTGATTGGGAGACTGGGACTACCCCTCTATCGTACTAGTGGTGACAACTCTGTGTTGTATGACCATGATTTGGAAAGGTAAGTGGGTAACATCATTCACGTTACCTCGTTTCAATGTGCTTTGATGCATTAATTTCTTGCTTCGCTTGAAGTGGAAGTACCAGTTCACTCACTTCTTTGTTCCTATAAGTGTGTCCTGTCATATTCTTCTAACACTTGTCTTTTTTCTTCATTTTTATTCTTTTTCTTTTTTAAGCTATGCACTCTTTGATATGGATGGGAATCAAGTTCCACAAGAATTAGTCACACAAGTCGGCAAAGCATTTGAGAGCATTTTAAAAGAGGCAAGTTTTCTTTCTTCTCCCTAATGTTTAAGTGCATTTTGTATGTGGTGAATCTATTTAGCTCTGTTGGAATAAATTCTCTTGCAGAATTATACCTATGGGAATTGATCCCAGGAGGTGCCTCATATGGCAGTAATACTCCCTCATTTAACTAATCTCTTGTGGACTTGATGTTTGCAGACAGATGAAGTAAGGCAGGAATACAGAGAAGACATGTCCATACTGCGGGCATTCTCAATTGTTTTTGAAAGGCGGCCAGATTTAAGGTTTTGTTGACCTGACTCCTGATTTTTTTAACCCATGGAATCTCTGTTTTTAACATTTCATTCTGAAGCTTGCTTTAATTACAGGCAAGAAGGTCTTGCAGACAAGGTACTGCAATGGTACTTGTGCAGAATGGAGGGTTGGTTTGCTGCAGATGCTGAAACTATCTCACTTAAATGCTGGGATCAGGCAAGTCATAGAAAAAAAAATCTTAGATTTACTTCCAGGAGGTTCATGTCCTTCTATAATGACATTCACATCAGCAAACTGAACCTGGGACCACCAGCTCAGGAACTGGAGATCCCAGGTTTGGGTCCCCGGGCTTACCTGATATATTGTCCTTTTGGATGGGGTCATGTATCCGGGGTTTACCCTGCCCCCACCAAGTGGGTTCAGGGTTCTACGTCACCAAAAAAAAATCTGCATGTTACAGCAGTTTTCAAGATTTCGAGTGTTGCTAGTGTTTTTGTTCTAATATTTTGTTTTTCAAGGTAGATGTTATTCATTAAAAAATAATACAATCACTACCTTAAATGGGAATCTTGTTTCCCCGATGTCGCGACATGTCGCAGGTCTTACTAGTTTGGCAACATCGACATTGCAAACCTTGGATCTATGCAACAATAATAATGACAAAAAAATGCCTTATCCCAACTAGTTGGGTCGACACAAATCTTGCTTCTCCATTCTAATCTATTAAAAACCATATCTTTTGTCGGATTATGAGTACAAAACCCTCTGAAATATCCCTTGGCTTATAAAGCAATTAAAATCACCATTCATCCATTAGTTATCTTGCACTTCTTAGTGAAATTGTATTCATAAATCAAAGATCTATGCAACAGCAACAATAACAACAAAATGCCTTATCCCAGCTAGTTGGGTCGACACGAAGCTTGTTTCTCTAGCCCAATCTATTAAAAACCATATCTTCTGTCAGATTATGAGTACAAAATCCTTTGGAGGGATTCCATCTAGGTTCTTTTTGGTCTTCTTTTCAGTGAGATCCCTTCACACCTTCTCACAGCTGCCTCCCTAGATCTTCATTTTACATGCGCAAACTATCTTAACCTACTTTCCATTAACTTATCTCCTATTTGGGTAACACCTAAATACTCTCGGATATGTTTGGAGGGATTCCATCTAGTTCCTTTTTGGTCTTCTTTTCAGTGAGATCCCTTCACACCTTCTCACAGTTGCCTCCCTAGATCTTCATTTTACATACACAAACTATCTTAACATACTTTCCATTAACTTATCTCCTATTTGGGTAACACCTAAATACTCTCGGATATGTTCATTCCATACCTGATCTTTCCTAGGCTTCCTACATATCCTTCTCAATATCCTCATTTCAATTTCAACAATGCTCATCTTATGCATATGTTGCTTATTTGTTGCCCAACATTCTGATCCATACATCATCTCAGGCCTAGTGGCTGTCTTGTAAAATTTTCCATTTAGTTTGAGTGGAACATATCGATAACATAATATTCTAGAAGTGCCTCTCCACTTAAGCCATCCAGCTCTAATTCAAGGATCTAGATCACAGATACAAAATGTAAAGTCTTACTTGATAAAATGTTTATGTGTTCCCTATACTCTCGGATCCTTTAAAAGTATTGCTTATTGCTTCAATTTAATTGGACTTGCAGAATCACATGGTAATTTATTGGTTATCGCTACAGATTTACTCTAAATACTTCCACACCAAAAAAGAAATGTTATTCTATTTTCTTAATATGCAAGTTTAGATTTGTGTTCTATAAAGGCACAAAGAAAAGAGGGAGGGAGGGAAAAGTAAAGGAACAGAATAAAGGAACAGAAAACCCTTGAACGAGGGAGGGAGGGAAAAGTAAAAGAACAGAAGACCCTTGAACAAAATGTCCGGATAAGAAATTTGCCTAATATTTTTTTTAATGTGGAGGTGTATTCAGTTTAAACATTTAGCATTGGTAAAATTCATTATTGTTTTAGAGATCTTGTTACCATCTATTGCCACGGTAAAGAAATTGAAAATTTCATATTTTTTTCTTCAATTACATAGAGTGGACATTGTGCATGTCTCCTATGAAACAGAATCTTTCCTAATTTCTATCATTTATTTTTGAATATTGAAATGCCATGTGATACATGACTGAAGCACCTCAACTTTGAAGTTCCACATGAAGCAGAATGTTTTTCGTGTTTCAATGACTAACATTTCAAATACTTGCAAGAAGATTGACAAATGGCTCCACATCATGAGCAACATAATAAAATGCTGATCATCTCAAGACACCTTTCTCTACCTTTCATATCAAATTTAAAATTTGTGTTTTAGATTAAGTTTTCATCCAACCTATCTTGCTCGTAGTAAAGTATTTTATGAAGTGTTAACGGGGTACCTTGTATGAGTGCCTACTGAAAACAAATGCATATTTTACTGTAGGGACGATACTAAATGAAATTTCTTATTACTTAACTACTCCATATACAGGAAGAACTACTCCCAGGTGGTCATGGGCTAATGGTTCGGGGTTATCGTCCAGTCATAAATACTCTTTCCAAAGGGCTTGATATCCGCTTAAACCACAGGTTTGATTATTTAAACCTGAATATTTACTTATTTTGTGGTACAATATTCTGTTTGCGACTTTTGAAAACTTTCATTTGATTTATCATGTTTTTTCTTTTAGAGTTACAAGAATTGTCAGACGTTATAACGGAGTGAAAGTAACTGTCGAGGATGGAAGAACATTTGTAGCAGATGCTGCTATCGTTGCTGTTCCTCTAGGTGTTCTGAAATCCGAGAGCATAAAGGTTGAGCCAAAGTTACCAGAGTGGAAAAAGGCAGCCATTGCAGATCTTGGAGTTGGGATTGAAAACAAGATAGCCTTGCACTTTGATAAGGTTTTCTGGCCTCATGTAGAGTTCTTGGGAGTGGTCGCTTCAACTTCTTATGAATGCAGCTACTTTCTAAACCTCCACAAGGCAACTGGAAATCCCGTCCTTGTCTATATGCCTGCTGGGAAGCTGGCCCAAGACATTGAGAAAATGTCTGATGAAGCTGCTGCTAATTTTGCTTTTCTGCAACTCAAGAAGATCCTTCCTGATGCTTCTGCACCGGTACATTACTCCTCTAAAAACTTATTTTCCAACTTACAGTCAACCTGATAAAGTCTTCCAATTGCATTTTCCAGAGATCATCATGCGTAAGAACTGATAGTCATTCTCACCTATTTATGTCGTATTGTTTTATTTTATTTTTTTGCAGATTCAATATCTCGTCTCTCACTGGGGAACAGATGTTAATTCCCTTGGCTCCTATAGCTATGATATAGTAGGAAAATCGCATGATTTGTACGAGAGGCTAAGGATTCCTATAGATAATCTATTCTTTGCTGGGGAGGCAACAAGTACGAGCTACCCAGGGTCCGTGCATGGGGCATACTTGACTGGATTAATGGCAGCTGAGGACTGTAGGATGCGTGTCCTGGAACGTTATGGGGAGCTGGATTTGTTCCAGCCGGTCATGGGTGAAGAAACCGCTGTATCGGTACCGCTCCTGATCTCCCGTATGTAATGAATCTATGTTAACGTGGATCTGGCCAACACAAATATTTATCTTTCATTGAATAAACAATCACTGTTTTCCTTTTGGATTACTCAAGAATTGGTTGTGTATGTGTAGTCTAGTCTGTGCAACATTGTTCTGTCAAACTAAGGACTTGAACTTCCTGAAACAGTAATAAATCAAGTCTAATTTGCCTATTGAAGTTTCTGTTAGTGGAGAAAGACATTTGGTCTTGTGGATTCTATATCATATATTTAAATAAAAAGGTTGGATTTAGTCTTCCAAGCTCTCTCTTTGGTATCTCGACTCTTTTCTGTGCTATTATTATAATACTTGAAGAAGATGTCATGTGCCCTGGCTTATTATTATCTCATTCTACCCATTTATCTTTGTTTAGGATTGTAGTATGTGAACTGTTTTCTGTTAAGTAGGAATTTTCTTGGTAGAGGTGTTGCCAATTCACATCCAGGAATAAGAAAAGAAGTAGAAGCAGTGTTCACATTCAGGAATAAGAAAAGAAGTAGAAGCACTGTTTGATTGTAACGACCCACCCCACCTGGCACAATATTGTTCGCTTTTAGCTCACCTTAATCTGACTTCTCAGGGGGTCACCCATTTTAGTACTACTCCCGCCCAAGCATGCTTAACTGCAGAGTTCTAATTGGGTTCACGGCCATCACGGCTTTAAAACGCGTTATGTCATAATAGGGTGTGAATATACATATAAGTACATCACCTTCACCAGCCTAGGCGATGTGGGATTGTCTAACCCGTAGCCTTTCAGCCCCTTAGGCCCTCCTACATAGGTCACCACAATCACCTTTCCATGGGACCCAACTTCCTTGTTGACCATACTTCCGGCTAGGCTCTGGCTTTGATACTATTTGTAACGACCCACCTCACCTGACACAATATTGTCCGCTTTTGGCTCACCCGAAACAGATTTCCCAGGGCACACCCATCCTGGTAATACTCCCGCCCAAGCACGCTTAACTGCGGAGTTCTAATTGGGTTCACAGCCATCACAGCTTTAAAACACGTTATGTCATAGTAGGGTGTGAATATACATATAAGTACATCACCTTCACCAGTCCAGGCAATGTGAGATTGTCCAACCCGTAGCCTACCAGCATCCGTAGCCTGCTAGCCCCTTAGGCCCGCCTACGTAGGTCACCACATTGATCCACCATTGATTAAATCAAATTCCATTTTGTAACGAAAGTGCTAATGAATCAGGGCAAATTTTCTTCTTTTGATTGGTTGAATACGTTTATGATTTTATGTAATCCTGGCTGACCATTTCAGACAGTTGCCCTTTTTGGGTTAAGGTGCATATAGCCACATCAACATCAAACCCTAAAGCCTCTTGATCATGGTTTCATGAATCAGATTGATCCGGTCGGAATTGGCCACTCCGTACTGGGATCGGCCAAGACCGGTCTGATCCCAAGCCACGATACAACTATTGTATCAAGTGGCTTTGGATCAGACCGGTCAACCGATATTGATCCGGACTAGTTCAATGATTGGATCGGCCGATCCAACCATTCCAAAAGTTTTTTTTTTTTTTTTTTTAAATTTATAAAACTAATGATCCAATAGGTGTCGGCCTGGATCGGTTCGATACTGACGGGTACAGCCGGTCCGGCGACAGTCCAACTGATCCAAATTTTTTTTTTTAAAGAATAATCGAACTTTTGGATCGGCCGATATTGCCGATCCAATTCGGGATTGGCCAGGACCGGTCTACTCCAAGATCCCGAGACTTAAAACCCTGCTCTTGATGGTTCACATTAATTAGGACCCTGGCTCGCCTAATCTAGGCCCTCTCTTTTGGGTCGTAGTACAGTCCTGTATTTTTATAATGTGTTTGGACCAGGCCAAGACTAGTCATCATGTACTTATTTTATTTTAGTAGGAAGGTATGAATTTAATTACCAAGTAATTTTAACAAATTATCTATTAAAATTGCAGGCATATATAATATAATAATGCCATTAAACTACTCAAAAAGAAGCCAAAACCAGCTTGAGAATTAAAAGGGGAAAAAATGAACACATTAGACGTTACAGTAATTAGAAACGTCTACACTACGTTAGGGTTAGGACTTAGGTAGTTGGGTCGGCCCTTAGGATTAGGACTTAGGTAGTTGGGTCGGCCCTTATCGAGTGGACTGAGGATCGCCTGAACAAGCTTGAATTATATAATGGGCCTAAAATTGAGCCCAAGGCCCAATAAAGCATGAAGAATTTGTGCCCAATTGGTCCGAAATGTGGTTTGGGCCTATTCAACTTGTGATGACCCATTCAAGCTTCCAACCCTAATCACAACAAAAAACAATAAATTATATTACCAAACAGAGTAGAAAAATATTGAGCAGTATAATGACAAATGGTTTCTATTTGTTTATACATAATAAAACGAAAATGGCAAAGGTGTCAATGGCTATCCAATAATCAACACTGTCATAGGCCCAACCTCGTTTAATAGGGTTCGGATCCGAATCCAATTTTGTATATTTGGTACATAATTGGTTTTGATTTTGATTCAACATAAAAGGGTCTTGTTGAGAATTGGGTTCATTGGTCAGGTATACATACGGGTGCACGTGCTAGGGATGTACAAGCCCGACACTGCTTTAGTGATCCGTACACTTTTGTACACGTGACACTCACACATGATACACTTGGCACATTTATTTGATCTATGTTGATTGTTTTATGTTTTATTAACTTCTATGATGATCTGCCATTTTGAATTTTGATTTGCATGGTTTGATCGTGTTTTAATTGCTTGTTTGTGTGTTAACGCGAATGTGCTTGAATGGACGAGTATGCACCGTATCATATTTTGTGCTTTAAATGATTATTATAGGTTAACTGATGGTTTTGTGTGGTTTATGGGTTGGACCGGAGAACCAAGGCCCCTTTCATATAAATATGTGTGGTGGGGTATTAGTTTAAGGGTTATTCTCTCTTGGTTCAGATTGAGTGTATGGCTACAGAGATTGTGGAGAGAAAAGAGAGAGAAACCTAGGGTTTTCAGATTTTGGGGGTTTTCTCTTTTGTTCCCATGTTCTTCATGAAATTAGGGCTTGAAGCTTGAATTGGAGATCATTTCTTCATCAAATTTTTGTGGGATTTTTGCGCTTGATTTTGAGGTAGGTGTTTTCCTACCAATTAGTTTTTTACTTCCTTCGATGTTAGATTGCTAGAGAAAGGTTTTGCAAATCATTAGAGGAAAGCAATAAATTTACTATTCCTGTAAATTGGAACTGTTGATTTGTTTGTGATAATAAAGTGTTTAGGAGTTTTAATCCAAAACGAATTTGATAAAAGAGTTTTTCTTAAAGTCAAAGAAAAACGTGTGGATTTATATTTTTATATTGATTTCGATCCCTAGATTGACTTAGGTTTGTGGTTTGGATCAATTGAATAGTGCAGGATACCAAGAATTGAGCGTTTTTGTAGTGACCCTAAATTAGAATTAATGATCAAATTGTAATTAAAAACTAGTTAGGAGAGTGTACTGAAATTTCTTAAACTTGTGTTGAACTGGACTTTGAGTTGGACCGTATGGAACACTAATAAAGTTAAGTTATTGAATTGCAGAGTTGGGGTCGGTTAGTAATTAATGGTGAGCTTGGGGTAGTGTAGGGTGTCACGCTCCGGATCTCGCAACACGGATCCTTAGGTGGGGTGGCACGGATCACGAGGCGTAACCTTCGGGATCCATTTCTGGACCGCGGATTGCCATATCATAACCAAAAATAAAAGAGATAAAGTAACCTCAATTTTATTCAATAACTCAGAGTACGCGGAAGCAATACAAAACGACAAATCAAATAATTGAAATGGCTTCAGAAGAGCCTTACATTAACCCAAATAAGTATGGTTCTGACTAAGCTATTACAACATGAAAACAGAAAGAAAACCACATAGTCCAGTCATCTCAATGTCGACCTGCAACATGAAATGTTACATCAGCATGGAATGCCTTGTAAGTAACATAACCGT
>JAUPMG010000019.1:10573437-10592844 GCA_031762675.1 Pachysandra terminalis
CGGATAAGAAAATGGCGTAATTTTTCTTCCCACGTGGAGGGAGGGAGGGAGGGAGGGAGGGAGGGGTATTCAGGTTAAACATTTAGCAGTGATAAAATTCATAGGGAGGGAGGGAGGGAACAGAAAACCCTTGAACAAAATGTCCAGAAGGGAGGGACAAAATGTCTGGATAAGAAAATGGCCTAATTTTTCTTCCAACGTGGAGGTGTATTCAGGTTAAACATTTAGCAGGAGGGAGGGAGGGAACAGAAGACCCTTGAACAAAATGTCCGGATAAGAAAATGGCCTAATTTTTATTTTTTTTTCCAACGTGGAGGTGTATTCAGGTTAAACATTTAGCAGTAGTAAAATTCATTAATGTTTTAGAGATCTTGTTACCATCTATTACCACAGTAAAGAAATTGAGAATTTCATATTTTTTCTTCGATTACATTGAATGGACATTGTGCATGTCTCCTATGAAACAGAATCTTTCCTAATTTCTATCACTTATTTTTGAATATTGAAATGTCATGTGATCATATGACTGAAGCACCTTCAACTTTTAATTTTAAGTTCCACATGAAGCAGAATGTTTTTCATTTTTCAATGACTAACATTTCAAATACTTGCAAGAAGATTGACAAATGGCTCCACATCATGGCAACATAATATAATGCTGATTATTTCAAGACACCTTTCTCTACCTTTCATATCAAATTTGAAAATTGTGTTGTAGATTAACTTTTCACCCAACCTATCTTTCTCGTAGTAAAGTATTTTATGAAGTGTTAACGGGGTGCCTTGTATGAGTGCCTACTGAAAACAAGGCATATTTTACTGTAGGGACAATACTAAGTGAAACTTCTTATTACTTAATTACTCCATATACAGGAAGAACTACTCCCAGGTGGTCATGGGCTTATGGTTCGGGGTTATCGTCCTGTCATAAATACTCTTTCCAAAGGGCTTGATATCCGCTTAAACCACAGGTTTGATTATTTAAACCTGAATATTTGCTTATTTTGTGGTACAATATTCTGTTTGTGACTTTTGAAAGCTAACATTTGCTTTATCTTGTTTTTTATTTTAGAGTTACAAGAATTGTCAGACGTTATAACGGTGTGAAAGTAACTGTTGAGGATGGAAGAACATTTGTAGCAGATGCTGCTATCGTTGCTGTTCCTCTTGGTGTTCTGAAATCCAAGAGCATAAAGTTTGAGCCAAAGTTACCAGAGTGGAAAGAGGCAGCCATTGCAGACCTTGGAGTTGGGATCGAAAACAAGATAGCCTTGCACTTTGATAAAGTTTTCTGGCCTAATGTAGAGTTCTTGGGAGTGGTCGCTTCAACTTCTTATGAATGCAGCTACTTTCTAAACCTCCACAAGGCAACTGGAAATCCCGTCCTTGTCTATATGCCTGCTGGGAAGCTGGCCCAAGACATTGAGAAAATGTCTGATGAAGCTGCTGCTAATTTTGCTTTTCTGCAACTCAAGAAGATCCTTCCTGATGCTTCTGCACCGGTATATTACTCCTCTCAAGTGGCATCACATTATTCATCCTATTCCTTTTTTTTTTCTTTTTAAATAAGTTTTAGAAACTTAGATTAGTTGTTTAGTACATAATTTTTTGATCCGTACTAGGATTAGTCGTTTAGCACTAGATGTTGTTATACCGTCCATACTTTTTTTTTTTGTCTCCCTGGACCATTCAGCATCCATTCTAACTGTCTAGATCGGATATTCAGTTCATATGTTCTAAGCTTCTGATCCATCATTTGTCTTGGTGAATTCCCTACTTAGGATATATAGAAGTTCCTGACCCCCCGCATTTATGCCAAAGGTATTATGACAAATGTTATATTAGCCAGCCTTCTTGGTAATGGGTTATCGATGATGAAAAGTAAGAAATTGCAGGACTAAAAAATTCATTGCTATATAGTTTACATCTAAAAATTTCTTTTCTAACTTGCAATCAACCTGATAAAGAGTCTTCCCTCCAAAGTAGCTGTAGATTGCATTTTCCAGAGATGATCATGCGTAAGAAGTGATGGTCATTCTCACCTATTTATGTCGTATTTTTTTGCAGATTCAGTATCTCGTCTCTCACTGGGGAACTGATGTTAATTCCTTTGGCTCCTATAGCTATGATATAGTAGGAAAATCGCATGATTTGTACGAGAGGCTAAGGATTCCTCTAGATAATCTGTTCTTTGCTGGGGAGGCAACAAGTACGAGCTACCCAGGGTCCGTGCATGGGGCATACTCGACTGGATTAATGGCAGCTGAGGACTGTAGGATGCGGGTCCTGGAACGGTATGGGGAGCTGGATTTGTTCCAGCCGGTCATGGGTGAAGAAACCTCTGTATCGGTACCGCTCCTGATCTCCCGTATGTAATGAATATATGTTAACACAAATATTGCCCTTATTCAGAAGGAAAATCACTGTTTTCCTTTGGATTAATCAAGAATTGGTTATGTGTGTGTAACATTGTTCTGTCAAACAAGGACTGTAGTGAATAAATTATGAACTTACCGTCCCGAAACAGTATTAAATCGAGTCTCTTTTGCCTATTGAAGGTTCTATTATTATAATACTTGAAGAGGATGTCATGTCTCCTGGTTTATTATTATCTTATTCTACCATTTAAGATGAACTGTTTTCTGTTAAGAAGAGAATTGTCTTGGTGCAGGTGTTCCCACTTCACACAGGAATTGTTTTTTTTAGAAGTAGAAGTAGTGTTTGATCCACAATTGATTAAATCAAATTCCATTCTGTAACCAAGTGCTAATGAATTAGGGCAAATTTTCTTCTTATGGTTGGTTGAATGCGTTTATGATTTCATGTAATCCTGGCTGACCATCTGATAGACAATTGCCTTTTTTTGGTTAAGATGCATATAGCCACATCAACATCAAACCCTAAAGCCTCTTGATCAGGGTTTTAAGTCTCGGGTACTTGGATCGGACTGGTCCTGGCCGATCTTGATCTGGATCGGTGATATTGACCGGTACCGGCCGATCCAGATCCAGATCCGATCCAATAGTTGGATCGTCCTTAAAAAAAAATAAAAAAAATGGATCGGCCAAACCTGCGATACCCATTGCCGGACTGGCGATATCGGTTGGTATCGGACCGGTCCAGGTCGATACCTGTTGGATCGTTAGTTTTACAAATTATTAAAAAAAAAAAAAAAAAAAAAAATTGGATCGGTTGGATTGGTCTGATCCAGTCATTGGACTGGTCTGGATTGACTGGTCCAGATCTGTATTGGTTGGACCGATACAATCCAAAGCTACTTGATGCAATAGTTGTATCTTGGCTTCGGATCGGACCGGTCTTGGCCGATCCCAGTATGAACCGGCCAATCCGGACCGGATCAGTCCGATCCTTCAAACCATGGGTTAAGGTGCATATAACCACAGGAACATCAAACCCTAAAGCCTCTTGATGGTTCACATTAATTAGGACCCTGCCCGCTCAACGCCTAATCTAGGCCCTATCTTTTGGGTCGTAGTACAGTCCTGTCTTTTTATAATGTGTTCGAACCAGGCTCAGGCCAGCCATCATGTCTTATTTTGGTAGGAAGGTATGAATTTAATTACTAAGAAATTTTAACAAATTATCTATTAAAATTGCAGACTTATATAATATAATAATGCATTTAAACTGCTCAAAACGAAGCCAAAACCAGCTTGAAAACTAAAAGGGGAAAAAGAAATACATTATACATTACTTTTTTTTATTTTGGTAGAGGAAAGAGTGGCCTAAGTCACCAGAACGCCGAGCGGGAGCGGGTGCGGGTGCGGGAGCGAGAGCGTGAGAGCGCCAAACTTGAAAATAACTTGTGGTCCAAAGTGCCTACAGAGCATTTGCATATACACATACAAACTATACTTAATGTATAAAGACATTTTAATTTTAATTTTTATGCTCAACCACATATATATATAAGAGAAAGGACATAATCCATAAAATATTTCAATTTAACCATTTATCAACCTAATTTAATCTTTTTTTGAATAAAACTCATTTATTTTTATAATTTTATAAAAATCACAAAAATTTACAAGAAAACCCATGCTTTTAAATATTTTTTTCAGAATAAAACTTGTATATTTTTATAAAACCCCCAAAAATTTTCAAGAAAACCCACGTTTTTAATGTTTTTACGCCAATCCGCAAATTTGAAAAGTCAAATCCGCAGATTCGAGGTGTTCTCACACTCAAAACGTGGATTCGCGTTCTGGTCAGAACGCCTCCTATTCACATGGACTGTGTGACTTAGAGAGTAGCTAATTCCTAATTATGCGAGCTGTGTGGCATCCTAAATAATCGTTTGAGATGCACTGTTGAATAGTCACCGGTGCAACCTCATACACACAGTGAGGCCTATCATTTGAAATCGCCATATGTGCAAGAAGATCCGTAGCACAGTTGCCTTCACGCCATCCGTATTGTACTTTGAATTCTCCCCATCATGCTTGGAGTTGTGTTCTGATGTGTTCAATAAGCTGTCCAATCTCCTCAGGGAAGTCCGCTCCACTGTTTATAGCATTGACGATCAAACTGGACTCCCCTTCAAGAAACACATTTGCATCAGGAAAATCAACCGCAAGTTTGACTCTCATCCACGCACCCCAGGCTCAGTATAGATTATGGAGCGAGAACCCAATCTAAAGGAGCCTCCCTTCAAGAAATGACCATTATGGTCTCGGATAATGCAACTTGCCGAGGCAAAGTTAAGACTCGAGTTGGAGGCGCCGTCGAAGTTAATTTCAATCCATCGCTCCGGTGGGGGGTGCCAACAAATGAAGATTGTTTCTGAAGTGGTAGTTACGTGGCCGACACAAGGATTCTGCAATAAAGACGAAAGGTGGGGAGCAGCCTTGGCATGGACAAACTCGGAGTGGAGTCTGCACGTCGAAGAGATGTTTTCCTCAAGGCTGCACTTGGTACCTCCAAAAATTCAGGCATTCCTGTTCAACCAAAGGCACCAAGCGGTATAGACGTAGATAGTGTTATTTTCAGTATCTCTATAATTATATATCTCAGATTTGACATTGCCATGTGTGAAAACTTGGTTGGATTGAGCAATATCCTACACACGCTTGGTGAACTTACACTTGCTCACAATATGATCTGTCGTTTCATTTGCTTCATTGCAAATCTTGCATGTTGGGTCTATATTGATGCCTCTCATAATAAGATTAGTAGTTGTAGGAATGCGATACATAATAAGTAGCCAAATGAAGAAAAGACTTAATATGTCTACACTGCGTTAGGGTTAGGTAGTTGGGTCAGTCCCTATCAAGTTGGCTGAGGATGGCCTGAACCGGCTTGAATTTTATAATGGACCTAAAATTGAGCCCAAGGACCAATCCAGCCTGAAGAATTTGTGCCCAATCAGTCTGAAATGTGGTTTGGGCGTATTCAGCTTATGCTGGCCATCCAAATTTGCAACCCTAATTACAACAAAAACAATAAATTATATTACCAAACAGAGTCGAAAAATTCTGAGCATTATAATGACAAATGGTTTCTATTTGTTAAAATAATAAAAAACAATTGGCAAAGGTGTCAATGGGTATCCAATAATCAACACAGTCATAGGCCCAACCTCTTTTAATAGGGTTCGGATCCATTTTTGTATATTTCGTACATAATTAGTTTTTATTTTGATTCAATATAAAAAGGTCTTGTTGAGAATTGGGTTCATTGGTCTGGTATACATAGGGGTCTACATGTGCTAGGGGTGTTCAAACCCTATACGGTTGTAGTGAACCGTATATTTCAGTATTTGTGGTAAACTCACATGATACATTTGGCTCTTTTATTTGATCTATGTTGATTGTTTTACGTTTTATTGAATTCTATGATGATCTGTCATTTCGGATTTTGATTTGCATGGTTTGATCGTGTTTTAATTGCTTGTTTGTGTGTTGATGCGAGTGTGTTTGAATGGTTGAGCATGCACCGTATCATATTTTGTGCTTTAAATGATTATGGATTAACTGATGGTTTTGTGTGGTTTATAGGGTTAGATTGGTAGTTGAACCGGAGAACCAAGGCCCTTCCATATAATTATGTGTGGTGGGGTACTAGTTGAATCGGGCTATTCTCTCTTGGTTCAGATTGAGTGTATGGTTGCAGAGATTCTGGAGATAAAAAAGAGAGAAACCTAGGGTTTTCAAATTTTGGGGGTTTTCTCTTTTGTTCTTGTGTTTTTTCATGAAATTAGGACTTGAAGCTTGGATTGGAGATCGTTTTTTCATCAAATTTTTGTGCTTGATTTTGAGATAGGTGTTTTCCTACCAATTAGTTCTTTACTCCCTTTGTTATTAGGTTGCTAGAGAAAGGTTTTGAAAATCATTGAAGGTGAGGTTTATGTATGTGTGGATTATGCTTTAATGGGAGGAAAGTAATAAGAAGATTTAGAACTCGACCTTTTGAAATCCAATCTGTACGTGAATAAGAAGATTTAGATGAACATAACAAAATTTCTTCTTCTCTAACCTTTGAAATCCAGCAGAAATCTTCTTCTTTGACTCTTGAATTTTCTCGTCTTCCAAAACCTTCTAAGTTTCTTCTCTTCTCCAACTCTTGCACGATTCCCTCTTCCCTCTATTTGCAAAAACAAACGAAGAGTGTAAGAGTGGTTAGTTATAGGAGATTTCTTGGCTTCATTTGTTCAAACTTTCAATGATGTAATCTTATTTAGTGGGTATTGGTGATCCCCAAATTGGTAGATAAATAAGATTAAGCTGATGAGAAAGAATAGGTGCAAATACCTGAATGGTCTACCAACCTGGATACAGGAGGTTCGAATATCTGTCTTACACTAGCCTAAACTACGTGTTGGCCGTTCCAGTGCAAGGTTTCCCCTGGGATGGGAAGAGGGGAGGGGAATCAAAGGGGTCAAAGGTAAGTTTAGGAATATTCAAAGAGGAGTTGCAGAGGACTTTGAAGATTCTTTGGAAGCCATGGTTTCATGGAGTTTTGAAATCCAAAGAATCGTTCTTCGGGTCAAAATTTTGAATCCTTGTCCAACAGGGGTGTGGGCCTTTTATAGCCAAAACCTCAGGTCAAAGCCACATTTGAGTGACAAGTGTCACCCATTTAAAGGCCATAAGGGACACTTGTCACAGTCATGGAAGACCAATACACAACCTTTGAAACTCAACTTGTCCCTTGACCTAACATGACCCATGTGAATCCGTACTGCCCACATGGGTTTGTCGAGACTGTCTCTTTGGGCCTCAATTCCTAAAGGGTTCCTCGATATCCCCCCTTTTGTTTGGACTAAAACATGTAATTTTGAGAAGCTCGAGGTGAAGACCCCGAGTCGTTATCACAAAAATGTGCTAAATCTGCTAAGGGGTGATTACCCAAAAGAAAAGGATCTGAAATGTCGATCCCAAACTAGAATCCCTCATTTACACCGGATCTGGTGAGGTGTGACTCCCTATAAAGGGATTCAGGATGTGAATCCCAAGTTGGAATCACGCAAATATGTTAAGTCTATTAGGGCGTAATTCCCTAGATAGAAAATCCAAAGGTGTTTATCAAGTTTGTTAATTGAGCACTCATAGATGTTGGATAAATGAACCTCAAGTCATTGCCCAACCCTTAACGTGATTTACAACTTCGGGCAGCCTTTGATTGGGGTTAGATGGACTTCTCTCGAGGTTCGAAGTGCGGTGATAGTCTCACGACATTTGGATAGTCGTTATTGTATTAACCGCCTCTTTACTCGAGGGGACTCTCTTATTTAGCATGGGTTTTCCTGTAGCAGCCTATGAGGCAAGCTTCTGATGGTCGCTTGCGAGACCAATCATCCTGGCTTGACAGGGGCTGAATATAACCTAACCGTTCTTGAGGGGGTTAGCCTGTTGTACAAACCATCATGCGGGTGATGAGCCTTTTGACGAATTAGCCCATCTCGGGGTGGGTTAGGCCACTCAACAATGATGAATTGACCATCTCCGGGGTGGTTAGTCCAGATGAAGAATTGACCCATCTCGGAGTGGGTTGGGCCACTTAACAATGACAAATTGGCCATCTTCGTGGTGGTTAGCCCATATGACGAATTAGCCCATCTCGGCGTTGGTTAGGCCACTCAACAATGACGAATTGACCATCTCCGAGGTGGTTATCCTAGATGGCGAATTAGCCCATCTCGGGGTGGGTTTGGCCACTCAACAATGACAAAGTGACCATCTTCGGGATACTTAGCCCAGATGACGAATTAACCCATCTTGGGGTGGGTTAGGCCACTCAACAATGACAAATTGACCATCTCTGTGGTGGTTAGCCTATATGACGAATTAGCCCATCTCGGGGTGGATTAGGCAACTCAACAATGACGAATTGACCATCTCCGGGGTTACAGTGACCCTAACCCGTAAATAAATAATATATTAATTAATTAGAGATTAATTTAACAAGATGATTAATAAGGATGAACCAATATGGGTGTTACAGGGATTAATTGGTAATTTTACTGTAATTATTAATGTGGATTAAGAGCCTAATTGGACCATAGGGTGATAATTTAAGACAAGTATTGAATCAGGGGTCATTGTGCAATTACTTTTATTTTGGGGTAAGTTTAGTAATTTGGAAACTTTGATTTTTATTTCAAAACACAAACCGAGCGTTGAATTAGTCTCGGGACATGTCCATGTACGTGTGAGAGTGGGGGGAGAAGTTAGGGAGTAGCTCCCTATAACTCTAACCTCCCAACTGTAGACCTAGTTTTGTTTGAATGCATGATTGTAAGTAGCTTATCCGGTTTTAATCCTTATTGTTATAGATGATGCTATATGTTGATTTCCGTGATTGAAATATGCTTGTTGGGTTAGCATGATCAAACTTTGTATTTTTTGGAAACTAAGATTTAATCTATGAGAATGTGTATTTCCTCATGTGTTAGTTAATAATGATCTAATGATTAAGGTATTTATTTGTTTTAGATTTGATTGAATCATGAGATTATATTGAATTTCGGTGAGAAACCTTAGTGAATAGAAACCCAAAAAATCGAGTTTCTGTATACTGTAATTTTAGGATCAAGCACACATCATTGCGATCGATTTTATTAGGATTGAGCGCACACCATTGATATCGAGCGCATTGGGATCGAGCGCAGAACTGCGATCGAGCGCGACTCATGCGATCAAGCGCAATAGACCATAGTGCCATAGACCAATAGGCAATCAATGCAATAATAGTACTCAGTAAGCCTGTGTTTCCACCTTATTTACATGAATATCATTTAAATAAATGTCTGCCATTTACTTAAGATATTACATGTAAATAAGCAAACACCCCCTATTTGGATTCAATAAAAATACTTCAAACCCTAATTCTGACCGAGTAAAAAGTCAACTGTCTGATCTTAGTAGGAGATTCCAGTTTTCAGGATTTTTGTCAAAACCCTAAAATTCGAGTAGGAGTATTATTAGATCACCTTTGAGGCCCTTGATTTTTGTACAACTTGGTTATATCATAAATTGGTTGGATACCAAAACTCCAGTAAGAAAATGAGTCATATTCTAGGCCTTAAAAATAAATTAGGGAAAAATCAACGTTTTCAGACTTAGTCAAATCTGGGATAAGTCCTACAATCGTGGGTATAAATAGTATCTTGAAAACATATGTAACCTTTAAGATAAGGTGTATAACGTGGTGAGTATGAATGTGAAATGTTATGTGATGATTATGCGAGATATTCTCCACTTGTTGGAAAACGTGGAGCGACCTAAGTATTGACACTAATGAGTGATAACGCGATATTGTAGGGATCTAAGGAGGGTTATTAGACTATGAACTACCCTACTGATTGACCTTAGACTTGACCACGGATTGGGATTGTGACTCTAAGTGTTTAATAATTGAATGATTGGACTATTGCTATGCCATGTTGCATATGATTGATTGAAATATGTTGATACTTATGGTGATGATGCTTGTGATGGTATCCGGCAGATTGTTCATGTGTATGGGCGCACGAGCAACTTCTAAAGGGTATTATCACCAGTGATCCAATTGATTGTGGACAGGGTTCCTGTGATGGTATCATAAGGATTGTTCGTGTGTATGGGCGTACGAGCATCTTCCAAAGGATGTTATCACCGGAAGTTCTACTGGTTCTTTGATGATTAGTCCGGCCAACCAGGCAGCAACGGAGGAGACATATGGTCTCTTGGATTATGGTTAACTGACCTTGGGTGCTAATTCCCTAAAAAGATATGGTAAACTGTCATTGGGTATTCAATTCCCTAAAAGGTTATGGTCAACTATCCTTGGGTGTTTAATTCCCTAAAAGGTTATGGGTAGCCGCCCTTGGGTGTACATTCCCTAAAGAGGTTATAAACAGCTACTGGAATTGGGCCCGGGTAGGTTAAAAGTCCTACAAAACCATGCTGTACACATGGGAGTTGAGCTTGAGATTGTGATTGCGATTATGATGTGATCGACATATGCTAGCAGCACCAAGTACGTGATACTTGCCACCGGCTAGGAACTCGCATTAGACTTGTACACATAACTAGGAACATGCATTAAACTTGCATGCATAACTAGTGCGTTGTATCATATTGTCTTGAGCATCCTTGAGCATTGCTTCTTGCATGATACTAATATTTATGTTTATTTACTATTTTCTCGATATGTTTACACGTACATGAATGTGTGATTTTATTGTTGATTTGGATAACATGAATTCGCTGATTTATGATATTGCTATTACATTGTTATTGGGTGTTAGTCTTATGTTATTCCATGAGGACGGATGACAGAGTCGGTTCTTACTGGGCATTCCAAGCACATGCAACTTACTCATGTTGCAGGATGAGGTGACGCGAGAGGTGGACTTGAACTTGGATTGCAGATTTATTTCTCTTTATTTTGGATTAGAATTGATGTAATAGGATTTGATCGGTTTCAGAATTGGTTTAATTGTTTATTGAGTTGTAGGCTCTTCTAAAGCCGTATTTGAATTTATTTATAGATTATTGTTTCCGCACTTTGATTTCGTTACTTGAGTTTTTAGCACTCTCGTAATTGTTGGTGATCCGCGTTCCACGGTTGGGAACCCGAAGGTCGCTCCTCGTGATCCATGCTACCCACATAGGGATTTGGGCATCGGAATTCGGGGCGTGACAGGGGTGGTTAGCCCAGATGACGAATTATCCCATCTCGGGGTGGGTTAAGCTAGGGGTTGCAACGGGTCGGGCCACAATATAAATATAACTATACTTATACTGGCCCAAGCCCGGCCCGACCAGAGTTTCGGGCTTTCAATATTTGCCCAAGCCGGCTCATGCTTTTAATTTCTAAGCCCAAGCCCGCCCATACTTATTATTTTAAAAATACTACAATTAAAATCTTAATTTTTAAACAAATTAAACCAATAGTAGAACCGGTCCGGTCTACCTTCTTAGACCATTAGACCACCAATGATCAACTTACCTCACAGGCAAGCTGCAAAACTTATACTTATAGTGCATCGGTTGGAGGATCATTTCATCCCCAACCGATGTGGGAGTACTGACTGTATACACTGTGCAATATACATGTAGTTCTCAATGAGAACTAGTATCTTGGAGCATTGGACCGGGCCGACCTGGCCAAGTAAAAACAAGCTCGAGCCTGGCCTGAAAAAACATACAGGCCCTAAATTTAAACCGACCTGGCCCTACGGGCTACATAACCTTGCTCAAGCCCACCCAAACATAGGGCCGGGGGTCACCCAACTCGTTGCCACCCTTAGGTTAATCCCCTCTTATAACTACCTAAGCATCACATGGCTTGTCTCACTTTTCCAACAAGTAACATTCGTCATATTGATAGACTTCATTGGAACTTTCTTTGGTGTCACGATAGTGATAGACATGAATTACATCACATCAAGTGGGACACATTATGCACTTTAAGGTTGAATGGAGAGTTAAATATCAAACGTATGGAATTTCAAAACCAAGCTTTATTAGCAAAACGTGCTTGGATCATATTCAAAGGTGAGGGTCTCTTTGGAAAACTCAGGTGACTCGGAAGTATCTTTTAAATTCTTCTTTTCTTCATGTTCTGAGCGTCGATCAACGTTTTGGGGATGGAAAAACATTCTTAGAACTCGACCCTTTGAAATTCAGTCTATACGTGAATAAGAAGATTTAGATGAACATAACAAAATTTCTTCTTCTCTAACCTTTGAAATCCAGCAAAAAATCTTCTTCTTTGACTCTTGAATTTTCTCGTCCTCCAAAACCTTCTAAGTTCATTCTCTTCTCCTACTCATGCACGATTCCCTCTTCCCTCTATTTTCAAAAACAAACGAAGAGTGGTTAGTTATAGGAGATTTCTTGGCCTCATTTGCTCAAAATTTCAATGATGTAATCTTATTTATGGTGATCCCCAAATTAGTAGATAAATAAGATTAATTAAGCAGATCAGAAAGAATAGGTGTAACTACCTGAATGGTCTACCAACCTGGGTACAGAAGGTTCGAATATTTGTCTTACACTAGCCTAAACCACGTGTTGGCTGTTCTAGTGCAAGGTTTCCCCTGGGATGGGAAGAGGGTCAAAAGAGGGGAATCAAAGGGGTCAGAGGTTAGTTTAGAAATATTCAAAGAGGAGTTGCCTAGGACTTTAAAGATTCTTTGGAAGCCATAGTTTCATGGAGTTTTGAATCCAAAGAATCGCTCTTCAGGTCAAAAGTCTGGATCCGTGTCCAACAAGGGTGTGGGCGTTTTATAGCCAAAACCTCAGGTCAATGCCATATCTGAGTGACAAGTGTTACCCATCTAAAGGCCATAAGGGACACTTGTCGCAGTCATGGAAGACCAATACACAACCTTTGCAACTTAACTTGTACGTTGATTGACATGACCCATGTGAATCCATACTGCCCACATGGGTTTGTCGGGACTGTCTCTCTGGACCTCCATTCCTAAAGGGTTCCTCGATATCCCCCCCGTTGTTTGGACTAAAACATGTAATTTTGAGAAGCGCGAGGTGAATACCTCGAGTCGTAATCACAAAAACGTGTTAAATCTGCCAAGGGGTGATTACCCAAAAGAAAATGATATGAAATGTCAATCCCAAACTAGAATCCCTCATTTACACCTGATCTGTTGAGGCGTGACTCCCTATAAAGGGATTCAGGATGTGAATCCCAAGTTGGAATCACGTAAATATGTTAAGTCTGTTAGGGCATAATTCCCTAGATAGAAAATCCATAGGTATTTATCAAATATGTTAATTGAGCACTCGGAGATATCGGATAAATGAACCTCATGTCATTGCCCAACCCTTAACGTGATTTACAACTTCGGACAGCCTTTGATTAGGGTTAGATGGAATTCGGTCGAGTTTCGAAGAGCGGTGATAATCTCACGACATTTGGATACTCGAGGGGACTCTCTTATTTAGCAAGGGTTTTAATGTAGCAACGTATGAGGCAAGCTTCTAATGGTCGCTTGCGAGACCGATCATCTTGGCTTGACAGGGGCTGAACATAACCTAACCGTTCTTGAGGGGTTAGCCTGTTGAACAAACCATCATGCGGGTGATGAGCCTTTTGACGAATTAGCCCATCTCGGGGTGGGTTGGGCCACTCAATAATAATGAATTGACCATCTCTAGGGTGGTTAGCCCAGATGAAGAATTTTCCCATCTCGGAGTGTGTTAGGCCACTCAACAATGACAAATTGGCCATCTCCGGGGTGGTTAGCCCGGATGACGAATTAGCCCATCTCGGTGTGGGTTAGGCTACTCAACAATGACAAATTGACCCTCTCCGGGGTGGTTATCCCAGATGACGAATTAGCCCATCTCGGGGTGGGTTTGGCCACTCAACAATGACAAATTGACCATCTCCGGGATGGTTAGCCCAGATGACGAATTAACCCATCTCGGGGTGGGTTAGGCCACTAAACAATGACAAATTGACCATCTCTGTGGTGGTTAGCTTAAATGACGAATTAGCCCATCTCGGGGTGGATTTCGCCACTCAACAGTGACAAATCGACCATCTTCGGGGTGGTTAGCCCAGATGACGAATTAGCCCATCTCGGGGTGGCAACAGACCGGGTCACAATCTAAATATAACTGTACTTATACTGGCCCAAGCCCGACCCGACCCGACCCGAGCTTCGGGCTTTAAATATTTGCCCAAGCATGCCCCTGCTTTTAATTTCTAAGCCCGAACCCGCACATACTTATTATTTTAAAAATAATACAATTAAAATTTTAATTTTTAAACAAATTAAATCAATAGTAGAACCGATCCGGTCTACCTTCTTAGACCATTAGACCACCAATGATCAACTTACCTCACATGCAAGCTGCAAAACTTATACTTATCGTGCATCGGTTGGAGGATCATTTCATCCCCAACCGATGTGGGAGTACTAACTGTATACACTGTGTATTATACATGTAGTTGTCAATGAGAACTAGTATCTTGGAGCATTGGACCAGGCCGACCTGGCGAAGTAAAAACAAGCCAAAGCCCGGCCCGGAAAACACATACAGGTCCTAAAGTTAAACCGACCTGGCCCTTCTAGTACATAACCTTGCCCAAGCCCACCCAAACATAGGGCCGGGCTGATCGGGTCGGGCGGGTCACCCAACTCGTTGCCACCCCTAGGTGAGGCCACTCAATAATGACGAATTGACCATCTTCGGGGTGGTTAGCCCAAATGATGAATTAGCCCATCTCGGGGTGGGTTAGGCCACTCAACAATGACGAATTGACCATCTCCGGGGTGGCTAGCCCAGACGTTTAACATGTGGGAAGTTACCCCAACGATTGCCCGAGGGGGTAATCCCCATCTGGGGTAGTCCTACCCCGGTCTTGTTAGCAAGATCTTGAGCGAGAACCTCTGAAAGGGGATTCAAGAAAAGGGCATGAATACGCACAAATTATGTGTCATGCCAGGTGTCCTTATATCATTGGTTGAATTTGAATTTACAAATTTCCCAACCATCAGTATCAAATCCCTAGTGATATGCTCAAGTTTTCAACGACTGGTTGTTAAACAAATGAATGGATCGACACTTTTTCTCTTAAGTGTTAGGTCTGGTTTGGATACTATGGACATGGCGCAAAGATAAGAAAACTTTCTCAACTCCATAAGTGATAAAAGACATTCAAAACCATTGAAATCAGTAGTGAATGTGCTTTGAAAGTTCTATAAATACGAATACTGATGGGAATGAGAATGGTTGCAATACAGACCCCTCTTAGGAAAAGGGTATGGTTTATAATTTTGTAGATGATTCTAAAGCACTAGAAAGTAATCATGGAGCTTATGGTATTGTATGTTTGAATGACTGTGGTGCTACCAAGGTTTCAAGGATCGGACCGACCTGGTCCGTATCGAGATCGGCTTGGACCGGTCTGATCCCAAGCCATGATACAATAGTTGTATTGTGGGGCTTTGGATCGGACTGGTCCAACCGATACCGGAATGGATAGCTTGTCCAATCAATCCAATGACCGATCCAACTGGTCCAACTGATCCAATTTCTTTTTTAATTTATAAATTGAACGATCCAATCGGTATCGCTCGGGACCGGTCTGGAACTGTCGTTCCAGCGACCGGTACCTACGTTATGGCAACCAGTCCAGCCGATCCATTTATTTTTTATTATTTTTTTTACAATTGGGCGATCCAACTTTGTACCAGATCTGGATCGGCCGGTATCACTGATCCGGAGCGGGATCGACCAGGAACGGTCCGATCCCCGATCCCAAGGTTTAAAACCTTAGGTGCTATTGTGGTAGCGAAAGGATACTTTGGCTCGTTTGAGTCGACAGGAGAAGTGGAAGCAGACGCATTTGAAGGGGGTCTGAAAGTCACAAGATCAAATGGGTGGAAAAAGGTGCAAGTTTTGGGGATGCTATGTGTTTAGACCATATTTTCACAAATATCATCAATGGACTAGATTTTACCATGTGGCCCATCATGAAGGTGACAAATGGCATGCACACATGGAGTCTTCCATGTAGCTTTGATAACTATCCATGCATGGTACATCCCAAAGAAAAGACATGGAGGTTTTAGTTATATCAACTACCCTCACATGGCACATCATGAAGATGACACATGGATGCTTCAAGGTAGTGGTTATAACTACTCATATGTGATGGAAGAAAAAGAGGGAACGAGCCTCACATTCTATAAGAAGGAAGGTCCCGAGAATGGAAAAACTCTCTAGAAGCGGGAATGGAAACCAAACTTCAGCACATCACTGCAAGCTTAATCCGGGCCACTCTTTTGACCCTGACCTCCGTGGTCGGGGTTGGAATTATCTTCTTTGTTGCCTCCGCTGCAACAACAGTGCTCAATTTCTCTACGGTTGGACTCTACTACTCTCAGCCCCGGAATAGTCTTCACCGCCCCCCTAGAGAAGCTGCTAACAATTTGACCGGTAGTCTATCATATCCGTCCAAAATGTACGGCGGTGAGGTAATCATCGTTGGTTCAACTGGTAGTCTATTAACTCTGCCTGAAAAGCATTGCGGTAAGATAGGCACTGCTTCATCAAGTCTACCTGAAAGCCACGTGGTGAGATAACACTGTTGGTTCATGAGTGTGATTATTTGTTCATTAAGCCAACCTTGACGACTTATTGGCTTTTTTCTAATTTTTCTTTTATTTCGTTTACATTTGTTATTTTTTCAATTTAAAACTCAATTTGAGGCTATGTGTTTATTTTTCTGTTCTAGTGCACCCATGGAGTGTTGTTTGACATGTAAAATCAGTGTTTCTGGTTCAGTAACTGACCCTTCGAAATTGGGAACCCTTAAATCACTTGATCAACAATCGGTCACGAAAAGACCGATTCTAGTTACAAACAACCGACCCGTTCAATTTAATTTATTACCTATCTTTCAGGTGAACTTGTAAAAGTTATGACACGCCTGCAACCCCTCGATCAACCGACCGAGAGAAAACACCAACTGACCGGGAATAGAGAGATGGATTTGGTTTTTTGGACCAACACTATGGAAATTATTAAGATCTTGTAAGGTCAATAAGGAGAAGTGGGTTGGCAGTACGCACATACTGTATAGAACAAGGTCATTGACAACAGAGTTCAAGGATTTTGAAGTTGTTTGTTTGTTAGGGAAAACAATCTTATAGCTCATAACATTTCAATTTTTTGTTGACACAATTTTCTTTTTTTTTTTTTGGTAATCTCAAGTTTGGGCTATATTCCAAAGTGTTTTATTTTTTTTTTTGGTAAAAAATATTCCAAAGTGTTTAATGATGTACATAAATGGTCAAGTAGGTGATGGATGCAAGTCTTGTTATGTTGATGAATTAAACCAAAGACTTCATAGCCTTAAAAGAATTTGAGATTTTTTATTTTTATTTTCAAGGAAAGCATTATTTATATATGCAGATTGTTTTAGTGATCTTCCATTTTCTTAAGGTTTTGAGAAGTAAAACGTGGAAACAAAGAAAAATTGTAACAAATAGGAAGAGGAAGGGTATTTTTTTAAGTAGAGTAAATTCAATATTCAATGATATTTTACTTTGCTTTATTGGAGAATTGATTAAATGCTCATGGGCACTCAAACTTAGCTCGCACCATTCGATCAGTACATATGTTCTACTCCTAAACCAATATGGTTTTGTCCTTAGTTCTTGAGTCTTGAGAATTGCTCTCTTCTCTTATCAAAAAAAAAAAAAAAGAATCGATAAAACAAAAGTAAATTAAAGAGAAGGAAAGATTTACAGAGAGTAGGAAGCTTACATACTAAGAGATAACAAGATTACTGAAAATAAAACTTAAATAGAAAGAACATAAACATAAGCAAGTGGAAACTTATAGAGAGAGCTTATAAAAGAGTGTAGAAAATTACGTAGAGAGAGAGAGAGAGAGAACTAGAGAATCTCTTGTTTTTTCTAATGCCCCTTTACACCAATCAATACTTGTATTTATAGATCACGGATGCCAAACCATATCCAGTATGCTTGATAGCGGATGTCAAAGTTTGAAATCCGGAGAAAGCAGATTCGATTGAATTATTGATCAACAAAGTACTATTCACTTTTGCAGATTCGATTGAATTATTGATCAATAAAGTACTATTCAAGTACTATTCACTATTCACCAGAACTTTTGAATTATTGCTGAGAGGATAATATTGCCACCATAACTTATTTTAAATTATTGTTGAGAGGATAATATTGCCATGAGTCCAAGATCTTTTGAATTATATTGGTCGTGTCACATCACACCCCAAAGAAAAGGATTATTATCTTGATTAGGGTCATCCGGAGGATTAGAGGAGCAAGATTCATTATCTTCTTCCTTGTCAAGTAATTCCAATACTTTCCGCTTAAGATCAACAGATGATATTTTTGGATTATCAAATAATAATTTTTCTTTAATTTTTAAATTGTTAGTATTGGATCGTTAGGGGAAGGTTCATATTGATCATTGGTGGTTTCATGAATTTCGTGGTAGAGGATGGACATTTGATCAGGTAAAATATGATCATAATCACATTTTTCCCACCATTTAGTTGTTATTTGATGGCAGAGCATTGGTGGATCCCAATCATTATCAATAACATATTGCCATGCACAGATCTAAGGTATTGAGAACTCACAAATATAGTGGAGAAATGGATAAGGTGTTTTGGAGTTGATATTAGGATTATTCATAAAGTAGATATTATAAGATTGAAGAAGAGATTTGGAAAGAAATTCGGAGATAGGTCCAAATCTTCTCCACCAATTGAAAAATCATGAAGGAAGTTGAGCAGTGAATCTCGGACAGAAAAATAGAAACCAAAAATGTTTAAAATATTTATTTTGGTAGAAAAGGTAATATTCTCAAGCTTTGATATAATCCCAGTATGAATATGGGGTTCGATTTTGGTGTTGGTAGAAATATTTGAGGGTATTGATATCACCCCATTGTTGTTTTGAAATGATATTAAGAATTTAGAATTTGGAATAGGCAAAATTATAAAGATCATGTGGACTTTGGGAATGAGTAATAAGAACAAATTGGGATTAAGTGAATGGTTTCATAGAATTGACGGTTTTTTGGTCCATCAAAAGGAAAATGTGAGTTTGGAGGAAAATATTGGGTAGCAATAGCATTTGCTAATAAATTTTCCTGCTCACTCCCAAGTGCAGAGAGCACAAATTTCAAGGCAAAAAGGATTAAAGAACAAATATAATATTGGAAAATTACTGGTAAATAAAAAAAATAATTAAGGGATCAATAAAAGTAAATAAAGGGGATTAAAATTAATGGGGAGGATGCGTAGGCATCGGGGTAGTTCCTTGAACCGGTATGAAATTCATTGTAACTCGGGTAAAATATCATATGTTTGATTGTTATGAAAACCTTTGATTCGGTTGAACTAAAATAATTCAGGAACATCTCGTAA
>JAUPMG010000019.1:10607816-10617985 GCA_031762675.1 Pachysandra terminalis
CCCCCCCCCCCCCCCCCCCCCAGGAAAGCGACCTCATTCAGCAAGCTCATGAATTTGACCCCATCATCTAAGTCAATTGTTCGGGAAGGGATGACAGGAAAGCAGTCAAGAGCTCAGGGTAAATCATTCCCTGCAGTAATGCCTCCGCATTCCTATCGTATGTATAACCGTGACCCCAACGCTCTCGCAGCCTCTCGAGTATCAGGTTACCAGTCTTGTACAAAGCTTGGATTGGCTCCAATTTCTCACAATAGAACGTGTTTCTAGACATGTTTAACAAACATGTACGAATTGAATAATGAAAAGTGCGTGGATAAGAAACCAGGGATGACCCTCGCCCCTAAGAAGCTTCTATATCCCATGAAAGGGGGATTACAGTATTTATGGCACCAACTACCCTAGGTAGTCATGACGGTCTTGGGAACTCAAATGACATGATGAATCTCAAGAGAGATGAACAACCTCCAAACGGTACCTGTTCCCGAAAGCACGTCACGTCTCATGAAGTGACAACCATGTCACATCGTCCACTTAGCAAAGCTGCCCCAGGCGACATGCGATCATTAGCGCCATTCAAGGGGGCTCCCCGCTATATGAGCCATGGTACGCTTTCAATAAATTTGACTACATCACCGTCATTCGCTTCGTTCTCGCCGCTAACTTAGTCAAGAGGCTTAATGTAGATGTCCCAAATGTACTTGCTAGATAGTCGTTTCACCTTGTGTCACGTATCAACCATGCGAAGTATCTGAACCGCAACTCCTGATCCTACGAGAGGGTGATCTTAGGGGAACACCGTCGGCCTGTGGGCTAGAGGCCCGCTGTTTGGGGTCCACCCCCTTAGCCTCACTCAAAGGAGTATCCTGGACATCCCGCCATTATAACCACTAACGGAAACGTAACAAACCGTTACTTTCCATTTCTCGTCACTCTTTATACTCTCATTCTTGAGGGTAGACATATGCATGTTCGAAAGAAATATAATGCCTCGACACACCAAAAGCACCTCTCTCATCTTCACAGGATCCCTTGAGTGCGCTCTGCACCTTCTACCAGTAACTGAGCCTCGATCCCACATCACCTAAACGACACCTACAAAATAAATTGTTCTTAAATGAAAGTAAGTTACCAACAATTTGAAGGTAGCCATTTATATTAGGCAAATTATTAAATCCAAATTTGATCTTTGACTACTTAAATCATGAAACAAACTGGGTTTTATTTATTTATTTATTAGATATTAACGGGTTGATGCTTAACTTGAATAGAAATATAAAACCCGACCCATTTATAGGGTTGTAAATAGGGCAGGCTGGGCTGGGTTCAACTCAGTCCAGTCTCGGCCCAAACTGAAATCGGTTGGCCCGAATCGAACCCAATCTGAACTCAAAGTAAAGCTATTGAGCCCGAACCCAACTCAAATTCAATTTGTTGAGATCGGATTGGGTTCGAGTCGATCCAAATTAAATAAAAAAGGCTTCAAAAAATAAAAAATAAAAAATAAGAAAAATATATCTTGGCCCGGGCCATATTAAAAAGGCTAAAAAAAGTTACAAAATTAAAAAGAAGAAGAAACTTATATTTTCGTAAAGTAATATAACATTATATATATACATATATATATTCTCTGTTTATGTCAGTCCTGGATGGGCTTTTTGTGCTATACAAGCTTTTGCTGGAACTCAACTTCGGGTACAAAACTGGGCCCAACCCGAACCCAAACTAACTCATGAGTTCGGGCTCATATTCGGGTTAGGTTGGACGGACTTTGGGCAGGTCGGGCCTAACTTAGTCCAGCCCGTTTTACCTGCATAACCCGTTTAAAAATGTTGTCTTTGAAAACGAAAAAGTCGTTTCGCTCATAAAGGAAGAGAGACCGTCGGAGATTTGCAGGAAGAACGAAGATGCGTTATTCCAGAGAGTCCAATGCGAACCACAGAAGAAAATTAGGGTTTCTCTGCAACTCTCCGGATCTATTATCAACTTCCCCAGGTATTTTGATACTCGCCTTCATGTTTACCTTTCTTGTCTTGATATTCAATTCGTTTTTGCAATGATGAATCTTTAGATATATTATTCTGTCATTGAGTTTGGTTTGATCAGATCTAGTTTTTCTTGGCTGAATTTCTGCCATTGAATGTCAAATTGTGGTTTATGTTTTGTTTTTGTTGTGGTTGAATGTCGGATTACCATAAAGTATTGGTTTTGCTTTTATATGATATGTGAAAAAGGAGATGCAAGCAGAGGACGACTGTGGTAGCAGATTTTTATGTCATCAAATTTTATGAAGAAAGCTCAGGTCAGAAATGTTGAGGATCCAATCAAGAAAATCCAGTGGGCTTGAGGATGACATGGCTGTACGAGAAGTCCGCGCAAATGGGCTTTGCATGAAAACTTCGGAGGTTGAAGCAAAGCTTGATGAGGGGAATATTTTGGAGGCAGAATCTTCACTACGGGAGGGTTTGTCACTCAATTTCGAGGTTAGTTTCTTCGGATTTATGTTTCGTATTTCTTTCTTTTCCAAGAATTCGATCCCCGGCTTCAAAAAAAAGAAAAGAAAACTGACTTTTTGTTTTTGCCGTTATGGATTAGCTGTGGTAATTGTTGAATTGTGTCTAATTGATGACTGTGATTTGTATGTTTTTTTTTTTCATCTTGCAATTAATTGCTTGGACTCATGATTAAGGAATGGAAATAATGTATGGTATGGCATCAAGGTACATAATGTGTTTGTGTCAAGCAATCAGTCAACGTCCTTTTCCCAAATAGTTGGGTTTTCAAACATAAAGGCTGCTAGCGAAACATGGCGAGTTCAGGGGGATTCCTGAACTTGCCACCTGATTGGCCCCGAGTGTGATACAATCATCAGGAATCTTATGGAACTTTTTGTGTTGCTAGCATTTTCCAGGCAATATAATCCCGGATTCTCGTGCGACTATTCCATCCTATCAAAAGCGCTGTCTTTACTAACTCCATCCTTGTTCTTTTTGGCAATCTAATTACCCTGTTTGGGCCTTCTAATAACATAAAATTCATACATATGTATGTATATAAGCAGAATTACTTGTTTGGCCATAGACTAAGCTATTCTCAAGCAAAAACAGTTCTGGTATTGGGCCGGAAGAGATGCTTGAATTTGAGCTTAAGGATTGAAGAGCCATCCCCTGTTGATATAGTTCACCAGTGTTACACCATCTGTCAATGTTTATCGGGAAATATGCTTTAATAGCACCATTCTTCAATACTATTTTGCAACAAGTGCGTCTTCATTAAGTATTGAAAAATTTTGCTCCGTGGTCCATGTGATTTGACCATTGAAATCAAATACCGACCATCTCATATCATTTGGTAAAGAAGTGGTCCTTTATGCTGAAATTCCTGCCAGGCATGCCAATCTGATGCTTCTGCTTCATGATAGCTAGCTATCTTCATTCTTCCCCTATCTTCATTCTACCCTTTCTCCATTGGTATGTTGTACACCCTTGTTCTGGCTCCTTAGAAATTTAAAAAAGGATCTTCACAAGGTACCTTTTCCTGTTGTCTCTTCTTTTTTCAGCTTATTGTACATTAGATAAAAAGATTCCAATGTTGGACAACGAGCTTAAGCAAACTAGAATAAGACAAAATTGTTTTTTCATGGTCGTTAGAAAAGGAAGCATAGGGATATAGCACCAATTAGGAGCTCTTAGAGAGTCATGGACTCTTAACTTGCATTACATATGAGAAGCCTATGAAAAGTAGAAGTTGAACCAAAGATAGTTTTGATCTTAAAAGAAAGACTTCCAGAGTTGAGGAACTTTTAGAGAGTTTTCGGACTCTTTACTTCCATAGCTTTAGCTAAGTTTATGAAATTAGCAAATGCTTTTTTTAGAGAGGGTTTTCTATTAATTGTCTTTTCATGTTTTTCTTCTCTTGCAGAATCTAGATCCTACCTACTAGTTCTCCTTTCTTTTTCTTGTTAATATGATTTAAGATGAGTAGATGAGGGAGTCTTCTTTCATTTTGAGATTTTTGCTGGGCTAATCCTTGATAGGAAAAGAGAATAAAGGTTAAAGTGGAACTGTGTTATGCTCTCCTTGCTATAATTCATAGTTTAGATGTTTTCTATTTGGTTTTCCACATTTCATTCATTTATCCAACTCCATATGGGATTTCGAACTCGGTCCTTTCATTGACTCATTCTTTTTAATGTGGGATGAGTCAAAACTATTATGCATTCTATGCATGTTCTGCTTCCAGTTATGATATCTGGCATTTTGTATTGTGATGTATGTAAGGATGAACATAATATTAAAATGCATTTCGCCTTGATTCCAGATTGTCCTCATAAACATCAACAGAATGACATATCCCAGTTAGTTGAGGTTGGTAACACAAATCCTGTTCCACCATCCTAGACTGTCAAAAAGCATATCTTTAAAACAATGGTTCAGGAACCATGCTTTTATGGACTCAGCAAAGTTTTACGCTGGCCGCTGTCCTACCACAATCCTCTATCATGCTCGGGACAGGCAATGCACCAAAGACTTATCAATTAAGACTTTGGATTGTGCTGCTGATATTTTAACTGTAGTTCAGTTGATACATTGGCCATGTTATGTGCCAGCAATTTATATTCTGTATCATGAAGAAATTTGAGGTTCCGTTTTCTCCAAATTATCTGGTCTAGCTTGATTTGAAACAGATAGTTTGGTGACCAATATTCTATGAAATCCTATATAACACTGTCTACACTGATGCTTTGTTCCTCATACTAGGTTCTTGATATGTGGAAGTAGCATTTAGTGGTGCAATTTACTGCTTCCATGATTGACAGAAGCATGTATTAGATGTGATGCTTCGTGGTTTTTTTATTTCTACTAATTCATATTCATAGGAAGCAAGAGCCCTTCTTGGAAGGTTGGAGTATCAAAGAGGCAACGTGGAAGGTGCTCTTCGGGTGTTCGATGGAATTGATCTTCAAGCTGCTATACAGCGGTTGCAACCTTCTTTTACTGAAAAACCTTCTTCAAGGAGGAGCCGTTCCCGCACTGAATCACTACACACAGTTTCCCAGCATGCTGCTAGTCTGGTCCTCGAAGCCATATACTTGAAAGCCAAGTCACTTCAGAAGCTTGGGAAAGTAGCTGGTATGGGCAGCTCCAGTAGTCATCATAATAGTTCTGCACTGACTCCCTAATTTTCTTTTGTGTTGTTATTGTTGCAGAGTCTTATCTCCTGATGCTAGTTTTATGTGGGTTTTGCAGAGGCTGCTCAGGAATGTAAAAGTGTTCTTGATGCTGTGGAGAGAATATTCCATAATGGCATACCTGATGTTCTTGTCGACAATAAGCTGCAAGAGACAGTCAGTAGGGCTGTAGAACTCCTTCCAGAGCTTTGGAAACAAGCTGGTTTCCATCAAGAAGTGATGTCTGCTTATAGACGTGCTCTGCTTAGTCAATGGAACCTTGATAATGAATGCTGTGCCAGGATTCAGAAAGAATTTGCAGTGTTTTTGCTGTACAGTGGTTTAGAGGCTGGACCACCCAGTTTAGCTGTTCAGATTGATGGTTCTTTTGTTCCAAGAAACAATCTAGAAGAGACAATATTACTCTTCATGATTCTTTTAAGAAAGGTTTATCTTGGTAAGATCAAATGGGATCCATCAGTAATGGAGCATCTTACATTTGCACTGTCTCTCTGCGGCCAGACTTCTGTATTGGCGAGGCAACTTGAAGAGGTTTTACCTGGAATATATCATAGAGTTGACCGGTGGAATTCGTTGGCTCTTTGCTACAGTGGAGCAGGACAAAACAAAACTGCCTTGAATCTATTGAGGAAGTCTCTACATCGACATGAAAAACCAGATGATGTTATGGCATTACTATTGGCTGCCAAGATCTGTAGTGAGGACCCTCTTCTTGGTTTTGAGGGAGTTGGATATGCACGGAGGGCAATAGCAAATGCCCACGAGATGAATGAGCATTTAAAGGGTGTGGGTCTACGCATGTTGGGTCTTTGCTTGGGAAAGCAAGCTAAGGTTGCTTCCTCAGATCTAGAAAGGTCTCATCTCCAGTCCGCAGCTCTGAAGTCATTAGACGAGGCAATTGCTCTTGAAAGCAACAACCCAGATGTAGTGTTTGAGTTGGGCGCTCAATATGCGGAGCACCGGAATTTGAATGCTGCTCTGCGTTGTGCAAAACAGTTCATTGATGCAACTGGTGGCTCTGTATTGAAAGGTTGGAGATTACTTGCTCTTGTTTTGTCTGCTCAACAACGATTTTCAGAGGCTGAAGTGGTAACTGGTGCTGCTTTGGATGAGACTGCAAAATGGGAGCAAGGACCATTACTCAGAATGAAGGCGAAACTGAAGATCTCCCAATCATTACCCATGGATGCAGTGGAAACTTATCGTTTTCTGCTTGCACTAGTTCAAGCCCAAAGGAAATCTTTTGGGCCTCTTAGAAGTAGTAACCCTCAGGTTAGTTTCCACTTTTATTTTGAATATTTTGTTTTGGAATAATTAAAGTATCGTGATCAATGAGAATGATTGAAATCTAGTTATAAAATCATATGAAGACTTAAATAGGACTGCTAATATTTGAGGTTGAAAGGGCACCCAAAATGAACGCTCGCACGTCGATTGTGGTGGAGTCGAAGGAGTTCGTTTTCGAGAGAAAGAACTTTAGCGGAAGAGATGCGTTGAGATTTTCAGAGATGTTCAGAAAGAGAGTGGTGGACATTATGGTTCCATTGGAGGATTGCCAATGGATTCTCCAAGGCTTTGAGAAGAGTTTAAAGGGGGAGCAGGAGCAATCTGTAGTTGGTTCGAGGAGAACTGTTTTCTCGGTGTTGGTATTGGAGGTGAGGAAAAACAGAAATGGTAGATTCATTAAGCTTCAGGAAATTAGAAGGAGAGGCAGATCTAGTTGTATCTGTTTCCCAGAGGGTGTGTTTGTGAAAGGATGGAACGATGTGCTACATTGCCTGATTTGGAGAATGAGAATTGGTAGCCTGGGAGTAGGGGGACGTTTGGCGACATTAGGAGACATCGGTGTGAAGAAGGTTGCAGCTTGTCCGGTACAGGCTGTTACGAGAGAAGAGGGGGTTATGGTGGCAAAGGAGGGAGCTAAGCATCAGAGGGGGTAGGTTCAACCCACCTATCGTAGTGAATTTCCGGCTGATACGGTGGTGTGCGATGGGGAGGTCTTGTCGATTAATTTCGATATTCTTGACCGCTGCCTGGTGGGTCGGGTCGAGGGAAGGCATCCCCAAATCGGCGAGGTGAGGGTTTGGGTGAAAAAGGAATGGTTAGGTTGCACGAACGTGGGTGTGGATGAGATTACTGACAGTTTGGCTCTTTTCTCTGGAAGTTGGATTGGTGGAGTCCGAGCTCGGGCTGTGAACTGGAAGAAGCAACGGACGATCGTATTTGGGTGAGGGTGGTGGGAGTACCTCTACATCTTTGGACTGAGAACGTGTTTAGAACTTTAGGGGAGATATGCAGTGGTTTCGTGCGTCGGATACGAGGACGGAGTGCCGAATGGAGCTTCAATGGATACGTTTGCAAGTGAGAAAACCACCGTGGAGGAAGAGGAAGCATTATCTTTTCTTGAGAAACAGCGCCGAGTTTTTTCAATGTGCGATCTGATGGCAAGATTTACCCATTTGCAGGAGTAGGCCGGTGGTTGCTTTAGATTTTACTAAGGCCGGAGGTGTCTGTTATGGTGGTTTGGAGAAGGAGGAAGATGATGAGGCGGAGGGGAGAGAAGGATGGGAGAGACAGGTGGCAGACTATGAGATGTCCTTTAGTAGGAAGGTGTCAGTTTTTCTTGGGAAAGGAAAAAAGGTGGAGGCAGGTGGTGGGGCCCGAGGAGAAGGATTTTTGAATTCAAACATGGTTGAAAATAGGGATAGAGGGTGGTGGTTGACAGCTGGAGCGAGTACGGGGGAGGGGGGCCGTTTGGAGACCCACTCTAAAGGAGTTAGGCCCGGTCCAGTAGAGAGGGAGGATTACTAGGTGGGCCAGTCCGAAAAGGGCCCATTGGAAGATTTTTCTTCAGGCGGTTCTTTTAAGGGTGGGTTTGGGGGTTTGGGCTTGGGCTCGTTGGGGGTATTAGAGAGGAGGCCCTCTCTACTTAATCAAAAACGAGATTGTGCCTTCAAGGTCTGAGAGGATGACAAGAAGCTGGTGTTGATCAGCAAAGAATGAGCAGAGGAGAGCGGAAGGACGGACGGTGAGGAAATGTCAGTGAGATTCGACGTGAGTTGGGAGGCTCTTCGTACAGAAAATAAAGATCATCCAACAGGGGCGAAGCTGGTAGCAAATGAGGCGGAGAGAGGAGTTTTGGCCAGAAGGGTGGATCTAGGATCGCAATTTGCGTTACAGGCTGGGAACGCTGAAGATAGGTTGGGGCCGAGCATTTTCAGTAGAGCAGAGAACATATTGTTCTTGGAGTGCCAGGCAGTAGGCGGTAGGGGTTTGGTGAAGTTTCAGGGAGGATCAGCGTCATCTAATTTCGAGATGCTCGTGGAAAAGAAGTGGAGCTTGCGGTCTCTGTTGGAATTGTCTTCCCCTTCTCTAGCTTCTCTTTCTCGTTTATTTTATGGAGAAGTGGTGTTAGATTTTGGTAGAGTGGAGGAAAAATATTTGGCAGAAGGTAGCTATGGATGTCGTGGAGTACACGGAATCAAAAATAGTGAAAGGGCCTATTCCGTTTGCTAGCTGTTCTGAGTTGGAGTTTCTTCAGGCGAAGAACAGAGATCTTGATGAGTTGTTGGCGGATTTTTCGTCAGTGTGTGGGGATGAGGATTATGAGGGAATGTCGGAGTGGGTTTTGAGAATGATTTCTCGGTTTGGAGGTTTTATAGGAGTTTCGTGGGAGGGGTTTGAGGCTCAAGCTTTTGAATTATTCTCAGCTATAGAAGAGCGCCACTTGGAAAAGGTTAGAAGTAACAAAAAATTTTGTTGAGAGAATTAAAGAAGCTGAACTGGAATGTGAAAGATGCTGTTAGTCCTAATAAAAGGTTAGGGATCTCTCCTGGAGGGATCAAGGAAAAAAGGGGGGGAAGTCTGGTCTTTAATGAAGATAAGAATTCTGAGTTGGAATGTGAGAGGGGTGGGTAATAAGGATAAAAGGGCGGCGATTAAAGGTGCTATGGGGGAATGGAAGGCTGATATAGTAATGTTTCAGGAGACTAAATTAGAATTTGTAGATAAGTCAGTTTTGCTACAATTATGATGTTTAAGGAGGGTGGAAGGGGTGATGAAAGAGGCTTCGGGGGCTTCAGGGGGAATGTTATTGATATGGAAGGCTGATATGTTTCAATTAAAAAGGATAAAAGGGCGGCGATTAAAGGTGCTATGGGGGAATGGAAGGCTGATATAGTAATGTTTCAGGAGACTAAATTAGAATTTGTAGATAAGTCAGTTTTGCTACAACTATGGGGTTTAAGGAGGGTGGAAGGGGTGATGAAAGAGGCTTCGGGGGCTTCAGGGGGATTGTTATTGATATGGAAGGCTGACATGTTTCAATTAATACATTCGGAGGTCGGAACACACTCTATTTTAGTGGTATTGGAGGAGAAAGGGGTTTATGGGGGGAACCTCAAAATGATATCTACAATGTACGGCCCTAATAACCATACTCTTCTTCAGGATTTATGGGAGGAGTTGGAGAGACACAGGAGGGGGTGGGACATCCCATGGTGTATTGGAGGCGATTTTAATGTAATCAGATTTTGTTCGGAGAGATCTAGTTGCAGTAGGATGGATGCCTATATGAACAGCTTTTCGGACTTCATTAATAGGAATTTTCTGCTTGATGTTCCGTTATTAGGTACAAAGTTTACTTGGACGAATAATCAAGAGAATCAGATTACCTCTAAGCTGGACAGATTTTTAATCTCAACAGAATGGGAGGAAGCCTTTGCAGGGGTACAAGCGGTCTCATTAGCCAGGCCTACTTCGGATCATGTGCCGATTTTGCTGTTAAATGAGGACAGGGTGAGTAAAAGAAGTCCGTTCAGATTTGAAAACACATGGTTGAAAGAAGAGAGTTTTGTGGGACTGGTTAAAGATTGGTGGGACAGCTTCCAGGTGGTTGGGTCTCTCAGTTTTGTGTTCTGCAGAAAATTGCAACTGTTGAAGGAAGCTATCAAGAAGTGGAATAAGGAGAAATTTGGGAGGG
>JAUPMG010000019.1:10642378-10659617 GCA_031762675.1 Pachysandra terminalis
TACAAACCTTGAAGAAATGTGGTCTCTCCATGACTGATTACTTGTAGAAAGCTAAGTCTATTGCTGATGCCTTAGCTGCTGCTGCACAACCAGTTTTTGATAATGATCTCATTCTCTATATTCTCGGTGGACTTGGATCAGAATACAAAGCTTTTGTTACTTCCCTAACAACTTGTATTGATGCAACATTTCATCTAGATGATATTTACGATCTCCTCTTTAGTTAGGAGATACGCATTGAGCAACAATCTTCTAGTGTTGAACAACTCTTTCCATCAGCAAATGTTGCTACTCGAACCAACACTTTTCAATATCGTCCTAACTGAGGAAGACTTCAACAATTTACTTCAAATCGTGGTCGTGGAAATCGTGGTCGTGGGGGTCATCACAATAATTTTTCTACATCTCAATGTGGAATGCAGAATTTTTCTACTTCTCGACCCTCCTGTCAAGTGTGCAATCGCTCGGGTCATTCAGTTCTTCAACGCTATTACCGATTCGATCACACGTTTCACGACGATCAACCTCCACCGATGACTGCCCTTACTGCTTCTCCTCACATCTCATTTGATCTGCATTGGTATCCAGATTCTGGTGCAACCAATCATCTTACTACCGATCTCTACAATTTATCCATCAATAATGAGTACCATGGCCCAGATCAGATTAAAGTGGGAAATGGTGCCGGTTCGCTGATCAAATACGTTGGTTCTTCTACCATCTCATCTGCTAATTTCTCTCTTTTGTTGAATAATATTTTACATGTTCCTCAAATTTCAATGAACCTTCTTTCTGTTCAAGGTTGATCTTCTGATTGGACACATCTAATGGATCCAAGTGATCTGGACCGTCAGATGGTGCGTATGATCGTGTTCGCACTTTCGTTAGACTTCATATCCACACCATTTCAAGCATCTAGAATCATCCAATTCGATCAAATTCAGATCAAAATTCAGATCTGATCAAGTGATTACACTAAGACTTTTGATCAAGTGATTGGCATCATCTGTTCTATACACAGTGTCCTGTTATGATCGAATGGTGCACATCAGAGAATCACAACGAATCTTGATTATAGGCTTCATTGTATCCTGAAGGCATTTTCTCACATATATATACCATTATTCCAAACATCCAATATCTAATTATATTAAACCAAATCATCATAAATGAAATTAACCTATCAATGACAGAGTTGAATATTTAAAAAAACATGTCTTAATCGTCCGGATTACTGGTTTTCAAAACTTAATGGAAGAAAAGTACACCAAACCAGAATGCACAATTGGAACCATCGGCCAGGTTAGCCCGGATTTTAAGTCACTGATCCTAACTTTACTCATTTGTGAGCATAAAAACTCTAGGCAACTTTTGAACATCCATATGTTCTTTGGTATATATCTTATAACGGATCATAACCAAGAAAAGAAATATGACATATCTCGTAGTCTTGAGTGTGCAATATTGATATTTAACTTCTCTTAAGCTACAACATGTGTGGCCTGTTGGTGAAGAAAACAATGCATGTTACTTGCACATGGACTAAATTACAATAATATAATAACATAATTACCTACAAAACGGCAAACAGTTTTAGTGCATAGATTTTAACCTTATATGATGAAATAGATATCATACTTTTATATATCCCTTCTTTGAGACTGCACATAAGAGCTAATAATCATCTCATCATTCTTATACTTAGTATCCAACCAACAAGGCATCTCTGCCTAACATTTATTTTTTTGAAAAATGCATTTGCCTAACATCACAACATCCCTACTACTACTACTATATATATCCTACGCATTTTCAACTTCCTACCACCAATAAACTATTTCACACTTTGTGTTCACTCTCCCTTCTGCATTTCAAATTTCATCATCTTCCTCCAAAAAAAAAAAAATAAATAGAGGTGCTATCTTTCCTTCAGTTTTCTTCGTTTATAAAGGCCGCAGCAAAAACTATCTTGTATTGGTTTTTGCTGAGAAAAATAAAAATCAATGGCGGAGAAAAGCAAGATTTTAGTAATTGGAGCAACTGGATACATTGGAAAGTTCATTACTGAAGCAAGCGTGAAGGCCGAGCATAAGACCTTTGCGTTTGTCAGAGAAAGCACACTTTCTATTAGTCCAGCCAAGTTCGAACTCATACAAAGTTTAAAGAATGCTGGTGTCACAATACTTCATGGTAAGTGAGATATAAAATCTAGCATATATATAAATCCTGATTTTCCTTTTCAAGATCGATGATCATTTTTATTACTTGTAGGGTGATTTATATAATCATGAAAGTTTGGTGAATGCAATTAAGCAAGTTGATGTCGTAATCTCTACCGTTGGAACGGAACAACTTGCTGATCAGATAAAGATAATTGCTGCCATTAAAGATGTTGGAACTATGAAGGTTTGCCATTATAATTCATATTTTTCTTTTGTTGTGTTGCTCTACCTGATTCAAATTTCTTTTATGCATATGAGAATAGTACTGGTGATTGCTCAAACCGATGAATGATTGATGTAACAATGAGGCTTTCCTTGTTCACTTTTCCTACGAAGAACACAATTTTTTTATTATATGGCTTAGTCACATAAAATATCGAGAATAAGAAGATTCTTTCCTTCAGAATTCGGAAGTGATGTGGATCGAGTGAACCTATTGAGCCAGCAGCGTCTTCATTAAGGATCAAAACTCAAATCCGCGAGCCATTGAGGCTGCAGAAATTCCATACACTTATGAGGCTTCGCAAGCTGGTTCCTACCTAACTTGGGACAATTGAATGTCAAGGTTCCACCTAGAGACAAAGTGGTAATCTATGGGGATGGCAATCCCAAAGGTAACGAACGCAAACCTCTTCAAACATCCATTTCACAACTTTGTAATAAACATGGTTTACATCATATCTATAGATTGATTAATGAACTTAATTATGGCGTTTTATCCTCAGCAATTTTTGTCAAGAAGATATTGGAGCATTCACCATTAAAGCTGTGGATGATTCTAGAACTTTGAATAAGATACTATACCTGAGACCTTCTGCCAACATTTATTCCTTTAATGAACTTGTCTCACTCTGGGAGAAGAAGATCAGAAAGTCCCTTGAAAGGATTTATATTCCAGAAGATCAACTTCTAAACAACATCACAGGTTAGGCAAAAAATTAAAATAACAAGATTGCAATCCAAGTTCAGTTCATTAATGTCCAACTTTTTTGTTTTGGAGTAAAACATCCTTTTAAGAATCCAAATCATCTACAACACAATTTTGGCACTGTGTGTTTCACGACAGCTAGGGGCGGATCCATTTTTTTTTTTCTAGGGAGTCGATATAAATTATAAATTGTTAAAAATGCTTTTAGGCTGCGTTTGGACACCGAGAAAGTGTGAGAAAGGAAAAAAGAAAGTGCACTTTTCTCTTTCCCATGAGCGTTTGGATAGTAAGAAAACGAAAAAGTAGTAGGGCAAACTGCTTTCTGGAGAAGGATAATGATAAAAAAGACATGTTTGTTTTCTTGCAGAATCGGTCGGATTTTGAGTTGCGAGAATCTATTTTTTTGTCTTCTTCCAACATTGCCCTTTCTGAACATCCATATTTACAAGGATTGACATATAAACAATTAATTAAAAAAATCTTATTAATTGAAAAAAAAAGTAAAAGAAACTATAAACGAAATGCCAAAAAAATTAAAAAAAGAGTTTCATGTTTTACATTAAAACGAAGAGAGGTGGGACCATAAAAACTTATTACTTTTTTTTTTGTAAGTTTTAATAAAATTTGATTGGGTGTAATTTTTTTGAAACTTAAAAAAATTTAGAAATCATGAGAATTGAGGATGGGCTTAACGTCCTTTATAATCTAAACCGAACCAGGTCGATTTAAACCAAGGTCTCAACCCAAAATCAATTCGGTTTTATTTGATTTTATGATTTTAAAACCAAAATCGAACCCAAAATCTAAAAATCTAACCAAAACCAAACCGAAGACGGTTTGACATAACATAAATATGGCTTGCGGTATAAGGGCGGATTTGAAAATTATGTACAAGATTCTTATGATTTTCTTACTAACCAAACGCACAATTACATGATTTCCATTAATTGTCATACAATTTTCTTGCAACATCCAAACAACATCAGGAAAGTTATTTTAACTTTCTTTTCTAGTTCTTTTCACGTTCTTTTCTTTCTCAACCGACTTTCTCGCATATTCTTGGTATCCAAACGCAGCCTTAGAGAGATTCATCGTTTGTTTGATGATTTTGGTCTAAGGATCAAAATGAAATTTCGGTAGGAGATTTTTTAAGCCCTGCTTTATCTAAAATAAATATCGGTATTTTCATTGAAATCATCACCGAAATTTCATTATGAAATTTTGGTAATTTAAAAAAAAGTTTTATTTTTAAATAATTATTTTCACAAACTTGTCCATTGCAAAAATTAATTATTTTTTACAAAAATTTTGTTTCCTATTCATTCTTTATCTAAAATAAATGGCGAATTTTCTTCAAAATCATCATTGAAATTTCATTATTAAATTTTGATAATTTCAACAAAATTAATTTATTTTTTAATTATTATTTGAATAAAAATTAATTTGTTCAACAAAATTTTCCAAAAACGTCTAAAATTTTTTGCAGAATTTTTTTAAAATTTCGATTTCTCTTACATAAAAGAAATCGAAATTTCACAAAATTTGACGAAATTTAAAACCTTTGTATATTATAATAAAGAGGTATCAGACTATAATTCTAAAAACGTATGTGTATATAAGAGTGTAATTTGATAAAGTAGATAAAAATGAGAAAAAAAAGAGTCACTCAAGGGTTGGTTTTTGTGCGTTTTTTTTTATTTTTGCAGAAGCTCCTTTTCCGTTGAACTTTATGTTGGCGATTAGTCACTCGATTTTCGTGCAGGGAGAGAGACCTTACAAACGTTGAGATTAAGGGTTGGAGGCTTCTTTGCTCTATCCCGAAGTAAAGTATACCACTGTTGATGATTAGCTAAATCGTTTTGTTTGAAATCTAAAGTATCCAGTACTCCTATTTCTATTCCTATATCAGCTAAATAAACAAGTCTCGTGTTGATAAGAGACTTAAAAGACTTTGTTTCTTTATGAAGTTAGCCTCAAATGTGAGTAAATTGTCTATGATTTAAACTTATGTACCAGTAGCATCTATGTTCACTTGAATAGGTGCAGCAACTTAATACATGGATGTGGTTGATAAGTGATTATGTTGAATACACAGAGGTTTTATTACGAAAATTTTAAGTTACAAAATTCAAAAGGATTCATAGTTGATGAAAACCATAAAAAGAAAAAATTGAACTCATTCTAGAAATGATAAATAATCCATGTATAGCTTACAGAGTGCATTCAAAGTTCTCTCATTAAGGAAGGTATAATATGTTGTTTCTCAACTTGCTCTTAATGTTTCATAGCTTACTTGACAAGAACCTCCCACCATATTGAAAGTCGGTTTGATGTCCTTAAAGAAGCTAAACACAACGTTTTAGACCAATCATCCCGAACCTTCTCATGCACTTGAGAAGCCTCAATTATAATTTTAGAAAGGCTATTAAATGGAAGGAGTAAGTGGGACATGTGGAATGTTAAAGGAATGAGGACATGGCCACTCCAATTAGTACTTAAAGTACAGTAAAGTGTTTATAAACATTCACACATCACAATTTATTTTTGTAAGTAAAGTGTGTGTAAACACTGACATAATACAAATTTTATTTTTTTGATTTATTTTTTTATCAATAAATTGTGTGTAAACATTCACACACCATAAATATTTGTTTATTAGTAAAGTGTGTATAAACATTCATACATCACAAATTTAAGTTTTTGATTATATCTATATTTTACCAGTATAGTGTTTATAAAATATTCACACAACACATTTTATTTTTCTGATCAAATTTGTTTTTGATCATTAATGTGTGTATAAACATTCACCCATCACCATTTTTTTTTATCAGTAAAGTATGTATAAACATTCACACATAACAAATTTTTTTTGTTCTGACCAATTTTTTTATTAGTAAACTTTGTATAAACTTGAACATATCATAAATTTTATTTTTTTGAAATTTGTTTTATCAATAAAGTGTGTATTAATATTCACACATCACAAATGTTTATTTTTAACATTTAGGTGTATATAAATATTCACACTTCACAAATTATTTTTAGACCAGTAAAGTGTGTATAAACAATCTTACATCATAAATTTAAATTTTTTTTTTGATCAATTTTTTTTTTTTTGACTAGTAAATTGTTTATAAATATTCACACAATTTAATTTTATTTTTGTGAACAATTTTTTTATCAGTAAAGTTTATATACATTCAAACATCACAAATTCTTTTTTCGATCAGTAATTTGTTTTTAAATTAGTAAAGTAGGTATAAACATTCACATTTCACAAAATGGTTTCTGGTCAGTAAAGTGTGTATAAAGATTTACACATCCTAAATTATTTTTTTATCAGAAACGTGTGTTTAACCTAGGGCTATCAATGGGTCGGATCTAGATCCGATATCAACCCGAATCCATTTAAATTTATCCAATTAAATCAGATCTTTATCCTATTTGATGTCCGTCGAATTAGATTTGGATATGAATAATTGGATTTGTTTATAATCGGATCCGGATTCAGATCTTGGTATATTCGACCCGATTAAGATCCAAATCCGATTAGACTAACATACATGTGTAGCATTTTTTTCCTTTTATCTTCTTTCTTTAGTTGTTTGGGAATATGTTTTTAATTTAAGTTAAATTGCATTATCCACTGATATTTGACAATCTATTTGCAATGCATTTTAAATAATTTGTTAATTATTTCATTCTTAAACATTTTTACTATCTAATTTGAATATCTAATCAGATTTGGATCTTAGTCAAATTTGACTACGGATCCTATAAATATAATCGGACCCAGATTCGGTTACTCATATAAAATATCTGTTGGATATTTAATCGGACTCGGATCCTTTGGATTTAATTGGATTCAAATCATGGTGGATCCGGCCCGAACGCTTTACTAGACCATTCAATTCGTAAGAGCGATGAATCGTGTGTACAAAGGGAAGGAACGTGGTCAACACGAGCGTTATGCATAACTGAAACAAATTGTTATACTCACGCACACATTGCATAACCACTTAATTATTGAGTGTCCTTGAAGACCAGACTGTCCATAGGTTAGAAGCTTGTTGAGTTCAGTTGTTTAACTCTCATCAAACTGGAGTGAATTGTTATCCCAAAGTTAATGTTGGAGATTTCCACTTAACAAAAAAATTCACAAGCTCAGCTGCTCTAAAAGAGTGTTGCATATATTCTACAGCATTTGGAATGAACTATATGACAACCAAATTTCATGTTAAAGGATCAAGTTAAAGTACCACCCATGAGTTGTGGTTAATATTTGAATATTCGACCATGTTAGATCAAAGTTCTCTGGATTTTATTATTATTTTATAGTGTTCTTCTCAAAGATATTATTGCTTTAACTAATTGTATAAAGTTTGGAGCTTAAACCTTGCGTATCTATCCAAAAGCATTAAGGTAAGATCAAATCAAACAAGAAAAAGGACTGGATTACAAGTAAGAGCTGATTTTATTTTTATTTTTTGATGAATATATATAAGGTAGTCACACAAACATCCCAATCTTAGCAATGCCCTCTCTCGCCAGCCGATTCACAGCATTAACGGATACGGGGATATGTGCAAACCATGCAAGAATCCTATCACCCAAAGATTTGGACACCCGACTAAATGAAAATACAATACTATATCCTCCGATCATACATCAACACCAATTATCTCTGCCGTAAGTAGTCCCACAAACATTCAAATCCTAACAATGCCCTCTCTCGCCAGCCGATCTGCCGCCCCATTACCAGATCTAGGGATATGAGCAAATGATGCATGAATCCTCTCACCCAAAGATCTGGCAAACTTGATTAAATGAAAATATTTCTATGGGCAAAAAATCGGCCCAAACATCAAAAAGATCACAGACGAAGAGTCACCCTCAAACACCATCTGAGATAATCCAACTCTAACAGCTTCCCTACACCCCATAGGCAGAGCCAATAAGTAAGAGCTGATTCTGTGTGCAGCCTATGCTATTACCCTTAAGGGTGTTCTTGTCTTTTTATATATACATGACAGGTATTCTTGTAATTGCATATTCCAAACTTATATTGGTGAAAAGACCCCAAAGAGATATTCTTGTCTTTTTCTTTTTTTCCAAAACAAGAAAAAGAAAAATTGTATCACAGATGATCCACTCCAGTCGCAAGTCAAGCGGTAACATCATAAACAGGTTTTTAATTAAAAGAAAAGGCAGACATTAGGAAATTGAGTACTAATGACTACCACTTATATTTTATTTTTGTAGGTGAATGAATTGTCCCAAAACAGGGCACCATAAAAACTGGTGAAGCTATTGGTTACTCGTTTTTCCGGTTCAATGGGGAGATCTGGTATGTTTCTGTTAAACACCAAGTACTCTAAAAGCTGGCACAACAATGAATATCAAATGGTTCAATACCCTTCCGCACGAGAACAAGACATCCAAGAGATAACACAGGGCACCGAGGCAAACACACCATACACACCCACACGGGATCATCATATCCATGGGAGAATAAACACACAAACACATACCCCTGGGATTCGAGCACTCGACCTCCCGCTCTGATACCAACTTAAACATCAAATACTCTAAAAGCTCAAGCTGTTTAAGAAAGGCACAACAATGCATATCAAATGGTTCAATAGTTTCCAAGCACACTGAACAAAACCCTTCACGTTATTCGGTCTCATATTCGGAAATCAGGAACAGGATAGGTTTAATAACCATTCTTTTAATGCAACCGCCACATATTTGCATATGACATGCATAGCAAGTCAATATAACTATTCAAAATCTAGTGGCATTGGAGTAAAGTACAGAAGTTTTAGAAAATCAGAACCATTACATCAAATATGTTAAGTGAACATCACCTGTAGCCACATTTGCCTCGAGCAAACAAAGATCTGTATGCTGAAACTAGGCCTGTGTAATGCCTGAGGATGCCAAAGGCGCAGGACATCTTGAAAGTTGAAATCTTTCCATATCATTATCCTTAACTGCTTCTTTAGATCTTTGATCTAGTAAGACTTCAGTAGACGATTGAGTTCATAAGCAAGTGGCTAGGCAATTTCTTCTCTTTGCTCATGGCTTCTTTGCTTTACCTTAGGGGTATCTCACTAAGCTCATTTATGTCAGGCTCATACCCGGATGATATTAACTGCTTTGCCAATCCCTTCAAGACCTCATATATCTCTGTTCTCTGAGGATGGTTCTTGTCTAACGAATAAAACTCAGTAACACCATCATTCGCCTCAACCAAGCTGCATCCGGGTAACTTTCTAACCCCGATCTCCCTCATCACAACTTTCAGTCTTGCAACATCATCCCACTTTCCAATGTCTCCGTATATATTTGAAAGCACAACGTAATTTGCAGGGTTCTCTGGCTCAAGCTCAATAAGTTGTTTAAGAGCGAGCTCAGCCAATTCAACATTTTTATAAATTCGACATGCCCCAAGTAAGGCACTCCAAATAACACCATCTGCTTTGATAGGCATCTGCCTTACAAAATCAACAGCCTGGTTTAGCAAGCCAGCTCGAGCTAGAAGATCAACCATGCATCCATAGTGCTCTATTTGGGGAACGATTGAAAAATCATCAGTCATTGATTGAAGATATGAAAACCCGTCTTCCACCAGACCCATATGTGTACAAGCGCACAAAACGCCAACGAAGGTGATTCCATCCGGTTTCTCTCCAGCATTCTTCATCTGAGCAAAACAATTCAAGGCATCAGACCCTCGTCCGTGCATTGCCAAACCACCAATCATAGTGTTCCAAGTAATCAAATCTCTTGTATTCATGCAGTTGAACACATCGAGAGCATTTTCTATGCTTCCACATTTTGAATACATGTCAATCAAACCATTCCCGACATAAACATTGCCCCTAAACCCATTGTTCTTCGCATATACATGTATCCACTTACCCAAATCAAGAGCTCCTAATCTTGCGCAAGCAGACAACACAGTCACAAGTATAGCATCATTAGGTTGCACATCAGATTCACTTAACATCCTCTTGAAAGCAGTCAATCCCTCAGAGAACCGGCTGATACGAACATAACCTCCAATCAATCCGTTCCAAGAGAAAACATTTCTCTCAGGCATTTCTTCGAATAATCTTTCACCTGCCTCAATATCTCCATTGTTGACATACCCAAACAATAAAGTGTTCCACGAGATCACATCCCGGTTTGACATCTCATCAAAATTCCGCCGAGCCTCCATCATGTCCCCAGAATCACTATACCCAGAAATCATTGTGTTCCACAATATCACGTCACGTTCAAGCGTCATATCAAATAGCTTGCGCGCAGATTCAATATCACCAGATAAAATATACCCAGAAATTATAGCAGTCCATGCCACTATATTCTTCTGAGACATTTCCGAGAACACATTATAGGCAGATTGGATTGCTTTCCCACCCGAATACATATCAATCAGCGTTGTACCAACAAATGGGTTTGCCTCAAAACCGCTCTTGATCACAAAGCAATGCACTTCCTCGCCTTCATGCAAAGCAGATAGCTTCCCACAAGATTTAAGCACGAATGGGAACGTAAAACAATTGGGTCTTACATCTCTGTTCTTCATTTGATTGAACAGAACTAATGTCTCTCTGTAGAATTCGTTCTCTGCATAACCTTTGAACATTGCATTCCAGAGAAAGGCATTTGGGTCAAGAATTCGGTCGAACAATTGGCGAGCATACACCATTTTCCTCGATTTAGCACACGCCGCAACCATTTTTGGGACAATGTACTCGTTTTGCTCGAACCCATTGGTGATTATCTGGGTTTGAATCTGAAAGAGTTGTTTTAGATTCTTACATGTTTGTAAGAATGTGATGAGTTTCTCTTCAAAAAATCTATGAGGAGGTTTCTGGGTTAGTTTCAGTTGAATCGTCGCTATCTTTTTGAAAGAAACAACGAAGAATTGAAGAGAGGAAGCGTCTTGGAAGATCAAATTGTATCAATGTAAAAGGACGTTGAACAGGGAAGGCTACGGTTTTTCGGCTCAGCGATCTTAGAGCATATCCAATCGTCCCCTCAAAATTTTCCCAATAAGTTTCATTAAAAACTCAATTTTGGAGTAGACATCTCTAATCATACCTCTTAAAAGTTTTTAAAATATTCTAATTTTATTTTAAAAGTAATGATGCATTCAAAAGTAGCCATTGGATTTCGAAAGTAACCATTAGATTTTCGAACTTAAATTTGAGTGTCTCTGAAAATTTTTTCAAATTTAAGAAAAATTTTAGAAATCTCCAAGTATAAGGAGGATAGAAAACAATTAGAGCAAATTTTAAAGCTCCCTTTTTCCAAATTTGAATTTGAGGGAAGGGATGAGCGACGATTAGAGATGCTCTTACTTTTCGTTTCCAGTGTTACAAACTATAACTAGTTGATTGGCCCGTGCTGAGCCCGAGCCACACATTTCTTGTATTGTTTTTTATTTTTTAGGTTTTCTATTTTTAATTTTTTTTTTCGTTTTTATATCGATTTGAACATGTAATGGACTATGGTAAACTATAGGTTTATATTTACATTGAGTGCAGACCATGCAAAAGTCTTCAATGTTGGCCTGTTTGTATTAAGTAGCACCTGTTGCATGATCAGAAATTTTAACCATAGCGATAATATTCACGTCTTAGTAGCTACGAAGGTACAATGAAATTGAGAAGTGCAACTTATTTTATTTTTGTGAGTGGCCTATTCAATATTAGAATGTATAATGATAAGAAAAGGAGATATCAAATCCCTTAAACTTCTATTCCTTGTCTATAAAGAGTTGCCTTTCGCGTGTCCTACTTTACTTTCATCTGAGACACTGATTTGAACATATTACAAAAGACAATAATTGAATGGTTGGTGTTTTTGTTTTGTTCGGTAAGAGAATGATTGATGCTCAACATGTTTATTTGGGTAATTCAGCATAGACTACCGTTTAAAAAAAAAAATGAAAAATCTTATTTTTGTACGAATAATTATATTTTTTATTTTCTAAATTTAGTTTCTCTTACATAAGAATGATGACGGGTGGCAAATCCTAACCTTTCCCAGTTGGAATCCAACTTTTGTCGGTCCCCTTCCTAATAAAATCGATCAAGATAATCTTATCTTACTATAAATTATTTGTAAAATACAATTTTAAGAAAATTATATAATTTTTTAACATATTGACACGCGTGCGCGCGCGAGCACGCGTGTCAAGCAACAAAATATCAGTTTTGCATTTAAATGTGAGGGTTTTGATATTTGCCATTATAATGGGACAGTTGTGGATTTTTGTTTGAATGTATGGGGGCGTAGTGTGCATTTAAGTGTGTAGCCGTTTAGGCCATTAAGTCCCAAACGACGACCTCTTGGCCTATATAAGGAGGACCTCTCCTCTTGTTGAGACACACTTCTCAAGCAACAAAGCTACAAGTTCTTGAGCTCTCCTCCCCTTTTTTCTATTTTGCTTTTCAAGTTTTCTGCAATTTTTGCAAGTGGCAGAATTTTATTTTTTTCAAAGTTCTAGTCAAGTCAAGTGCTACAACGTCTTTTTCATCCTTAGCACGATACGACCGTGTAATCTATCGGAAGGGAAAACCGTTGAATCCTGGAGGCCAATCGCTAGACCCGGGTACACTGCGGACACGATCCAAAATGGGGCGAATTTGGTTTCGAGGACAGTAACATTGTCACGTCTCGGTTCATCAAAACAGATAAGTTTTTATTATTTTATTATAATTTTGCATAGCTGTCTAAATCCATTCCATCTCTTACCTCTTCTCATCTTGTCTAAAACCCCATATCCTCCAACAAACTTGAAACCAAATTTCCTGTTTTTATTTAAGACGAGATGAATCCTACTAACCTCAAATTCCTAAAACTGTGGGGGTGCCTAGCCTTATCACAATCTCACTATGTAGAGAAAATTTGAGCACTTTGATTGTAATCCTGTGAGTACTCCATATGATTATAGTATTCACTTGTGTAAAAACAAAGGTGAAAGTACATCATAACTAGAATACTCTAGAATCAATGGAAGCCTTATATACTTGATGGACTGCACTAGACCTGACATAGCTTACGTAGTAAGTAGATTGAGTAGATATACTCATAGTACAAACCAAACACACTAGACCGCCATATCCAGATTATTGAAATATTTAAAGGGGACCATAGACTATAGCATACATTATACTGGCTTTCCTTCTGTTAGAAGGATTTTGTGATGCTAACTGGATAACAGGGAATGATGAGATAAACTCTACGAGTGGTTATGTGTTCACCTTGGGTGGTGGAGCGATTTTCTGGAAATCCCCTACGCAGACTTGTAATGCTAAGTCTATTATGGAGTATGAATTTGTAGCCTTAGAACTAGCAAGTAGAGAGGCTGAGTGGCTTAGAAACTTGTTGGCAGATGTACCTCTAGTGATCAAACCAGTACCATCTGTGTCCCTACATTGTGATTGCCAAGCTGCTATAGCAAAGGCAAATAACAAAATTTATAATGAGAAGAACAGACATCTATGTCTAAGACATAATAAAGTAGGCAACAGCTTACTTATGGAGTCATAACAGTTGACTTTGTGAGGTCAGAACAGAATCTAGCAGATCCTCTGACTAAACTACTAACTAGAAAGTTAGTATGTGAGACATCAAGGGGGATGGGATTAAAGCCCTTAGAATGAACTATTAGTGATGGTAACCCAACCTACATGAATGGAGATCCCAGGAAATAGGTTCAATGGGTATAACAAGTCACTTAAGGAGTTTGATAGCACTGAATAGTGACATATCCCTATGATGTGTGCAGTGCTAATTGCAATGTGTAAGGATGACTTTTCAAAACTCTTAATAAAGTCCATATCCTTTGTAGGTGGTATGTTTAGCTACAATTACATACTTGATGGATTTTACCTATGTGAGTGTGAAGTAAGACCGCTTCTGTTGAGAGTTAGGCAGACTCTCTACAGCACTCATAAAACTCCAGGTGACACATGGCCTAAATGTGTCAACCCTCTAGAAGAAGATTATGGCAGGGTATAATGTGGGTCTCAGTATTAGTTGTTTACATAAAAATTTGGCCTGTGATAAAGAAGTATGTCATTTTTGGTTTAAACAAGTCCTCTTGGTTCATGAGTTCTATAAATTAAGGAGCCTCACAATCTTCCAGAGAATCCGAAGAATCCCATTCTATCCCTTTTCTCTTATAGTTTTCTCTTCTTAATTTTCTGTTTTATTTTTGCATGTTCTTGAAGAAGACAATGGATGTTCTTAGTTTTATTATGAGCTCATTTTATTTGCTAAGGCTTTGATGTAGTCTAGCCATGAAGTCTTAAATCTTTTTATTATTGCTATTGAATTTATAATCCATATTTGAGTATTTTATCATTGTACTTAATCCATTTGAATGCTTGATCACCATTTAAATGTCTTGCTAATTATATTGAGACCGAGAGGAGATATATAATATTAGTTTCTTATGATAAAATATCATATTCTACATGTTGATAGAGGTATTGGCATGGTTTATATAGCTTTGCATGAAACTCCATAGAACTTAATGTGCTTGCATGCTTTTAAATTTATATAGAGATATAGTGGTTATCGCGTGGAGATAAGTTCATTGATGCTCGAGAGAGACCTTTGGATAGATTAAAGAATTTTGCTTTCAAATTGGATTGTAATTTTCAATAGCATGAATATTTAGAATTTAATTCACGTTGGCTATGATGAAATCAAATGCCTTAGTATTTTAATCAACTGGTTAAACTTGTTATTTTATTTTCTTAGTCATTAATTTTAATTATTAGTTAATCACCCATCTCACTATTCGATTGTCCAAATAGAATTTAGGAAAGGAATTTCGGTATTTAGTAGCTAAATATTCCTTGTAAGTTCGACACTCTATCTCATCATTTTATTACTTGTAACGATTTCGTATACTTGTGAAACCGCACATCAATTTTAAAATTCAAAATCCAAAAACCGTTTTGTTTTGATTTCAAAACGATTTTTTTATTTATTATTTGATGAAAAATATTAGTTTTGCACTTAAATGTGGGGGTTTTGATATTTGCCATAATAATGAGGCAGTTTTGGATTTTGGCATGAATGTGTGGGGCATTTTGGACTTGAAAGTCCAAAACGTGTGTGCATTTAGGTGTGTAGCCGTTTAGGCCATTAAGGCCCAAACGACTACCTCTTGGCCTATATAAGGAGGACCCCTCCTCCTTGTTGAGATACACAGCTCAAGCAACAAAGCTACAAGTTCTTGAGCTCTCTTCCCCGTTCTTCTATTTTGCTTTTCAAGTTTATACAATTTTTGCAAGAGCAGAATTTTATTTTTTTTCAAAGTTCAAGTGCTACAACGTCTTCTTCGTCCTTAGCCCGGTACGACCGTGTAACCTACCGGAAAGGAAAACCGTTGAATCCTGGAGACCAACCGCTAGACTCGGTACACTGCGGATATGATTCAAAAGGGGACGATTTTGGTTTCAAGGACAATGACTTTGTCACGCCCTCGGTTCATCAAAACAGATAAGTTTTTATTTATTTTATTATAATTTTTGCATAGTTGTCCAAACCCATTCCATCTCTTTCCTCTTCTCATCTTGTCTAAAACCCCATATCCTCCAACATTCTTTTTGACATATTCACATATAAAATATATGTAATAAATATATACTTGAATGGCAAGAGATGGTTTAGGATTGGGCTTACCAAATTTTAACCAATTTATGGATTACCAAACAGATCCATTAGGGGGTGGAGCTGCGTAATTTACCCATTATAACTCACTCCATGATCATCTCACCCTTAATTATGTTCTAAGCAAGAAGTGTAGTCAATAAATAAATTAATGTTGTCTCTTTTGGTGAGAGACATGTGGACCCAGTCCCTTTATGAGATGGGACACCACAACAATAGTCAGATCCAAACTTTTATCCTTCATACAATTATTCAAAACAACAATGTTCTCAGAGTTTACTAAAACTAAGGAGGCATCCAAACCAACTGAATTCTTCTCAACAAAAGTTCCAACATGAGGATCAATCCCAGTTGACTTTTTTTTAAGGAAGATCTACAATCGAAACAACCACATTGTTCTTTTTCTTCCTATTTCTCTTAGGTTTCAAGGTATCCTTAAATGCAACATAATCAATATAAGACAATTATTTAAGAATTAACTTCCTACAATCCCATTGACAAAAATTTAGTAGCCCTCATAAATGATTTTCTTGCCAAAATCCATTATCCTTTCCAAGACCAAACCATAACTGATCTTGATGAGATTTAGAGATATCTAATTCTACACACATACGTGCAAAACTACGTATAGATAAAGAAAAATTCAAGAGATCAATCCTAACAACCCTACCAATAGCACCTGTAATAGTCTTCAAGTAAGAAGGTGGAAAAAGATGGAGAGGACGACTAGGAAACCTAAACCAAATAGGAGCCAAAGGAGACTCTTTCTTCAAACTAACGAGGAATTCCATTTGTAAAGCTTGAATAAAGTATTTTGAATCATTCGGGACTCACGAGTTCAGGCTTGAACAAAGCCTTCATGTGATCGAAGCTTGATCATAACATGCCTGGGATCAAGCATCTCCACCACATCTTCTTCCTTCAAACCCCAGGAGGAGTTTATGTGTGATCAAATCACATCAAATCTAGGTCAAACAGCCAAGAATTTTTTCACCAAAGTACTCTGAAAAAGATACTCGAATTTAGAGAATTCTAAGCTAGAAAAATGCATAACAATGGATCCTTCATGCGAACCAACCTATTTCAAAGGAATTGAGATGTATTGAAGAAGCTGATTCTTCACAACAACAACAGCAAAAGACTTTCGAGAAACGACAGTCGCAAAAGAGACCAGAACAGAAGGGGGTAACAGAGGAGATAGGAAGAAGACCCAATCGGAGCCCTCAAGCACTAGCGAGGCTGCCAAAGCAACCATGAAAATTGAACCAAATCTAGTGCAAAAAACCTCAACTACTAGCAAAGTGTCACGCCCCAAAACCTGACACAACTTCCCATGTGGAAAGAGCACAGATTCCAAGGCGCAACCTTCGGGATTCAT